>MEHQ01003241.1:0-309199 GCA_008828725.1 Saccharina japonica
GCCCTGCAGGTGCCACGCGTGCAGAGGCCTGGTTGTTGAATAGTCGATACCTTCGGCTTGAAATATATTATGCAGAACACAAAGTTCTCGAGATAAGGGGGCGTCAGAGTGTAGCTGTGCAGTCACCAATGACACCGAGGTTTCGCGCGTTTGGCAGCACGTCGTATCAACTAGGAATGAGATGACAGTGGAGGCATAGAAATGCCACCCTAATAAGTTGTTTTGATCACAAGTTGGGAGGGAAGTTTAACGGCTGTGTACCAGAAGAGCGCTGCCACGACTTAAAGCAGCCAAAGGAGAAGATCACATTTTGTAAATCCCGTCGGGGCTACGAGTTGTATGCGGCCGAGGCGAATGAATCAGGCGGACTGCAACTCTGGCCCGTCGCGCAAGCAGTAGTGGTGCCCGTTGAGGGCGGGCAATCTGGATAGTGTTGTCCGGATCAAACTTTATCATGTATGGCAAGTGCAATGTGTGCATTGATTCAATACGTATCACGCAAACACCGTCATAACTTGTAGTCGACGTTGTTAATACTAATACTTTGATAGCACGATTATAGTGTATTTCTTGTGTTAGTGCATTCTGTCAATCAACGTTTCTGCGAATATTATCTGTTTCGCAACAATTATAGGTGTGTGTCCACGCAAGCTTACATCCGACACTTAAGGCCAGTGCACAGCGTGTAAGAGCGCGGTGCACTTGAGCTATATGGGATAAATATGTTTGTTGTGTGTAATTCGGGGGGCTGTTGAACCAATGAGCGACGAAGCCTGCTTCTTCGCGGTGCCATCAAGAAGGATTCACGAGCGCTACTGTTGAGAGGCAACGAACTAATAATGCAAATACCATGAGAGCACGCTCCGTTCCAAAGAAGTTGCTCGAGTTTTTCGATATGTACCAGGTACAAGATAATAATCGATTCTCACATATGTGAGTACGACGATGCCTGCCACCATGCACATGTTCCCAACTGCACGTTCTCGATTGTATTTATAAATTTCACCAGGCCGGGTAAGCTCCACTCACGGTGAGTGCGCGTGCTGTTGGCATAGGCAAGCTGCACCGGTCGCTGCAGAAAATCACCGTCGGGTTTGTTACAATATCCAAGAAGAAATGGAACAATAGTTGTTTCCTGTACACAGGCAGATAACACTATTACGGGGGGCCATATTAAATAGGACCAAATATGGTGAGTAAAAATGGGTAAATATATAGGTTTTTGTGTGTACGGTAGGTCCTATTTACTATGGTCCCTCGTAATAGGCAAGAAAGAGTGCACAGCATCCGTATTGTGGGTAGGTATGAATGCACCCAAAAACTAAATCGCAGGTAAGTACTACTTATAGTAAAGAGGTAAATGAAGCAAGGCTGCCTGGTACATGCCGTGTATAGACCGTGTGCGTTCGGATGAAAAAAACAGAAACTAAAACGAAATTCAGCCGCACTCAAAACACACCACAGGACCACAGCAGCACGGCGACAGGGACCAACTCAATGCAGTTGACAACGAAACAAATCCCACGCGTTAGTCCACACTCTCCCGCTTCTGTAGATGCCGGGTTTGTGGAAATCCGTGAAGTACACCCCTCACGATCAGTAATGCAAAAACGCGACTATTACAGATGGAAATCCATAAAGAATGGAGGCCCAAACGCACCGCTACAAGCGTTATTTTTACTGTACGCAACGAAAAGCCTCGGTCGCTTCGCTTCCTCGGTATATTTGTTTTTGGCGCTTCGCGCCAAATGAGTTTAATTGCCCATAAGAGGTAAGACCATGAAAGTGCAGCCAAGAGAACAGATAACTGCCGCACGGGCAAAGCAACACGAAGAAGAGGAAGACACTGGCATATAAGTACGTGTATATTCGACCAGAAGGCGGCAGAATGGTGAAAAATAACGAGATTTGATTATTAGTTTCCTTCTTCGTCTACATAATAAACGCTTTGTCCGCACTCCTCGGTTTTAGGTGAAGCTGCTGCAGTGCAGTTGTTGCTCCTGTCTTTTTTTGCTGCTGCTGCTGCTGTGCAATATGTTGACGATCTGCTGCTGGCGAGGGAACCCGTTTTTCTTGCGCCGCCCTTACTATATTAAGACACTCCGTAGGAAAGCCTTGTATACATATATATATATATTGGTATAGGTATATCTCAATATCTACAGTATACATAGAGATATATATATGTGGGTGCCAGGCTCTTGGCCCAATCGTCGCATGGATATGCCCTGCGTCGGTTTCACCATGCGTCGAGGTCATAGATATCTGAATCTATTTGTACTACTGCGGTCGTTCGTATTCCAATATTGCTTCCCATGTTCGTCAGCCCCATATGTTGTCCCGTGCACAAGTAATGACTGACGACACCCAACATCCTTGAATGTTCGGCAAGGGCAGCCCTTCTCGCCCACTCTTCGTATCGTTCATCCAGCTTGTTGTCAAGCCTGGATGCTCCAACAACCTGGCCTCTCATCGACACTGCCCAGACAAGGAAGCAAAACGCCACAGACTCAAGCCGAACCCCAGTCCATACTCATATTGGCGTCGACGGCAGGGTGAAGACTGAATGATCCAACAGCCTGGCTTCTCCTCGACGCTACCTAGACCAAACAAAAGGAAAGTGCCACAGAGGCAAGCCGAACCTGAGTCCGTACTAATACATACTGGTACATAGCTATACATATGGATATGTATGATGCCGTAGCTATAGTCACGGTGGTACCATAACCAGTCCCTGACGAAGTCGCGATTACAATGACATGGAGTGCCACGCACACACGTAGAAACATTAATGCTTTTGGGTAAGAGAAAACACGATTAGGCATACTCGTAGCAGTAGCAAGCATTATATTTGTTGAGTATTTCTGAGTAAGAAACACGTGTTTAGGGTTGCAGCTAACACATCGGCAATGGCCACTTGATGGTCGCGCCCCCATCTCGGTCACTCTTCATCCCACCCCAGCCGTCTCAACACTTGGTGCTCAAGATAATGTCAATACCCAAAGAAGGTCGTCATCGCTACAGACATCCCTGCATATGCATCTCCTCGGGCACACCGCGCCACACTATGCAGTGCACCCGGCACTCCGGCCATCTGCTACGTAGCGCGATTTATAATTCCCACCGCCGTGCATGAATTCACCATAGCCTACGTAAAGTAGTTGCGACATTACCGTAAGCAATATAACAGGCGTATAAAAGTATGCATGGTAGATGCCAGGTTGAACGCAAGAACGGGCGTTACCCCCTCTCCCTTCCCATCAGCCCTACTGGCCAGCCGTATAAACCTGCCGGCACCTGAAGTCGTATCACACCGACAGGCCATGCCAATGCCGCGGAAGTATCTGCTGCCACTACCGTCCCCACATACACACGCAATACGTACGTTACACACGTTATACACTGTTTCATCGCCTCTCTGCCCTTCGACTTCTAGCTGGGTAGATCGCTAAGACAACCTGGTGGGCCGTCCCAACCACTACTCGAACAGCTTACATCTTTGCATCAATACCGCAAGAAACTTCAAAACGAACTGTTGCATACGTTTACAGTATACCTGTGTGCAATCCGACATTGTACGCAAGGCGGGACAGGCCCTTCGCGCGGCAAGTGATGCCACGGGCGTCTGCCCCTACCCTGCCCAGGAGAAGTTCAGGCACCTGTTGCGGAGCACTATATTCGTCACAATATACTCAGCATTCATCACACAACCTACAAATCGTGATCAGTATACCATCGACATATAGGTGCATACATCGCGTTCAAATGGGGAATCCCTAGTGCCCAAACCGGGACATGGGCATTCTACCCGTCACAGGATTGGCCTGTCTACCTACTCGTCGACCCAAACCACTGGGAATTACCCAGTCTACAGGTGAGCATTCGCCGTCGGATCTGGCCTTAAACGATGACGCGCCCCCTCACGAATTACGTGCTGTACGCACATCATCAGAGTCGTACTACGATAATATGATTTGGCAACGAAACACCTACCATGCATGAAACGCAGCACCCACCATGCATGAAAAACACAAAAAAGAGCGACGCTTGGATCCGCAGTGGAGGCGGGGTTGGTGAAGGCATGCCAATCATTATTGATATGGTGAACCCAAGAGGCACAATGCGTGCTGTTTCGGAGGCATGCTTCACCTTCCCTTGTTCTACCTCCCTTCCTAATAAACACGTTTCTTGATCAGCGCCGCTGAAGATGTGCAATGACGACTCCGCGCCTACACATGAGCTATATGCAAGAGAAACACTATTGCGTTGTATTCCTACCCTTGGAACCTTTCGTCCGAACGCAGCTGGCAAACGTTCAAACGAAACTGGATGTTGCGTTCGATATTCCACCAACTTTCGCAAATTGTGTACCTACCAACAACACCGCGCGTATATTAGTGCACCCGACGGTGGACAGACGCACCACCACCTGGATATTGCGCGTTGAAGCCCACGGTCCAACGCGTGCGTGAACTCTCAGCCGATGATGTCCGTGAAGCGTTTGGATGCCCCTGAATATTGACCGTTGCTGGTCATACATGTTCAAAGGCGCGGGTGACCAAGTAGTGGGCGTTCTGTCACCAATAAACGTGTTTTACTGCCCGTGCAGCTTCTCGAAGTCCCGAGCGTAGGCATCGGCCACGCGGTAGCTCTCGACAGGGGCGTGGAGGGCGCTGAGGCCGCCGGTCACGGGCACCCCCTCGCCGTCGAGAGCAAAGCGAGAGGTGTCACCCAGCAGCCCGGTCACGTCGCCAGAGAGGTGAAGCTCGTCGAAGCCGAGGTCCATCTGCCAGAACTCCAACTCGGGAATCACCGTGGCTCCGTCGGGGGCAATCTCGACGTCCTGGTAGTTGATGCCTACGTTGATCCTGACAATGGCCACCGGAGTTTCCACGCGGAAGGTGGCATGTTCCGAGCGCGTGGCGAGAAGCCCGGCGATTCCTCCCTCCTGCAGGTACTGGGCGCACCAGGTCGGGGCGGCCAGGGTCTCGGGCTGCAGGAGCCACTCGGCAAAGGAGACGGTGCCGATGCGCATGTTTAAGCGGCGGGTGGCCATCATCTGGGCGAACTGCGTTGCCCAGATACGGTCCCCACCGAACGGGCGACACTCCGCCGGCAGGTTGGCGGCGGAGACAACCACTTCGGATGATCCTTCCCCGCCCGGCAGGACCACGTTCTCGGCAGGCGAATACAGGGCGGCGGAGTTCTGGCCGTCGACCAGAATGCGGAGGCCCCCGTCGGCCAAGCAGGGCGCCGCCGGGCTGGCGGGGCAGCCTTCGGTGACCGTGCTGTAAGGGTCTTCCACCTCGACAAGCAGGGAGTGGAGGCCGTTGTCGGTGATGATGCTCACCGCCGTGACAAGCTGCCTGTCGGGGAACTCAACCGGAAGGGGGGCGCTGAGACGCACGTTGACATGGAAGTCGGGACCATCGGAGAAGAGGCAGTACCAGGCGCCGTCTTCTCCGGCCCAGTCGATCTTCTGGCCCAGCAGGCCGGTCATGTGCGGGTCGCCGGCCAGCTGTTTGATGACGAAGGTTTGGCACATAACAGTGTGGATGGGGCAAGGCCGGACGGGGTGGGGTGGAGCGGCGCGGCAAGGGGTGAGTGTGTGTTAGTATTCAGGTGTGCATGTTTAGGTGGCACCGAGAGTGTTAGCAGTGTTGGTGTCAGTTATGTCGGTAGAAGGACACGAGAAAAGAGGGATATGGAGTACAAGTATGGTATACACGTAGTGTATCTGGGGAACATTCCATTCCCTATCGCAATTAAAATGGAATTTATAAAACACCAACATCTGAAGGATACAACTCTACTACCTCTGCTTGCTTGTCCGGCCAGTTTTGATCTATGAAGCGGGCTGCGCTGCTAGCCTCAACCCGACTCCGACACCAAGTCGAGACAGGTGGAAATTCCAGAAAGAGGTGGAATTTCCATTCATAACCCTACTCGGTGAACCGAACCGCACTCACGTTAGCGACAAGGTTGTTGTTGGTTTCCGTCTCGTCGTATCCGTTGCACTCTCCAGCGACGCATGCTCCCGCGACCACTGTCGTGGTGCAGCCAGTGCAAATGTCCGTGGGAATTTCCAAGTCTCCGGTGCCGCTAGGGCCGACTACGACCTCCTCTTCAAACTGTTCAGTAGTCCCGTCGGGCGCTGTTATCGTTACGATGCACCTGATGGTAACGGTGGAACCCCGACCGATGTTGAGGGAGACTCCGGAAAACCTGAAGGTCGACGTCGGCCTGGATGGTCTTACCGGCCTGGATGGTCCTACCGGCCTGGTTGGTGTTACAGGCGTGGTTGGCGGTCCACCGGGCCTTCCGGGACCACGGATCTGCAAGTTACGGTCGTAGCTCTCCAACCCCACGTTTTCCTGGTGGACGTTAGTGAGCTCGCCTTGGAGGCCATCCACCTGACGGCCATAGCGCGATATTCAGTAGGGCCAGGTTTAGGTATAGGGGGGGGGGCGGTGAATGGGGAATATTTGTAGCGGTTCTTTGATGCGAACCGAACGTAGGTATGGAGGACAAAGTACGACAGACAGATGGGACACGAGTTTTCGTTTGTCTATATGAATGGGGAAGGCTACGGTGGCAGCCGTCTGTGAGTACCCATTGCACCTGGACGGGGTGGTGTCCACTTCACAGAAGAGGAAGCACGGCTACGATGTACATGGTGGGACTTCGGAGGCAATGAGTGGTGACATAAAGTGGCGGACTAGGAGTACAGTAGTGCCGCCCACTGCCTGGTAAGAGGACTACAAGCTTGGTGTCCGAAATACATACGACGCTGGGAATCGTACGGCATAGAGCTCATCGTGGTCGTATCCGTACTACATCGCGCTCACACAACTCGAAGACGTTTGATGGAGACCGAAAAATCACAAGCATTCACAGTTTTGATGGTTGCTATCGCTGGTCCCCGAACGAGACTCTCTCCGATACTTGGTTTCAACAGACCACTCCAACACCTCGCTTGTGTGGAGAGTGGATGGACGCGGCCCATCCAACACGTTTTCACCGAAACGTCTCGGTGTGCCCCGACAACTTGAAACGAATTCGGCTGTACCTATAGCGCCACACACGTCAAACGCGAAGACGATTATCACTCAAAAGGCGAGTATAGACCGACGCATTGAATTCTAGGCTCTGACGTTGTAAGTGGTCTCCTTCTGACAATACCTCGGCCCTTGATTAAACTCAACGGTATCACCCGGAATGATATGATATCGAGTGGGGAGGCGAAATACTGCACAGATGCTCCGAGTATACTCGATACTCCGAATATACTCGGAGTATCGAGTATTTTTCGTACTCGGAGTACTGAGAGTATTAGAGTACTGGTGGTCTAAATACTCGAAGTACTTGGAGTATGAGCAGTACTGAAGGCCCAAATACGGAGTATGAGCAGTACTTATACTCGAGTACAAGCAGTACTCGGAGTAAAAACATCTAAATTACTCAGAGTACATATCGAGAGTATTGGGCACCGAAATACTGCGAGTACACAAAGTACCTGAAGTATTTTTGCTCGAAAATACTTTAATTATACTCCGTGGTAATGGGAGCGTCTGTGAATTTTGAAATGCTCTAAACGCCAGTTACATGCTCCCAGAACCTGGGAGGAATGACGGCCGAGTCTTACTTAATGGTGCAAAGATGACCCCTAATGTACTTCACACTGCGAGTATACTCCGAGTATTGAGTACATTTCGTACTCCGAGTACTTAGAGTATTATAGTACTGGCGGCCTGAATACTCCGGAGTACTTGGAGTGTGAGCAGTACTGAAGCCCCAAATACTCGGGAGTACAAGGAGTACCCGCAGTATCGGACCCCGAAATACTCCGAGTACAAGCAGTATCAAGAGTGTTCATACCCGAACTACTCCGAGTACGAGCAGTATCCCGGAGTATCGAACCCCGAAATACTCCGAGCACACGAAGTACCTGAAGTATTTTATCTCCAGTCCTCCTTACTTTACTCCATGGTACTCGGAGCATCTATGATTTTTTATCTGCAGAGCTCGTCACCACGGGGCGTGCTGCGGAGGGGCGGTGTCCATACAGTGTGCGAGCCATGTCACGACAAGGCAGTGCCGTAAGGCCCACTACAGTGCTGTAAGGGGGGAATCCCGTTCGTGTTTGACAATATTATAAGTTTACATACGATATCCTAGGCAGCAATTTTTTGTTTATCATCCCGTGGAGAGTATGTGTTTTGTCAAATGACGTTTGACAAAACGGAAAGTTGGGCGGGGAAAAGAGCACGTCAAGCAAGGAGCTCAAGAAACGTTAGGTGTACCCCTACGCAGCACGCCTCATTACTTACGTTGTTAGTTTGCAAGACGTAAGGCCCCAGCTACGTAATAAGTCGGGGCTATTTTAGTAGTTGGTCATGTGCCGGAGATGCCGAGTATCGGGCATAGTGGGTTTCCTTATTTGTAGGAAGGATTGTTGAATACGGCGTGCCTTCGTTCATTCTCTGGCGGGACCCTCTCGGCCGAAGAGGGCTGATTGCTGGTTGGCTTGGCTCGCCTGATCCAAGTCGGCAAGTCCGCTGGCCATCAGTTGGCTTTGCTAACGATGTTCCGACTAACGTCAACGGCGCGTTACTGGTTGTCCTTTTGCCGTGAGACCCTGCCAACGTGCAGCTCTACTCGTTATAGAGAGGTACAAATTCGTGAAGGAAACTGAAAACAAAACAAAGTATTTACCTTGCCGAAGACCACTTGAGCGGACACCCCCACAGCCAAAAGTCCGAGAGTCGCCCGCATGTTTGTCGAGTTTGCGGCGGCCTTTAGCTGCACGGTGGGGTAGGTGATAGCAGGGGGCACACAAATACGTTTGTGGGGGAGAGGTGGGGGGCGGTACACAACTCGTGTTAAATTAAGTTCAAAGACGTTTTGAGGGATCAGCGGTGGTCCAATCGCAGTCAGCGTGGTCATGTGGCAAGAAGCACAACAAGTGGCCTAATTATCCTCGTTCACCCTGGGTCAACGCATTCGCGAGTGCCGGTATGCGTGAAGGAGCGCCCCCCTATTGTCGATAGCTTATGTTGTTACATGTTCGCCACCGCCAAGCGAACCCTCACACAGGTGCTACATGCACAGCTGACGCAGACCATGTCATATCTCAAACCTAAATCACGGGGAATACAAAGCACCCGCCGTCGACATGTACGCGTGAGAGTTTGAGGACGAGAAATGCATCGGTTGCCTTAACCCCCTTAGTTTGAGCTGCGACCTCTCTGCCTCGTTGTTTGTGGCCACAGAGCTTGTTGTATCTGTATGTGAAGAACCAGCACGGACACAGAGTGCGCTGGGTGTCGATGGGTACGATAGGAATAACGGGAGTTCATATAACACTATGAAGAACACACACACCGCATATGTTTTCACCTTGCCATTTCGTTTTGATTTTATAGTTCATACGAAGTATATCGTCTCACTTGTTAGTCAAACTCCAGTAATCCTCACTAGCTCAAGTCGTTAATTCATTCGTTCCATCCACCCCTATCCCGTAAGACATGTGTATTTATATGTATATAGACATGTGTTTTCTATGGTTTGTCGTTGTTACGCCGCCCCAAGCAACTCTCACACACCCACCATGCAAGGCGCTACAGTATATGCATATACAAGTATATCTATAATGTACGTATTATATATGTTTGCTCGCCTATACCGTCTCTTAAAATAAAACCATGCATTCATCCACGCTACTCGTACGATACATTCGTATCTCATATCGCGTGTCTCGTACATATAGATAGGTGGAAACGTAATTGCAGACTCATCCCACCTTAGGGGTTGCACTTTGTTTAATGTCATTTTTCCCTTACCGGCCAAGTAGCTTCTCAAGTGATCAGCTACCTGTTACGACAGTGTTTTTACCTAGTTAGTGTATTTGTTCTAGGACTAAAATAGCGCATGAAAATGCTGGTCGGGGTACCCGCGTAAACTTCTTCGAAGCCACATTTCGGTTCAGATGTCGAGCTCCTCATCATGTGAGGAGCGCAGCAAATAAAGGCACCACCCATACCGCGACATTTGCTCTAAACGACGTGAAGTAGTATGAAGTAAACTAGTTTCACCCCAACCCATACCCTACCAGGCACAAAATAAATGAATAGTATAATCAATGCACACAAATTGAAGTCACTAACTCAAATCCATCGACCTGCCTTACAGTTTGAATTTTCTCCCCGCACACTCCATTCAGAAGCGTGTTTATGCTACTGTACATGGTTTCAGTATGAAATAAAGAATACATGTCAAATCCGCAGTACGCACGATTTGCGTGTAGCTATCCCACACAGCTTGAAAATATGCATGATGTTCGACGAACTCTCGATCTATCGCGGGAAATTATCAGCATATCTGTCGAAAAAAACACAATACGAAGATCTATGTACGTATTTAGTATTTTTAGTACCGTATCATTTTTCTAAAACAGCAAACAACAGGTGTGAGCTATTACCTAGTAGCGGCAAAGTTACTTGCAAACCCACGGGTTATTTGTCACAGACAGGCACAAGCTCCCTGAATGCTGCAGCTTCAGATTATCTTCTCCCCATCTACAGGATGAGGAGTAGTGAACCCCGTATGTACGCGCGATCGAAGTATCACACACAGCTTTCAAATATGAGTTTCGTCGGAATCCTAGATCCCACTGCTGTAGTTTTTAATTTTTATAAATATATCATGCGCTCGGAAACGGGCCCACGCGGTATTCTGAGTGACCCGATACATTTGAATGGCGACAAACGCCTCGCGCTAGTAGGCCCGTTTGGCCACGCCAACTCCCCGGATCCTTCGACCAATCCGGGTATGACTTTACTATACCCTTCGAAATTGTCGGAGGCACTAAGGATGTGTAAGGGATTTTCAAGACGCGTTTCGGATTTTGGTGGATTTTTGAAGTATCTAGCTTTCTTAGTATTTTGCTTTCCGCTTATACGACACGTGTATACTGCATGAGGCCACATCAACCCCGTTTTGCGCGCGATCGAAGTATGACACACAGCTTGTACACATGACGTTCGACAAAATTCTCAACCTCACAGCTGACGATGTGTGTTTTTATATAAATATACAAGCGAGGAATCGCCGCAGTGGGCCGATGCCCACCGCTGCTCCACGCATGATCCTGGCGATCGAGGGTGTTGGTAAATTGAGGTCGAAACACGACAGTACTGCCAAGGAGTGCATTGCGAAACGTTCATGCCCGTGATGGTCGAGGATGTTGGCAAATCAAGGTCGAACATATTTCAGTACTGACAAGGGGGTGCATCGCGAACTTCCACGATTCCGACAAAGAAAAGTTGAAACAAAAACTAATATCACACCCCACACGCTAAACTCGCATACCCTACCGTACAGAAATTTTACTACAGCTTTAAGCATTTTGAATTGCCAGTAGACGTACTCCTGTAAACGCCATGCCCGCGGCGGGTTCCGAGGGCGCCTGCTGTGGTTGAGAGGGGTAGGTGAGCCGTCGTAGAATCGTATACCATGGTACATTAGGTGAGCCGTAACAAAATTGCATATCGTGGTACATAGTAGTCCACGTACGCCCGTAAAAAAAACAGTAGTACATTTTCATTTTTTTAATACTGATAGTACTGACAACATGCTGGCAGAGAGAAGGTAGCGGCAAGAGAGGACCACAACGAGAGACTCAGCTTACGTCAAACAGAGAGGCGTAACGGTTTAAGCACACGCCTTTCACCGGCTTCGCATCCAACCTGTTACCTTGGCAGTCGAGAGGCGTACTGGTAGACACGACAATAAAGACCACGATACACAATTCACATGCGCAGTACTTACAAAAGAAGGATACATATAAGGCCTTGGACAAAACTACACGAATGAACCTATCCGGGATTTGAACTCTACAGATCGGAAGCCCCTTCCATAGCCCGTTGAATTACATGCTGCTTTCTTGCTCGGCCTGACTACCAGCTGTCGTGTCTCGAACGATCTAATTTAATTGTAGATACTGTGGTAAGCACGACGGTTTCTCCGAGCTCGTAATCCAAGTAGTTAGAGAACTCCGGTCCTCTGAGACGCTCGGGAAATATATGTTCGTATTTATAGGTATCGTCCTGCAATATTATTAATAGGAATATTCTTTACGGTATTACAGTGGTTTACGCTTTGCGAGCGAGGAGAAAGCAAACGTCGGGCGTATCCCGGTCATGCAGGCGGCACCGATGCTGGCCCACACTTTATGAATCGCGCAATGGCCTCAGGCAATAACGCCGCAGGTTTATGGTGCAGCTTTGCTCAGTCGATGTTCGAACTCATCGCGTCGCAATTACCCGTTCAATACCACGTTTTTCTCGCTTCGTCTGCTTGGAGCTCAATTCTACGAGGCCCGAAATCACCCTACCATTCGTGTCGCGTTCGGGTGACAACAGGCCGTTTGGCCGCTCGACTCGGCCAGATTAATTATTCGCTTTCATTTGGGCGCAATGTTTAGACCTTGCGGAAATCGGCGGAAACGGTGGTTTTTAGTGGCACACGCAGGAGGGCCCCAGATGTGTTAGTTCGGCGGAGTTACAGAGTACATCTCGCCCGCTCGCGATAGGCTTCGGCAGGGCGCACTGGTCCCTTTTTTTCCCCCGTGGTAGTGGAACAAAGCGTTCATGATCGGGGAAGGTAGCGCCGACTCTGCTCGGTATACGACGGCCGCGCTACAGATAAGTATGTGCGTGATTCCGCTGCACTCCTTCCGAGTACGTATAGGAGGTTCGCTTCTCAGGTTCCTCGCAGTAGTTTATCTGGCTGGGTTGTCTTCTGCACTGTGATGTTTTGACCTGGCGGCGAAAACGTTCAAAGAAAGGGTGATATGCGCAACTCTTCTTTTGATTACACTCTCGATGCCTACTGCCTTCAACCGACACCCGTCAATCAGAAAAAAACATCATTTCTCCAACTCTTCCTTTTGCCTTCACCCTTAATGCCGGCTTCCTTCAACACATATTCGCTAAACAAAAACGACAAATTATCGAGTGCTGTCGACTTCCTTCACCTGATCTCCCTCCGCTCACAGCAGCAGCCTAGACGCACCCTCGTCTTGTCTCGGCTTCAGGCACTTCGACGTGAAGAGGATGAACGGAAGGAAGGAAGGAAGGAAGGAAGGAAGGAAGGAACGATTTGTGAGCGATGGGGGTGGGGGGCACAACCCCGTGGATGGATGCCTACCTTCTCTGATATTATAATTGTGCCGTGTTATTCATGAAGTACTTTCGTCATCCGAAACTGTCACACTCACCGCCGTACGGTCTATGCGCCACTCTACTGTCACTCTACTGTACCACTCATATATCGGAATCCCTCCGTTTGGTGTACCTTGTACCGCCATGCACATATATGTGATGCATCTGGAACGGTCAAGACCGCAACCCTCGGCCCACATTTTGAACTACAGTGGTATTTATAGGCAACAGGGATATCGCCGTGAGACAAGTCGTGCCCGTATGACACTTGCAAAACGCACGAACCTAGTTAGTGGTTTGGTACAAAACATACCGAGTGAGTTTACCAATACACAGGGCACATCTTGCTGCGCGTGAGGATGTTCAATATCTATTGGACTGAACCAAGGAATCACAAAAATAAAAAGAAAACGACACCACACACGTAGGAAGGTCAGAATGAAAAACAAACCGGATCGCTGTGATCACAGGACGAAATGAGCAAAAACCAGTTTTTTTCGTTTTTTGTTCCCTTTTTTTAACTTGGTTTTAGAGACCCCCCCCTTTTTTGTTTTCGCTGGTCGGGGGGGGGGGGGGGGGGGGGGGGGGTGTACTCATGTCGTGCACGGCCGTAGTCATATGACCATAGACCCTCGCATCCCTACAATGCCGGGACGGAGCACGTTGGGTTTTCACCAACCAGGCAGACATTGCTTGCACCAAGCGCGAAGCGCCGTGAGGTATTGGGCGAGTCGCATGGAGGGTGAGCTGCATCCTGCTAAGAACCGCCTCTGAGGCGGACTTGCATATGGACGACAGCTTCAATGAGTTAATTGGGGGGGGGGTAATACAAAAAAAACTTGACTTATTGTTTTCTGGGATCACAACGGTCCGGTTTCTTCCCTCCAATATAGGGGGGGGTGTGTGGTGTCGATAACTTTTTTTTTTGTGCGCCCTTGACTGAACTACTATTCATATTGTTATAGCATTTTCCATCTGACAATGTGTCGCTCTTATTCAAATCATGACATTCACATTTACCTATGAATCATGCCTGAGTACTTGACAAACGTGTACCAATAATTCAGCCCCCCCCCATGAAGGACTGAAATGCGTTTTAATGATATAGACGAACGTCCCTGAGGATTAACGTAACCTGTGGGCGAAAATAGTTTCGTACTATTAATAGAGTACAAACAGAGAGAATACTATTGTTTTTTGCAATTCATGGACACGATAGTTCTATACCGCCTTGTGAACAATTGCAATGTTTCTTTTTTATTACATGCATAATTCAGCTAGTAGGGTTACAAAGGGGCGAAATCATTCGAACCGATGTTTGAGGAAACGAAACAATAGGCGCAACACGATAGGCTGCGATGAAGACCGATCACGAACACAGCGAAAAGAAGACATGAGATTTAAAACGTTTCACTAAAAAATTACGCATCTCCAGCACAAAGGAAGTAATCAATGGGAATCAATGTGAGGAAACTATAGTAGCAGATACTACGATATTCATAAGTATAATCCTGTACGTAGTCTATCTCGAGTATGTCTTGGCGGAATCCCCGTAGTGGGCGTGTGTGTCCGGCTGCTGAGCTCGACCTAACAGCCCGCCGCAGAGGTAAGCACTTCAGCAAGTGTCAAACCTACTGGTGGTTGTTCAATCTCCAGCTCTCAGAAGATCATATTGAATGAACAATGGCGCTCAAGGGCGGTGTAGATAATAGATTTTGTCGAGGACGGCAAAACGAGGACGAAGAGGAGGAGGAGAAGGAGGGGAAGGAGGAGGAAAAGGAGGAGGAGAAGGGGGAGGAGGAGGAGGAGGAGGTGGAGGAGGAGGAGGAGGTGGAGGAGGAGGAGAAGGAGGAAGAGGAGGAGGAGGAGGAGGAGGAGAAGAAGAGAAGTCAAGGGGGGTGCGTGTTCATACTAAAACCTACATATATAATTATACGGAATTCTAGTATCGCCATACCAGAACCCATACGAATATGTCGACACTAAAACATATACACTTTTTGTTTGCACAGAGTTTACTAAGGGCATTCTGAAACCCATACACTTATTATGTATGGCGTTTAGTATACCATGTTAAACTCGATATAGCCACAATAAGCAATTAAGCACGATATGGTTGCTTTGATTATGCTTATAATAATCTAGCCAAACATACTTGATGAAGCATGCTCATTTTAGTTGCTTACCAACACTAGGTGGGGCGTGGGAGGCGCTTCCCGTGCGTTGGGCGGCGAGCGCTCATTCTCGTTTTCGACGGTTTCAAGAAACAGTCTCACCACGTTTTGGTTCGAACTTACCGCAGCCCGCAGCTCCTCTAGAATCAAAAGCGGAGGCTCATAAATGTACTAAGCTCGAGCCACCTGCATCACCTTACGCTATATATGGCTTCGTATGGGCTGCTAGACTTGGATCAGGTTGCATCAGGCAAATGGATCAGGCAAAACAGCTTTTGTTCGCATACACAGAGTACTCAAAACTCAATAGACCAAGGAGTGACTCTATGCCCAGTCAAGTCAAGTAAAATAGATTTGTCCCCAGTCCCCAGTCTAATATCAAGGCACTTGTTGTGTAAGGAATTCATTTTGAGTCGTGGTTTATATAAGATTTAGTGAAGGTGGGAAATACCCCCCCCCTCAGCAGGCCTGAAATACAAAATTGAAGTGTGGGTCTCGGGATTTGGTTTCTGTGCGCCCTTGGAGCAAATTTGAAAACAAATCCGTTTTTTTTGTTTTTCAGTTGCCTTGCGTTTTCTAGTATAATTTCTACTTTTTCGTGACTCCGTACGGAAAATGTAATTTCTTTAGTTTTAATGCTCAAACTGCCGACCGATGAGTAGTTTTAAAGAGCGTAGGTCATGATCAACGTTTGTGTCTCAGAAGGCGTATCCATCAGACACCCTTTTTTATCACGAAACGTGCTTCTTACTCAAACACGACTCGCCATACCCCTGATACCCAAAGACAATTTTGATCAATAACAGTTTCTCCAGCGGCTGATACTGGTTTAACTCAGATTTTCCACGAGGACCTCGAGAACAAGTAGGTGAACCTACCTGGGCCTCAAGTTTGACCGTCCGTAGCGTCCTACCTGGCCGCAGCAGGTTGTAGATACCAAAACGTAGCTCGAAAACGATCAAAAGTCTTCCTGCGGCGCACTTTCGTTTCGTGATGCAAACACAGCAATGCCTACGCTCCCTTGCAGATCCAAGCGCCCCAACACCTCCTAGAGACTCTGTTGAATGATCTCTAAAGGTGTAGACGCATTTGGCACAGTCAGGCGTCGTGATGGCTCAATACAGCAGTAACACAGAAGCTCTCTTATGCATTATTCCCATAGCTGCCGAGCTGACTCGGCCCAAACCTCGAGCGAACTCGGCCCACGCATCGAGCTGACTCGACCCACGCATCAAGCCGACTCGACCCACGTATCGAGTGACATCGAGCGGCTCATAAAACATCCCGATGTCCCATATCCCACTACAATAATCCCTATCAATCATGTGGAACTCCTACTATACGATGGATATTATGCGTTGTGTTACTGAGTACAATCAACATCCCCCCTGCTCATTATACACACCCATAATAATTCCCCCCTGCTCGGTGCGTGACAGGGCACGACATCGCAGGGTCCATACATCGCAAAATCATAATGAACTCATCCCAAACTCGAAAACTCAAATTCAAATCTGCAACTCCTCAAATCAAGACTCAAACAATCTCAAGTCCGAATCACATCCATATCAAGAGGAAACTCACCCCGACGACAAGTGAAAACCTCTCCCTCAGCCCCAGACACAAACAATGCAACTACGTATGGAAAATGTGACAGTGCGTAGTTACACCAAACAAATACATACTAAGAAAAAGGTACAATGCTAGAGATCGTAAGGAACCCCGTTCCCCCGGATAAGAGTCTCCTTTCATCCCCTGCTCCCGCCATAGATTCACAGATCACGACGACGGTAATGCGAGATAGCATACATACGTCTTCCCAAATAATTAATCTGGCGCTCAAACCACAGTACCCTACATCATATTTGCTCGTGCTAGAAACATCGAACACTCTCGAAATTCATTGCCAGGAAAAACGGCATTATCCTCAGAATTACCCAAGGAAAAACGGTATTGTATTCTTCGGATTCATAACTCACATACCCATACGCTGCTGTACGCTTGCTAAATGACCAGCAGAAATACTCCATTCATAAATCAACATAAAACTCGGTGAGTATCCCCGATTGCCTCGATATACTAGTACCCAGTATGGGGCCTAGCTGAACCAGGAAAAATGAAACTCTACTCGTATTATATGAACGTAACCGCAAAAACTCCATCCACGTGATTCCACATTACTTCAAGTATGCAGGCCCAATATCGCTCGATCCAACGCGTAACAAACGCAAAGAAAGACGAGTTATAGCTCAAAACCAAGAACATTTAATCTGGACCGAACGCGCCCTCTGGTGCAGTTCAAAGTCACTTCAGTCGTGGTCATTTGGCCGTAGACTGAGATTATTTCATCTTCAACAGTCAAACTCTCAACGCAATACACATCAAGCAAATCGGTCAGCAAAAGCTCATACAATCAAATCGTTCGTAAGGATAAGGCAATCACATTTCATTCGAAAACTTAAAACCTACCCAGTCCCAATAATGCCCCAAACATTCCTACTGCTGCTGTTGCCTCCGCTGCGGCTGCCTCTCTTTCCGGCCTCATGGCGTCGCCGCAGCTCGGGTCACCCAGTTCACCCCCCTCGGTAAAATCAGCAGTCACCTCGATAGCATAGACTCGAAACAAACAGCAGGGGACAGATCGTGCGGACCAGGAATCAGGATGGTCACGGGTATTTTGCTCTTTTCATGCATTCATACATACGTATCAGCCTGCAAATCTCTCTTTTTACCGCAATTTAATGATCTCAAATGCCATTGCATATTGGTTACTTGACAACGACAAGATACCGATGGTACCACATGATATAACAAAGTAGGATTGTGATTTGTTTGCCCGGCGGCGCGTTTTCGCTCTCGCCCCTCGCGGCCGAGCTCGCCGAGGCCGGCGCGGCGGCCGGGGGATCGACCGGGGAGCGCGCCCCCCGGGCCTCGCTCTCGGCCGCGGCCCGTGGCCCGCGCGGGGCACTCGCGAAGCCGAACAAATAGAGTCGGTTTCCCGGGGTACCCCGTCCCACTCGGCCGAGCCGAGCAGGGCAACGTGAAACCCGCTTCTTCTGTGAAAAACGCCCCGCCTTTGCCACACCCTGTAGCCTGTAGCCCTAAACATAACGGACAATCACGATCCCTTCAGCCTTGATGGGTTTCGAAGAGGGCACATGCAGCAAGAGCACACGCGCGCGCCACAACAAGGAGGGCATCGATCGGACGACACGTCGACCATACTTCGAGCATGCGCTCATACAACAGCAGCACAGCGTGACACCGTTGGGGCATATCGGTCACTGTGCAGCAGTGTGGCTTGATGTATGTGTGTTTCATGGCATACTGCTACATCGTCAGGTCTGCGTGGATACATACGTGTTTATCTCCCCGCGCAACACTGGTTTCCGTTCGCACACACTGTGCTGCTGTAATCGTAGACTATACACCTTTCGAAATACAACAACCACGTACGTGTTGAAGTATACCAGGTACGTATCATGCATACTCTTCGTACGTACCAGGTTGTGATACAGCAGCGAAAACAGCAGCAGTTCTCGTGATCCTACGCGGCTGCTGCTTGCTGCTGTGTAGTATCATACGTCTACACACAGTACGTGGGGCTTGTGTGCTGGTGCATCACATGTCTGTGGGTTCTCGAAACGGTCGCACTCTTTCGTATCATATTATACGATGCTCGGATTTTTTTAACTACCACCACTCTGTTCGGAAATGTAAGAACCTTTTATATATTTACATTCATATCCAAACGTTCTTTACATTTCCGGCCGGAATTATAAGGCCAGATACACACAACACTCTGATACGTACCTGCATGGCTGTTACATATCTACGAGCCAAACTATGATACACCAACAATGGCAACGGCAGTACAGCACCAATATGACAGCAGGGTTGCTGCTTGCTGATCGTTTTGTGAGTTTGCACCGGACAGCGACTCGCGTGTGCTCGTGAGCCAGGCGCTAGGGGCTCGCGTACCGTCTTGCTTCGTTCCCTCGTTTTTTGCGATTTTCGAGTCTCTTTTCTGACACGATCGGATATCGGGTATTTCTCGTGGTGATCTGGTTTCTGTTATTGCGTTTGGTCAACTTTGGGGAACGGCGGTTTTTTTCGTATCAAATCACGCAAAACATGACGGCACGTATCATATCGAGACAAAATATTATACAAGTGATTTTTAGATTTTGTATACACACGTATCATGGGTTTGTTGGTATAGCATTTTACTGTAAGTAGGTAGTCTGCGTACAATCTTCGACAAAAGTATAACTTAGCAGCTATTATTGCTGCTGTATGTATAGAGTGCGTACACAAGAAGAATAGTGACTGCTGCAGCTGTACATTGTTTTTACCGCTGTTGCTGCTGCTGGATACTGGTGTATATTTACTGCTGCTGCACATATTGTTATGATCTGCATAAAGTGACATTTTACATACAGCAACCAATAGCAGCAGCAGTAACAGTGGAGCTGCTTGCTGTGTTGGCAATGCTTGATGTATGCCAAATACAGCAGATATAGTATGGGAGTGTCTTGCTGCTGCTTGCTGTAGGTACAAGAAGTGCCGCCTGCTGCACTACTTGCTTTTACTACTGCTGCTGTTAAACAAAACTGTTTGTTGTGCTTTCCGCTCCTATTGTACTATAACTGTGCTTGGTGTAGGTACATGTATACGTACTGTTTGCTTGCTGTGGTACTTTAAAATATGATCAATTCTACGAGTATTGCGAAAACATACAAACACGAACCGTGACAAAAAACAACTGGCACTTTCGCGAATCCTATCATTGGTCACAAATTGCTACAGTACTCGTACATACAATGTTCGCTACTTCTTACTGCTACTGTACACAGGGCTTGCTGTACCTATACGTATACGCCGTTTGCTGTGGCACCTAAGTACTGTCATTCCTCAGGAACAAAAACATTTTTTTTTTTTTTTAAGCTGACACTTTCGCGAATCTTGACATTTGTTTTTTTTACAAACTTCAGCAACATCGACGTCACCATTCGCGACAAAACGGGTTTCGTCTGGTGATATACAACAAGAATTTATGGAATCATGTTGCGTTTGTAAGGAAGAATTCCTCAATTACGACTACGAGTACCGCCATTATTGGCGAGTGACCGCTATTAATGACGAGTCATAGTTTTTTCCCTGTCGCATGCCAGCTTGCGTCACCCCACGGGGACCATCCCAATCCCCGAAGGGGAGCCTTGTATGTATAGGTACCAAATTGACATTTTCCCGGAATACTTTCACTTTTCATCTCCGGCCGCGGGTCGTTTCTCGCGCTGTCGCCTGCGGGGCACGCAGGGGAGGCGCGTGTACGCCACGTCGCAAGTGCGGGTCCCGGCCGAGGCCCGTGGGGCGTGCTCTGGGCCTTCAACGTCGCAAATTCTGGCAAATAACTCAGGGGAGGCGTTCCGACCTGGCACCGCCTCGCAACTCTATGAAACACCTGCCGTACGACTGTTTCTTCATCCTATGCATGTTGATGCTTCGTTTTTGACCCGCGACTTGAACGGAACACAGCACACACCACGCACGAGACCACAAGGACCACACCGACATGGAACGAGGCACACATCAAGCGTCGTGCAGCAGTAGTTGATACCATGTCGCATGCGTCTGCTCTGTCTGGGCTGCGTACAGCAGTAGTAGCAGTTGTACGACACGCTTGATATTTTTATGTAAATTTGTAATTCGGTTCCAATATTTGGGAATCTACGTAGAGTACAAATTCACGGATCTACGAGAGTACGTGTGTACCAGCATGCAGACTTCGAAGTATCATATCTACGACCTATCTCTATTTTCCAACGATAGCCCCATCCATACCCGATCTACATGCATACGAACACGAGTATTTTGGTACAGAAAGTAGCACTACGCTTTACGGATACATGTCTCCACAGAAGTCTAGGCTACGTACAAACTGCGAAGCAGCCAAGGCGCCGTTTGTCGAACAGCACAGCACAGCAGTACTACCGTAGAAGAAGCTGCAGACCCCGCAGTGAGCGCGGGACAGCTACGAGTAGCAGGGGGGATCCAGCAGGCTAGTTGTGACAGCTACGAAGCACTGGTTTGCTGTGTTCTGTCTCTCATTGTGTATGCGTGTGTGTATGTTTGACGTATGCCATTCCAGCAAAACCTCAGGTCAGTATAGAATAGCCACGACGAAAAAAATGTCGCAGATCGTGATTTCGCTTTTTTCAGGTCAGTTCACAAAATGGCGTCAAGATTCACGAGTTGTTGTTCTTCGTGAATCTACTCGACATAACAAATCACCATTCAATACAAATAAATGCAGTAAAAGAGTAGGTGTCTGCATTTATTTCATAAATTGTGTGCCAAGGAAAATGAGCTCAGATCGGCACAAACAGTAGAAAACGTTGGATTAGATATACAGCTCACCACTGCTGCTGTAGGATCGAGTTTAAATCCAACACAAAATAGTTAGATCAACTTCGTAAACAAAATAAGTCGTTGGGCCTGGACACCAACCTGAAGTTTCTTATTAACACCGGGAGCCCACTGTACCTCAGATACGATATTATCTCGCGACATTTGTTTCGGTGGGAATGGCCGTCGCTCCTACGTTTTCCTTTAAACAATTCAGCAGCAGTCTATGCCATGGTTTGCTCCAAAAAGGGAACTATGAAGCATGTGCGATCTATTTTCGCCTTGCGACACCCCCGGGATTTGAAGTGACCAACATCCCGAAGGGGAACCTTGTATCCTATACCATGTCGTATCCATGAATTACCGATCACTATATACTGCTGTACGTATGCGTAGTATCTCACTTAATCCTCCGACTTGGTGAACATGTACATCAGTACCGTGCAAAGTATTTCCTCAGCTCATATTCATAACTCTACCATCGACAGCAGTACATACCAGGGTAACGGACAATATACCCGCTGATTCCACGTACGTAAATGTTCCCCTCATACATAATGCCTCATCAATACATGGAACTCCTTACTACGAAATGGATAATCTGCGTCGTAGTCGTATCTTTTAGCACAGGCAGTCAACATCTCCCCCCTGCTCAATACATACGACCATACAAACCCCCTCCCCCCTGCTCTGTGCATGACAAGGCACGACAACGCAGGGTGGACAAAAGGGGGTTGTGCTACTCTGCAGTCCAGATATATGCGATGTAGTATCGTACTCAATTATGTGCATACTCTTGTACCCGCCTCACTATACTACTTCTGCTTTCGTACTCGTATTTAATTTCGGGGTTTGTGTTGATACGATACAGCTGCATGACTGATGATGTACGTGTGTGGGAAGTTCAACTCATCCTTTCAGAATTTCCTCATATTGTACTTTCAAAATATACGTCTTACTCGTACGTGGAACGGTACCCAGCCAGAGCGTACGATCAGGCAACCACAAAACAGACAGCCATTGTCCTGCAGTAGTACTTGTACGCTACAGCAGTCTCTACAGGAAAACTTCAGTGAGAGAAGCTATACAAATACGCCTGTGTATCATACCTCCGTTCCACCCTCGAAAATCTCCAAAACATGCTCTATTCTCAATCTCAAATGTGGCGTATCCTTCATTCTTAAATCAACACAAAATCAATTCAATAACGGAAATCGTCAGCAGCAAGCAGCAAAAGCATACTCGCCTCGTGCGGGCAAAAGCCCTTGCTGGCGGCGTGGTGATTATTTCTCCTTTGCTCTCTCTCGTTTCGGGCGGCGCCTCCTCTTGCGCCCGTGCTCTTCCTCCCAGCCGACGATGCAGACTCCTCCGCCAGCCCGCACCTTCGCTCTCTCCTTCTCCTCCTCCCTCGGGGGCAACGTCTCCCCCGGCTTCCACGTATCCTCCCCTCCTCCGGCTCCTCGCGCCGGCCAATAAACTTCCTCTTCTCTTGCACAAACTAGACCCACAGATTCAGGCATAGGCCTGGCGGTTCTGGGGCTTTGCGGCGGCGGCGGCGGCAACGGCGACGGCGGCGACGGCGGCGGCGGCGGCGGTGACGATGGTGGTGGCAGCGGTGGCGACGAAGATGGCGGCAGCGACGGCAATGGTGACGGCGGCGGCGGCGGTGGCGGCGGCGGCGGCGGCGGCGGCGATAGTTGTGCTCTTATGTCCGGGCAAGCGCAGCAACCCCCTTTGACAGCTGCTCCTCTTCTTGCGGACGTTGTAACTGATTTAGCTGCTGCCTCTGCAACTGCTGCACTCCAGTACCTTCGCCTCCAGATACGCGCGGGTCTACCAGCTGCGGCTCATACATGGCGTTGCTGGGATCGCGCTGCTGCTGCTGGGGCGGCATCTCCTCTCCTCGTGCTCTCTCCTCGTTCTCCTCTTCTCTCTCGTATCTAACTAAATCTACAGCAACTTTCATCACGACCTCAGCTTGAAGCTCATGCTCCATGCGGAGATCCTTTAAGTCTCTCCGACATCGCCTGGACTCGCCATGACCAAAATCGATTCAAGGCGGGATCCTCTGCATACGACGCTCGCAGAGCTGCCTCTGCGAGTGTGATCTCCTTCTCGAGCTCCAATGCCGCGATCTCTATCTTCAGCAGCTGTATCCTCTCCAAATCAGCGTCCTCGTGACCTAGCATGGGCTTGGGCAACCTGTTCCCCTCTGGGACTCCCCTCTGGGATGCCTGCGCTCTCCGATAGGATCACCGGTTGCCCGGACGCACTAGTGTGTTGAATGATCTCTAAAGGTGTACGCGCATTTGGCACAGGCAGGCGTCGTGGTGGCTCAATACAGCAGTAACACAGAAGCTCTCTTATGCATTATTACCATAGCTGCTGAGCTGACTCGGCCCAAACCTCGAGCGAACTCGGCCCACGCATCGAGCTGACTCGGCCCACGCATCAAGCTGACTCGGCCCACGTATCGAGTGACATCGAGCGGCTCATAAAACATCCCGATGTCCCATATCCCACTACAATAATCCCTATCAATCATGTGGAACTCCTACTATACGATGGATCTTATGCGTTGTGTTATTGAGTACAATCAACAGACTCTCACGAACAATCCATACGTTGTTCGGTCGGAGGTATGAGCATCATAACTAGAGCTGTGCCGTGTTCTGTAAGGAGTACTGATGTGGTGTTATTATACCAGAAATGGTATTGCTGCTGTAATAAAAGACGAACAAAATATATATATCAACACTCAAGCTTGACTCAAGTACTTTGTTTTTTATGACCGAAGGGGCCCCTTCAGTCGAACACTTTATTTCTTAAACAAACGATGAACACGAAATGAAACAGATCCCCCGTCTGCCACAGCTCCCCCCTCCAAGCAAAAATACCCATACAAACTGCAACGCCCTGAGGAAGCAACTGTGGTGCAGAAGAAGACAGCAGCAATACCTCGACCTGCACTGCGTCGTGGCGGTCGATATGTGTTGGTATGAGTCCGGAAATGGGCCTATCTAAAGACTTTCAGGGCCTAACTGCATCACAGTTGGCCGGGACCCCCCCCCCCCTCCATACTGAGGACGTCGATAAACCCTCGCGGAGACATCGAACAACCTATACTACACATCATGACACACCAGTTGGTGAACTGAATTGAGAGATTGTCGACCCCTTGTGGGGTTTGCTATATATATATTGTCCAATGTCTCCACAGGGATGTGTTGCGGCCACAAGATGTAGGGGGTGTACTCATGTCGTGTACGGCCGTAGTCATACGACCGTAGACCCTCGCATCCCTGCAATGCCGGGACGGAGCACGTTGGGGTTTCACCAACCAGGCAGACATTGCTTGCACCAAGCGCGAAGCATCGTGAGGTATTGGGCGAGTCGCATGAATAAAATGCAAAGCAAGAACCGTAGTGGGGGAGGAGGGAGAGGAGCCCACTTTGTGATCCCGGATCGGAGTTACGACTAGGGAGGGAGAAAAACGGAAGTGCGAAGGTAATAAATGGGATGGACAAAAAAAAAATACAAGTCGAGGGTGGTATGCATCCTGCTATGAACCGCCTGTGAGGCGAACTTGCATACGGGCGACAGCCTCCAATGAATTGATTTAACTCCTGGTGTGGCCACTTCCAGAGACAGCAATAGATATTACTATGTATCTGCCTTATGAATGCCTTACCATATAAACACTACGTGATGCAATCATCCCCCTTGTGCGCAGTTGAGCTTATCAACCACGCACAGATGATCTACCAGATCGCCAGCCTTGGGGACCGCCAAAAATTAAATAAATAAAAAACGGTACCCTGGTTGTCTATCTCACGTAGTGAGAAGCACGATTTACAGCGTCGTCGCCAAGCGTCGCCAACCCGACCTATAAATATAATGTATTTATATACGGGGGGGGGGTCCCGGCCACCTGTGACTCGTTGAGTTTAAATGTGATGAAGGTTTTTTTCCGCATCCATACGAGCTACTACTCAACGGGCTTGCTATAAAAGGCCGCCCTCTTAGTGTCGGTAGCTTCGAAGGATTTGCCTTGCCATTGTCGCTGAAGCGCATGGATGGTGCGGTAGTGAGACTGGCGTGGTTTGGGCTGATCACTTGCCAGAGTCACCAGGGGGTTACACATTTGTACGGCGATCGTGTACACCTTCAACCGTAACCAAAGCATACGTAGCTGAAATCTTCCACTCACAGGTGTGAGTGCGTGGGTTTTGCTATTGCCAACCGAGGAAGAGGAGACGGTGGATGCAGTTGGAGGGGGCGGCCAGAAGTCGAACTGGTCGGGGTTCGTACCACTGAATGGAGTTATATCCCCCATTGCGTTCGAAAGACTGCTATTCGTGTTGCAATCGCCTAAGTGTCACCAGAGTTGTAATTTTTCTCGTACGTAGCAGTAGCAGCAAACATATCCGCGTTCGGTTAGAAGGACTCCGGTGGTTTTAATTACGCAGAGTCGGTGCCAAAACTATGGGATCCCGTAAGATCCAAACCTCTCCCAAATAACAAGAAAACCAAATATCTGATGAAAAAAAAAACAACTCCAAAGGCCAACCGTTCACGGGTGCGCCAGGTTGTAAGGCCTATCTCCGAGAAAGGTCGTGGGCATTGGACTCGTAAAGCGTTTGCGGAGGTATGCTTGCACCAGCCTGTAGGAGTAGTAGTACCTATAAATGGTGGTTGTGAGATATGTAGTGTTTCCCATGTTGCTCGTAGATGCTCGTGTTGTTCATGATTACTGTTTCTTCCGCCGGTCCCTCGGCCAGTGAACACTCCTTGGAACTAGTTTCGCTTTGGCGGGCTCGGCCCATAAAAAAAGGAAAAAAACAAAGCAGCCGATTAGAGGCTGGATCAACTCCGGAGGGTATTATCGGCGGGGGACCGTATCGAGCCCAACGACACTACATTTTCTCGTTTCTTAAAGTTTGACAACTGGTCCACTCCATGACTGATTGACTGTCTGAGCGGGTTAGTGCTTTGACCGTTTGCTGCTACAGTAGGGTCATTGCTGAATAAGTGGCGGTGTGGTTTATCCGTTCTAAATGAACCTACAGTATACCAGGTAAGTACCGTTGAAATCGATACGGTCTTCCGCTGATAAAATCGTCCCGGACAATTCAATCAGCGTGAATGTTTGAGCGGAACTGTAGTTCATCGTTCATAAACTGAACAGAATTGTACCTTTCTTTGGTCTCTGTACGGCCTCCCACCGATGGCATCCTCCGGGATTGGACCAAGGCCCTAATTAGCGCGTGGTGTTTCTTGCATAAGGGGCGCAGTGATGCATCGTGTATAGTACGAACAAATCGTTCGGGGTTGGAATACCGCCGAAGTCGTATTTTCACTTCTTGCTGGTAGGAGGAAGTGACCAACGAATTGAGATAGTCATTATGATAAAACACTCGACCGGAGAGTCGAAAGTGGAGTGAACCACTTTGAAAAATAAAGAACGCACGATGTGCGGGAGAAGAGAACAATACATAGCACCCGGCACTGGTTAGGGGCTTGGTAAACCCCGCCAGATGTTATCGGTGGCACGGCGTATAGAGCCCAAATATACTGCCTTTGTTTGTGTATAAAGGATACCTGGTGAAACCCTGAACCACTTAGTCAGCGTTTACTAGGTGACTCAGTGAGTTTATCCTGTGTAAACAAACATGAGCCCTCGATCAAGCCACTGGGCAGGCCCTTTCTCAGTGGGGTCGAGGAAGGCCGGTGCGGTAGCGTCAGAAACAAACGAAAATTACCGCATAGCGTTGATAAACGGGCGCCGAAGCACGGAGGCACCTCGGAATTTCAGTCTGGTGATCCTATGAGCACATCTGGGTATCCCACATATATATACAAGGCTTTCCTACGAAGGGGTCATAGTAAGCGCGACGCAAAACATGCGTGTCGACATAATGCACAGCAGCAACAACAACATCAGCAAAAATGACAGAAGCAACTACACTGCAGCACCTTCATCTAAAGCCGACGTGTGCGGACAAAGCGTTCATATGAAGAAGGAAACTGAAGTAAACAACGTGTACGTACGAACTCTCGATTAGATTTCATCATGCTGCTGCCTCCTACATTAGTATGTACTGTGTTTTTTACGTAGGACATAGAGAATATCAGCCACAAAGAAAGGCGTTGGCTTTGGGCCTTACTCCTTTTTTTGTAGACGACAACATGTATCACGATTCCTGGTATACCTGTACTGCGGAACGAATCGCCAATGAAAGAAGATCAACTGAAGATTGGGACGGATGCACAGTTTTGTGGTTTGTGGCGACTGGTGCTACGATAGGGGGGGTACCCCCATTATCACTACCGGGTTTTGGCCACTCGGACGAGTGGCTCCGAATCTAACTGAAAATTGGACCTAACCATAGTTTGTTGGCGTTGGGTAACGAAACTTCCAGTGGCGGTGAATATAGAACAACATAAAAAAAACAAAAAAGGTTACCAGTACAACGCAGTAAAGCAGTCACTCGGCCGAGTGGCTCTGTGCAAGTGAAAAATAAGCACCTATTTCGTATATATACATGACCCCCCTACCGTAGCACCAGTGTGGCTTGTGTCGGCCATGCAGGCATGCGGTGTTTGCTTCCTGGTAGGCTCAACCGGACAGGAAACGCATCAATCTCTCCTGATATATCTCGTATAAAATCTCGATCCCTCCCGATCTCTCTCCAATGTCGAAACATAGTTATTTTCCTGGATTGCACGTAGAGCATACCACGCCGCGGACAACCTCTAGCCCCCTAGATCACCGGTCCAAATGACAACTTCGCGGCCGTCGTCTGCATGCACTGGACTTACCCAACACGAAGCGAGTTGACCGTGGCTTGATTCTATGCCGAGAGTCGAGTTCAAAGGTCTGTCACCGTATGAGTTTGTTTGTAGCAGTGTGTTGATACTGTATAGTTGATCGAGGAGAACGCAAATTCCCCCGCGTGAAAACATATTTGTTTAAAATATTTGTACTGCTGTAATAATTTGATAACACATTATTTTGTTTTCCCACGCTTTTCCTACATCGCTGTACACGAAGCAACAGCAGCAGTAACATTCAAAACAGCAGCAGCAGAAGAAGCAACATCACAGGAGTACGCCCATACGCACAACTACCGCTGCCACTACTGTAGTACTGATTCTGCTGCTCCTGCTGTGGGTTACTCAGCGCGCGGAATCTGGTGCACATTCACTCGTGTTCCTTTTTTGTTTCGGTGTTTTGTTGTTGAATCGATCTTGCTTTGTTATTTATACTACAGGGGTCGGCATAAAAGTTAGACCTGTTTTTTTCCCCAATTCTGCCAATAACTTTTACTGAAAGAACGAAGACAACAAATCACACGCCGTTTGTGTCCAACGGTGCCGTGAGTGGAAATGAAAATTCGCGTTTGCGTCTTTTTTTCTTCCATGTCTTTTGTGTTTAGCATTCACCTTCGAAGGCAGGTTTCCTATAGGATTCCAAATGGCCTATTTCCAATACACTTATTTCCCGAAGGCTAGGAAAATCACATTCTAGACAAGATATCAAAAATGTAAACACGGACAATTGTGGTAGTAGGCTATACGATGATCATCAGTAAGGAAAAAACCCAGAAACAGTTGTTTTTTTCAGCGCCATCAGAAATGAATATTTTTCACCGAAACAAGTTGCAGGATCATCGTATAGCCTACTACCACAATTGTCCGTGTTTACATTTTGATATCGTGTCTAGAATGTGATTTTCCTTCCCATCGGCAAATAAGTGTATTGAAAATAGGCCATTTGGAATCCTATAGGGAATCTGCCTTCGAAGGTGAACACTAAACAAAAAAGACATAGAAAAACAAAAGACGCAAACGCGAATTTTCATTTCTACTCATGGCACCGTTGGACACAATCGGCGTGTGATTTGTTGTCTTCGTTCTTTCAGTAAAGGTATTGGCAGAATTGAAAAAAATAACAGGTCTAACTTTTATGCGGACCCCTGTATTAATAGCAACAATATGTACAGCTATTTAGAAAATTCGGGTGTTTCTCACACGACGACCGCTCTGTTCGTGTTGTTTTTGTTGACACTGGAAAAACAATGACCACAAACAAATTTCCTGAAAAGTTGAGGTATTTCACATGACGACCCCTCTGTAGTACGAAACGATGAAATTGTTTCGTCAATCCTTTCGAAGTGGATATTTAGAGGCCAACCGGTAAGCTTAGCATTTCAGCCCGATGGATAGTAATGAATATACTTTCGTACAGCACTAGCATTAGACACTCCTCCGTGTCACTGCTGTACTTTCGATACCAACTCCCATCACCGGGTTCGTGTCGTTTGGAAGTGTCACACGGGCAGAGCTAGTCACACCGCGGCATATCTGTTGATGATACTACAGCTAACGGTAGGTCTAAGTATGAGCTTTGAGCCGCAGCCGCGACTTCTCCCGATGAATCACACATGGCTGTTAAACATGTTTCAGAAGGAGAAATGCATGCAACATGCGTTTCATTCAGCACCTTACCTGGCGCATAAACCGCACGGCGTGAGTGTGACTACGTATGTCCGAAGGCGGAACCACAACATGAAATAATATGGCATGGCTGAATTGTCCGAGCAGTTACCTGTACGCGTCCGTCCGCGGAGTTGTTCCCCACCCCCCTCGCTCACAAAACATCATTTCCCTCTTTCCTCTCTACATCGAAACGGCTGGAACCGAAACAAGACAAGGGTGCGCCTAGACTGCTCCTGTGGGCGGAGATCAGGTGAGGGCAGTCAGCACTGGAGAGGTTTTTGTTAAGCGGGCATTGACTGATTGAATCCAGCGGACAATTATATCTCAATCGAAAGGAGAGTTGAGCGTATCATCCGTTCTTTTAAAGAATTCCTACAATGGACAATAGAATGGAGCTTTTTACGGAAACTAACTAGTGTTCGAGACTGCGTTAACCCAGGGCAAATGAGTATAATTGACCCAGACACAATATGCTGTAACTGGCTGTGCCTCTTGTCATTCATATGCGGTGCCTGCGATTGAATCGTGTCTGATCGCCTAAACGCTTTTGAACCATATTTGAACCACACTCTGCACCGTCCCCGGCCCCCGCCACTGTTTCATTCGTGTGTCTCGTTTTACTCCACAAAGCTAAAGGTCACGTAAAACTCGAGAAATATGCGGGCGACGCTCGGGCTTCTGGTAGCGGGTCTGTCCTCTCAGGTGGTCTTTGGCAAGGTAAGCAAACGTGCTTCCCTCGGATTGTTTTTTTGTGTAGATCCACCTTATGTAATGAGTCGAGCAGTGAGTTGACCGGGTTTCACCACCAAACACTAATCGGTCGGTGCGGTTGGCGAACTAGTTGATTTTTATCTGCAAATCAGCTCTGGCGAAGCCAGAGCTGAGGACCAAATGACGTTTGCCGACGCAAGTAGGGAAGCAAGAGAAATCAGCTCTTTCCGGCCGAGAGGGCCGTGCCCATAAACAAAACAATGTAAGCCGCAATCAACAATCCTTCCTACAAGTTTGGAAACCCAACAATTGTTCGTACACGTTTGGAAACCCAATAAGTCCGATGATCAGCACCCCAGTGGAAATCTCTATTTTTCTGGGTGGGGACTTACGTCGTGCCGATTCACAGCTCTAGCAAAGAGGCATGTTCCGTAGAGGTACACCTACTGTTTCCGGGGTTCTTCTCTTGAAAGGCCCAATACCGCACCCAAATTTAGATATCAACGGAAAAAACATTTAAAAACATTGTTAAACTCTCCAGCGGATGAGCAATCCCGTTGACTAGGATATCGTAGGCACACTTATATAATTGTAAGCCACATATGGGATTTGATAACGTGGGTAAACTAAACATATTGTAAGACACAGGTGGGATTCCGTAAGTATCAGGTAGTCGGTCAGTTCAGTACGTAGCCCCACCAGCCCGAACGGTTTTTATTCCCCCCCCCTACAGCTCCGTCTCGAAAGGGATGCGTGGTCAATGGTCAAATGACTAAGGCAAGCAACAAATGAGTACGCCCCCCCCCCCCCCCTACAGCACTGTAGTGTCTCTCACCGCACTGTAGTGGCATGGCTCGCACGCAGTTTAACTATCGCCTCTCCGCAACATGTCACCATCCCTCTACACAGTAAACCCCATGGTTTTACGTTTTTTCAAGACTTAGTTATGATTTAGTTTGTCATCGGGGGTATCAAATAAGTTAGTTCGATACCCCGATATGACACCACCCCGGTTCCAATAATGTTCAGTGAAGTTAAAACGTCGAACGTTTGTCAGGAGGGGACCACACAGAAACTCAAATCTAGAATGCCCCGCATCGTTCTGGGCTTTGCGTTATGTGTGTCGTAGACGTTAGACATGTGTGGAGCCATATTTACAGTCGAGTGCGTCGCCAGTTGTCGGGACACACAACTTTATTTGCGGGGAAAAATGTTGATGGCCCGCGTCCACCCACTCTCCAGGCAAGCAAGAGGATTGCGTGGTCTGCGTGCAGAAATCTATTGAACAGTCTGTTTTACGACCCAGAGATTCTAAAATAGCTACTATCACAACTATGATCGATTAGGGCTTTTGCCTTCAGCAACCATCTACATGTAGTGTAAATTCCAAATCGTACGGGTAGCGTTCGGCTCCCACCCGTGCCGAACGATTCCCTGCGTCGGACACCGACCTTGCAATCCTCCCAAAGGCAGTGGGCGACACTACTGTAGGCGTAGTCCGTCATTTTCTGGCTTCACATATTTGCTCCGAAGTCGCACAATGCACATTGTAGCCGTGCTTCCCCTTCTGTGAAGTGGACACCACCCCGTACAGGTTTAATACGTGCTCAACAGACTGCTGCCGGCGTAGCCTTCACCATTCACACACGCACAATACCTCATATCCCGTCTGCCTATCGTATGCTGTTATCCAGGCCTAGGTTCGGTTTGCATCAAAGCATCGCTGCAAATATTCCCCATTCACCGTCCACCCCACTTACCTAAACCTGCCCCTACTGTATATCGCACTATTGCCGTCAGGTGGATGGCCTCCAAAGCGAGCTCACTAACGTCCACCAGGAAGACGTGGTGTCGGGGAGCTACGACCGTAAACTGCAGATCCGTAGTCCCGGAAGGCCCGGGGGGGGACGGCCAACCACGCCGGTAACACCAACCAGGCCGGGAAGACCATCCAGGCCGGGAGGACCACGCCGGCCGACGTCGACCTTCCGGTTTTCCGGAGTCTCCCTCAACATCGGTCGGGGTTCCACCGTTACCATCAGGTGCATCGTAACGATAACAGCGCCCGACGGGACTACTGAGCAGTTTGAAGAGGAAGTCGTAGTCGGCCCTAGCGGCACCGGAGACTTGGAAATTCCCACGGACATTTGCACTGGCTGCACCACGACAGTGGTCGCGGCGGAATGCGTCGCTGGAGAGTGCAGCGGATACGACGAGACGGAAACCAACAACAACCTTGTCGCTAACGTGAGTGCGGTTCGGTTCAGTGGAGTAGGGTTATGAATGGAAATGCCACCTCTTCCTGGAATGTTTACCTGTCTCCACTTGGTGTCGGAGTCGGGTTGAGGCTAGCAGCGCAGCCCGCTTCATAGACCAAAACTGGCCGGACAAGCTAGCAGAGGTAATAGAGTTGACCGACAATGTCGACTACTGTATCGTTCAGATGTTTGTGTTTTATAATTTCCATTTCAATTGCGATAGGGAATGGAATGTTCCCCAGATACACTACGTGTATACCATACTTGTACTCCATATCCCTCTTTTCTCGTGTCCTTCTACCGGCACAATTGAAATCAACACTGCTCACACTCTCGGTGCCACCTAAACATGCACACCTGAATGCTGTCACACACGCACCCCGTCCCGCACCGATCCAACCCCCCTCTCCCGGCCCTGCCCCATCCACACTGTTATGTGCCAAACCTTCGTCATCAATCAGCTGGCTGGCGACCCGCACATGACCGGCCTGCTGGGCCAGAAGATCGACTGGGCCGGAGAAGACGGCGCCTGGTACTGCCTCTTCTCCGATGGTCCCGACTTCCACGTCAACGTGCGTCTCAGCGCCCCTCTGCCGGTTGAGTTCCCCGACAGGCAGCTTGTCACGGCGGTGAGCATCATCACCGACAACGGCCTCCACTCCCTGCTTGTCGAGGTGGAAGACCCTTACAGCACGGTCACCGAAGGCTGCCCCGCCAGCCCGGCGGCGCCCTGCTTGGCCGACGGGGGCCTCCGCATTCTGGTCGATGGCCAGGACTCCGCCGCCCTGCACTCGCCTGCTGAGAACGTGGTCCTGCCGGGTGGAGAAGGGTCATCGGAAGTGGTTGTCTCCGCCGCCAACCTGCCGGCGGAGTGTCGCCCGTTCGGTGGGGACCGTATCTGGGCAACGCAGTTCGCCGAAATTATGGCCGACCGCCGCTTAAACATGCACATTGGCACCGTGTCCTTCGCCGAGTGGCTCCTGCAGCCCGAGACCCTGGCCGCCCCGACCTGGTGCGCCCAGTACCTGCAGGAGGGAGGGATCGCCGGACTTCTCGCCACACGCTCGGAACATGCCACCCTCCGCGTGGAAACTCCGATGGCCGTGGTCAGGATCAACGTCGGCATCAACTACCAGGACATCGAGACTGCCACCGACGGAGCCACGGTGCTTCCCGAGCTGGAGTTTTGGCAGACGGACCTTGGCTTCGACGATCTCCACCTCTCTGGCGACGTGACCGGGTTGCTGGGTGACACCTCTAGCTTTGCTCTCGACGGCGAGGGGGTGCCCGTGACCAGCGGCCTCGGCGCCCTCCACGCCCCCGTCGAGAGCTACCGCGTGGCCGATGCCTACGCTCGGGACTTCGACAAGCTGCACGGGCAGTGAAACACATAAATTGTCCAGAAAACGCCCGCTACTTGATCACCTAAGCCTTTGAACATGTATAACCAGCAACGGTCAATATTCAGGGGCTTCGAAAAGCTTTACGGACACCATCGGCTGAGTGCTCACCCACGCGTTTGACCGTGGGCTTCAGCTCGCAGTATCCGGGTGGCGGTACCGTCGGGTGCACTAATATACGCACGGTGGTGTTCGTAGGTACAGTATTGGCGAACATAGGTGGGATATCGCACGCAACATCCAGTTTCGTGTGAACGTTCGCCAGCTGCGTTGGGAAGGTGCCAAGGGTACGAATACAACGCAATAGTGTATATCTTGCCTGTAGTTTATTTGTAGGCGCGGAGTCGTCATTGCGCATTTTCAATGGCGCTTATCACGAAGCGTGTTTATTAGGAAGGGAGGTAGCACAAGGAGGGGGTGAAGCGCGCCCCCGGAACAGTACGCATCGTGCCTCATCGGTTCACCATATCAACTATGATTGGCACGCCTTCACCAATCCCCCCCTCCCCACTGCGGATCCAAGCGTCTCTCTGTTACGGTGTTTTTTCATACATGGTGGGTGATGTGCTTCATGCATGGTAGGTGTTTCGTTGCCAAATCATATTATCGTAGTACGACTCTGATGATGTGCGTACAGCACATAATTCGTGAGGGGGCGCGTCATCGTTTAAGGCCAGACCCGACGGCGAATGCTGACCTGTAGACTGGGTAATTCCCAGTGGTTTGGGTCGACGAGTAGGTGGACAGGCTAACCCTGTGAGGGGTAGAATGCCGTTGTCTCGGCTTGGGCACTACGGATCCCCCATTTGAGCGCGATGTATGGACATACGAAGTATACGTCGATGGTATAATGTTCACGATTTGTACGTTGTGTTGTGAATGCTGAGTATATTGTGTCGAATAGTGCTCCACAGCACGCGCCTAAACGTGTCTTGGTCAGGGTAAGGGCAGACGCCCGTGGCACCACCTGCCGCGCGAAGGGCCTGTCCCTCCTTGCATACAATGTCGGATTGCACACACGTATACTGTAAACGTATGCACCAGTTCGTTTTGACGTTTCTTGCGGCAACAATGCTAAGATGTACGCTGTTCGCGTAGTTGTTGGGACGGTCCATCGAGCTACCTCAGGCATCTACCCAGCTGGGAGTCAAAGGGTGGGGAGGCGATGAAACAATGTATAACATGTGTAACGTACGTACTGCGTGTGTATGTGGGGACGGTAGTGGCAGTAGATAGTTCCGCGGCATTGGCATGGCCTGTCGGTGTGATACGACGTCAGGTGTCGGCGGGTTTATACGACTGGCCAGTAGGGCTGATGGGAAGGGAAAAGGGGGTAAAACCCGTCCTTGCGTTCAACCTTGCATCTACCATGCATATTTTATACGCCTGTTATATTGCCTACGGTAATGTCGCAACTACTGTATGTAGGCTATGGTGAATTAATGCACGGCGGTGGGAATTGTAAATCGTGCTACGTAGCAGATTGTACGAGTGCCGGATGCACTGGCTAGTGTGGCGCGGTGTGCTCGAGGAGATGCATATGGACGGATGTCTGTGGCGATTACGACCTTCTTTGGGTATTGACATTCTCTTGAGCACAAAACATGTTGAGACGGCTGGGGCAGGATGAAGAGTGACCGAGGTGGGGGCGCGACGACCTACTGGCCATTGCCGATGTGTTGGGTACAATCCTAAACGCGTGTTTCTTACTCAGAAATTATCTACAAATATAATACTTGCTACTGCTATTCCTAACCGTGTTTTTTCTCTTACCCAAAAGCCTTAACGCTTGCACGTGTGTGCGTGGCCCTCCATGCCATTGTAATCGCGATTTCATCAGGGAATGGTTATGCTACCACCGTGACTATAGCTACGATCTCATAAATATCAATATATGTATATGTATATATTTGTACAGACCCAGGTTCGGCTTGAGTCTGTGGCAAATTTCCTTTTTTGTCTGGGTAGCGTCGAGAAGACACCAGGTTGTTGGAGCATCCAGGCTTCGCCCTGCTATCGACGCCAGTATGAGTACGGGCTCAGATTCGGCTTGAGCCTGTGGCATTTGGTTTTCTCGTCCGGGTAGCGTCAGTGAGAGGCCAGGTTGTTGGAGCATCCAGGCTCGACGACAAGCTTGATAAACGATACGAAGAGTGTGGCAAGGGGGGCTGCCTTTGCCGCGCATTCAAGGATCTTGGGTGTTGTCAGTCATTACTTGTGCACGGGACAACATATGGGGCTGACGTCTTGGAATACGAACTACCACAGAAGTACAATAATATACAGCTATCTATGACCTCGACGCATGGTGAAACCGACGCAGGGCATATCCATGCGCGGTTGGGCCGAGAGCCTGGCACTCACATATATATATATCTATGTCTAGATATATATATATATCTATACCAATATATGTATACTGTATACATATGTATACATATACAAGGTTCCCCTTCGGGATGTTGGTCACTTGAACTCCCGGGGGTGTCGCAAGTTGAAAATAAATCGCACATGCTTCGTACTTCCCTTTTTGGACCCTTTTTGGAGCAAACTTGTGTTGCATATAGACTGCTGTATAGTGCAAAGGGACAAGTAGTAGCGAGGAACATTCCTTATCCAAAACAAATGTCGCCAGATGATCTCATAACTTAGGTACAGTGGGCTCCCGGTGTTAAGAAGCTTCAGTTTGATGTCCAGGCTCAACGGCTTATTTTGTTTCCGACGTCGATCTAACTATTTTGTGTAGGATTTACAGTCGATCCCACACTGGTGAGCTGTGTTTTTTAACCGAATTTTTATATTGTTCGTGCCAATCTGAGCTCATTTTTCTCGACAGGTTATTTCTTAACTGCAGGCACCTACTACTATTAATACTCTATTTGTGTTGAATGATGATTTGTTATATCGAGTAGATTCACGAAGAACAACTCGTGAATCTTGACGCCATTGAGTGTTTTAACCTTAAAAACTCGAAATCACGATCTCCGTCATTTTTTTTGTCGTGGCTTTACTCGTACTGTATTCTAATACCTGGTACATGTTTGCAGTAAATGCGCCTGATAAGTGTACTCCGTGTATAATCCACGCAACCCAATGGTATATCCAAAGAACAGGTATGAGGACGTACAGCTGACTCTGTCGCCTACACCGATTGCCGACAGCAAGCGGCTCCCCAAAGCAACAGCTGGGCGCTGGAGAACGAGAACATTGCGGCCTCGAAACCTCGAGGAGGAGGCGGCCCGTCTCAAACAAAAACGAAGCAAAGTATATTGATAATCCGGGCGAGGACGGACATACGACCTGTGAGATTGGCATCTTGCCAACAGGGCCACAGCGGCGGCGCGGGAGATTGAAAGATCACAGCCTATGTTGTCATTCGGTCGGTGACTTCAAAATGTATCACGGGCCCGACCCGGCCCGGCCCCACTCGCGCACCAAGATTATTGGATTAAGTGTCACAACTCGTGAGTTTCGTTTTCTGGTCGTTATGGATGACCCTGATTGAGCAGGCCCTCGTAAGATACTGCTAAAACAGCAGCACACACAGAGTACATAGAGTGCAACAAACATAGTCCAGTACGAAGACTATACACACAGAGCACACCCAGAGTACACACATGCAACAGAAGAAGTGCCTGCACACAGAACAGTACCGACAGCATAGCACATAGCACATACAATACACAATACACAACGGGTGAGTACACAGAGCATACCCAGTAGTTAGATCTAGCTGTTGTGCTGGAGAGTAGAGTGCACACAGTAGTACGCAAGGGGTTACCACGGCTGTACTGCACTGCGCAGCTGAGTATACACAAGATATCATACAATAAAGCTGTTGCCCAACGAGACCCGCCCCGGTCCTAGATGGAGTATTTACTACCTTTAGGGCGGGTACCCTGGTGCGCGTTTAGCAGCCGAGTACTCGTCTAAGGGTACCCGTCGAACAGCAGGGTACCCGGGTGCCCGGAGTCCAAACTCTCGCGAGTGTGAAGTGTTATCCATACTCGTGACGGGTATTAGCTGCTTTGCCATTTTCAAACGCTGCTGTACTGCGCGATCAGAGGGGGAGGTTTTGCTGGAATCGGATACACCAAACATACCTCACACCGAAACGACCATACAAAGAAAGACAGAACACAGCGGTGTATTATAGTTCGTAGCTGTCACAACTACACCTGCTGGGTCCCCCTGCTAGCTTTGTGGTACGGATCCTGCGCACGGGTACTGGACACCACAGCCGTCACAAAGACAACAATCTGAACAGCGGCTAGTGCATGTTGTACAGCTTCTTCTGCTGTACTGCTGTGTTGTTCAATAAGTGGCGCCTTGGCTTCCTTGTAGTTTGAAGTCTAGAGACATGCACCCATAAAGTTCAGCAGTACTCGTAGGTAGTACTACTGCTTGTACCAAAATATTCGTACGCATGTAGATCGGCCTATCGTTTTACGTAGACATGACATGCATGCATACGTACTCATCGTAGATCTGTGTATGTATGTACTCCACTATTCAAAATGTTGGAACCAAATTTGCAGATTTACATAAAAAGCGCATGCAATTTTCTAAGCGTCTCGCACAACTGCTACTGCTGTACACAGCCCACAGAGAGAGCAGACACATGCAACGTGGTATCAACTACTGCTGCACGACGCTTGATGTGTCCCTCGTTCAATGTCAAGTCGGTGTGGTTCTTATTCTTGTCTCGTGCGTGGTGCGTGGTGTGTGTGTTCCGTTCTTGCGACGTCAAACACGAACCAAAAACCAGTCGTATGACAGGTTTTACATCATAGGTGCGAGGCGGTGTCAAGTAGGAACGTCTCCCCTGAGTTATTTGCCAGCTATCGTGACTTTGAAGGCCCAGAGCACGCCCCACGGGCCTCGGCCGGGACCCGCACGTGCGCCGTGGTGTACACGCGCCCCCCCTGCGTGCCCTGCAGCCGACAGCGCGAGGGAAGACCCGCGGCCGGAGATGAAAAGTGAAAGTACTACGGGAAAATGTCCATTTGGTACCTAAACATATACATGTAGAGTAATGCTTGTGAATGTTTCGCACTTTTGGCAACTTTTCTCTTCTTGCGAGCACTTTTCGGCGAAACACTAAGTACACCGACACGGGACGCCCGGCCGGACACATTGGTCAAGGTTTGAACACGATCCGCGCACTGTAGCTTGCGTGGCAGGCGCTCAAGGTTTGTTTTCGCACGGAAGTGGATAGGACGATTTCCCGGGTTTCTCTGCGTGAGGCCCTGTTTTGTTTCGGTCGTGCGTCTTTTTGTGAGTTTCTTGCCCGGAGCACGGGGAGCACACGAAGACAGCAGCAGCACCGCAGATAGGCAGCTGAAGTACAATCTCAATGGTACAAACCTCCCGCCCAGCAGCAGCAGCAGGCATTACACCATGCATGCGCATGCGGCAGATCGGTGCTGCACCGTGACTAGTTGCTTTTGTCGGACCCTGTGATCTTCCTAATCGTGGTACCTGCAGATCGATGCTCATGTACGAAACTCTCCGCTTCCGGAAATGTAATCATCGTTTGTTCATTCAAAATATATATTAAATGTCCTTACATTTCCGGACAGAGTGGTACTACACGGCTGGGCGCCTTGGAAACAGATCTGTCTGTGCTGTGCTCTGTGTTTTTGCTACGAGTAGTTGCTTTCATAGGAGCCAGCAATCCGTCACCAAACCACACCAGCATCACCTCCCTGCTGCTCGCTGCTGCTGTTGATGGGTTCCAAGTGTCATGCGTGTGCTCTGCACATGCTGCATGCCGACGCATGCGATCATACCACAAACAGCAGTCTTCGGGAGGTCTGACACAAAAAAACGAACAATATTTATTTCTGGCAAGTAATCACGTAATATGTTGAGTCCAACGTCCCGACGTGAACTTTAAATGTGAGTTCAAACCCCGGACACGTCCCCTGTTTCCTTTTTTTTTACGAGTACGAGTACGTAGGCGTACTCTGTAGTTTTTTACCGCAACTTTTCCAGAGCTTTATCCCTTCTAGTAAATATGCCCGGGTACTCGCGAGTACAACTACTTACGTAGTATTACTCTGGAAATCTCTGTAATCACACGTCACGGGCACGAGGGTGGGTATTTAGGGCCCTCTGTAATTGTACGGCGTTCATTTAGTATAACCCATACATACCGTATAGTCGTACGTATGATATGACATTTTAACGTATTATCATATTAATAGTAGACGCGTTCAGTATATACATATACACCCGACTTAAAAGCCTAACCAGAAATAACGAATATACTCGCGAGTACCCAGATATTTTATCAGAGATTTGGCGAGTACTCGTTGGCCGCGAGCATTCGCAGGGGCAAAACTGATTATGTGTGTACCGGTCGTTGTGTGTGCTTTTTGTTTTGTCTTATTTCGTACGTGTATCACCAAAAACAAAGCACATTTCGACCCCCACACAAATACCAAGTCAACTTCGATCCCGACACTCAACCACCTTCATACAAAAACCATAAGATCATTTCGTTTCCAACACTGAAATCAAGTAATGTTCGATCTCAACTCTAAAATCGAGTTATTTTTGATGCCAACTCTACAACTGAAGTCTATTTCGATGACCCGACACAAAAACTAAGTCAATTTCGACTACGCACACCAAATCCAAGTAGATTACGATGCCTACACTAAAACCTGATATATTTAGACCCCGACGCTAAAACCAAATCATTTTCAGCCCGCTCACAAAACTACAGTAACTCTATTTTGATCGAGACACCAAGCACTCAAAAATATAACAGCAATTACGCATTTACATACCTGGTAGAGATTAGGCACGAGGGAGAAGATGCAGGAAGGAGTGAGACTCCATATTTATACATATACGTATGTTTGTATTCTCCAAGGCTTTACTCGTAGCCATGGAATTTCAATCCACAAGGTTTCCTTTTTGTTTTACTAAGTTGGCCCTTATTTTCTTATCTTCGAGGATGTTTATGAGTGATCAATGTTGTTGTAGATCAGGCTGCATTTTGTCGAGGGCAAACGAAGTAGTAAAAGCCAACTCAATTTCGATCCCTACACCGAAATCAAGTCAATTCGATTATTTCCCGCCCGCACACAAAAAACAAGTCAATTATACCACCCACACAAAAACCGAGTCGATTTTGAACTAAACCTAAAATCAAGTCATTTTCGGCCCGCTCACGAAAACCAAGTCATCTATAGACTTCTATGTGTGCTGTTTGGTTTTCTTGTTCGTTCTTGCGCCACTCCCTTAGGCACGTCCCGGAGGAGAACCTTGTATATATATACCGTTCGAGGCATGTTTATCCATCGGCACGTCTGATAACACCACTCCAAAATGTAGCGCCCATAGCTCTTACTATGGCTGTATCCGGCGCTTCAAGACCTGGTTGCCTATAGCACCACAGATGTTTACAGCGGACGACGCTTTAATGAACCGCAGTTCCACTTGCCTGCTGCTGTTGTAGGCACGACACGCCTTTTATGTTGCCGGTGCACGATACAGCACTACGTAATATAAGCCTGCTTCATGGCGCGAGAACTTCGTCACTGTTGCTACTTACTGAAGTTCGCACACAAAATATACTGCAGCTGAAGCGGAGCATGGGGATGACGTGGAGCATCGGGTATCGATCTCACAATTCACTATTCGTGCAATATGGTATGTACAAAACATAATACGGTTTTGGAGTACTCTCCGAAATTTGCTTCGGACAAGAAGCGCGTACAACACGTATACTGTAGGCACCCGAGACTACCTACGTATCATACATACGAAACTTGAAAATACACCACTGGTGCTGCTGGTTATATGTCTATGTAAATTCTCAGTTGAAGTACAGCTATGATTTGACGCCGCTCTGTTGTAAGTGGCGGTTGATATACCGCTGACTGTTCTCAGTGTGTTGCTGTTGATACATAGCTAGGTGTTGACACGGATGTCCCATAGACCATTGTTGCGGTTGCTGTTCCACTGGCCGCGCGGTTGGTACAAAACTATTGCGGACATGGCTGTGTCTTCGGGCGTGCTTGGTATATCGCTGACCCCGGCTCCCGCCGCTTGCCGATGATGCACATGCAGTTCTGGCACTGCCGTGTCATAGTTAGTTTCGGTTGATATATGCGCTACTTGATCACCAGCTGATGCTGACCTGGCCTAGCGGAGGTTACACTCCCATATCACTGCGGATACATAGTCCTGCGTCGCTGTGGACACAAGCATGTTGCTGACAAGGTTCTAAACCTTACGGTTCATACCGCGCTGATACACAGCTATTCCTGCCACGTTTGTGTCGTAGCTGCAGTAGTGGGTATTGCCACTGTCAACACTGCCTTACCTAGGCTATAGGGTCAGCTGACGCGGTGTGGCGTTAACGGTAGACCACACTGCTCCTCACCTCGGTTGCTGCATACCGACAGGATATAGCGACCGCGCGCGTTCACGCGTTCGACGCCCACCCAACCCGACACCCCCCCCGCGCCTCTAACCAAACGATGCACGGGCGGTGGTGTGATGTGTAGCAGATCCCATCACTATTGTTGCACACACTCCGGGTTCTTCGGAATGACCTGCATTTTACTTCCTTGCCGGCTGATATACGAGCATGTTCATGACGATAATGCCCTCCCGCGGCTCGCTGCCGAAGTACCGCTATGACTGACACAGGTATGCTCTGGTTGCGGTTGATATACCGCGGACTGTTGTTTTCGTGGGTTTTTTGTTGACACACAGCTAGGATTGCTGATAAGGCTGTGGCATAGCTGTATTCCACGTCGTGCTGTTGATACACAGTTACAGTGAACACGGCTGCGTCAGGGTTGCCGCGAGTATTCCGCTGGCCACCGCCCAAGCGGCTGGCCGTTGATGCTCATATGTGTTTGAAACGGGTGCGTCATATTGACAATGCATGCGTCCACTAGTGATGGACCGTTCAAGCTGGCACGGCCTAGCTATAGTTGTTATCCGGTATCACTGTAATCCATGGGATATCCCGTAGGTCACCCCATGGTCTGTCACATGATCACATTGGATACCCCATGCTACTTCCTGCGGGACGCCTCATGGTACATGTCATGGAACATCTAGTGAATGCATGTGAGACATCCCATAAGACTTACCGTGGACTAATCTACGGGTTAGCCCATGGGACGTTCTATGGGACATTCATTGCGATGTACTATGGGGTATCCTGTGATATTTCCCATGGATTGTTCTACGGGAGAGAACCCTTCGGGAACCCCTATACGAAGTCACGAAGGACATCCAATGGACCATCCTGCAATTTGTTTAAGAGACGTGCGGTGGATCTACCGTTATTATAGATCGGGCTTCGTATGCGGCGTCCCACGGCATTTCATTCCTACATTTAAGTGCGGAATGTCTCATGGGCCGTCCCATATAGGCTGCTCGAAAGAAAATCTGAGATTTTTTTTAACGTAGTATATTATCATGGACTGGTGCTACGATAGGGGGGGTACCCATATTTTCACTACCGGGTTTTGGCCACTCGAACGAGTGGCTCCAAATCTAACTCAAAATTGAACCTAAACATAGTTTGTTCGCGTAAAATAACAAAACCTCCAATGGCGGTGCATACGGAACAACAACAAAAAAAAGCAAAACAAATGAGTACAACGCAGTAAAGCAGTCGCTCGGCAGAGTGGCTCTGTGCAGGTGAAAACAAAGCACCTATATATACATGACCCCCCAACCGTAGCACCAGTCCATGCCCTGTTGGCCTCGTCTCGAAAATGGCGGTGGGGCATCGAAATGTCCTTTTCTCTTGTGCCCCTGCTGGGTATAATCTGGTAACTGGTATTTGTCCATGGGGAGGTCCAACATATAGCAAGATTGCTGGGCCGCTGCTTGTATCTGGTGGCCCATATACTCGTAATCTATATCAGACGATCGAAGATAACCAGGGAGAAGCAACACAGTGGAAGTTGGACTACGGGCGCAGCCTAGGTTTATTTATTTTAATTTTTTCCTTGGGGTTTTATTCTGCCTTTTGGGGACGGATGTGTATGAGTGATCGATGTTGAAGCCCACCATGCTGCGTATTTATCGTCTCCAAAATACAGCAATTGCTCATTTGATTTATCCCGTAACCCCATATGTACACCTGCGGGGGGTAGATGTCGTCCTTCATGAGTACAGCGGAGACCCGCAATGCATGATATCGCAAACATGAAGGTATACCCGTTTCATCTGGTCGAAAATCATTCGTCTCTTATTACCGTCGTACGTCTATAATGTGACATCAAGACCTCCACCGGATTTTGTTCGGTAACATCTCGGCACGGCAATCCCTCGTCGACGAATACTGACCCGAAACTCTCCGATCGATGCATGGGAAGCTGAGTTGTCCCACCTTTAACCCTATGTGTCGTTCGACAGGCTTGTCGTCGAGCCTGTATACCTTGGAGTGTCTTCAATCTTAGCACATGAAGCATAAACTGCCTCAAGTCGAACTTTAGACCGTACTCTCACATTGGTGCGTAATATGCTTTCATACAGAGTAGGGTGCTGCCTGAAACCCGGTACAACATGCGGAAGTGAAATGCTGGCAATAGCCTCACACAAATGTGGATACATCTGGTGGTTTTCCTTTTCGTTGGTTTCGCCCTTTCGGTATTCTTCTTGGTTCTGAGGGTGTGTGTGAGTGCTCGATGCTTAAAAACTAATTTCTTCTTCTGTGTGATCTGGGGGGTATTGATGAACGATCGACATGCGATCTCATCGTGCTGCTATCGTGCGCCTCTTGGGTGAAAGCTATGTATTGTCGTGAATTGGTATGATGAACCCATTACGTTTTGGAGTTGTATCGTAGCCTTGTAAATATGTGTCAAACGGGGTCAGGGGTGCGCAAGAGTACAATCAGTTTCCGGAGGACAACAAATCGGAAGTATTTCTTACTCTACTCGGGTTGAGTGCAGGGGCATAATTTGGTGGTGAAACGTTGCGCAGTTGCACCAGTTTCCTCAGAAATCGGCGCAGCGCACCGCAAAAATATGTAGACGTGCGGCTTGCCGGCCAAACAATATGTGCGGGTCTATTTCGCCGAAGGCGTTTTCGCCGCAAGCACAAAGACAATGCGGCTTTGTTTTTGTGATATTTTCGACAGTTTCATGCTGAATTTCTTTGTGGCATTTCTTTTTGAGGGAACTAAGTTCAAACTTATGACGGGTTTCTCTGTCCGAGGACGAAACAAGGCTTCAAAGGCTCACAACTACAGAGGAATAGGTGGTTTCAATGATTCCAATGGTTACCTATTCATATATGTACGGTCTGATGAGAAACAAACGCTTACAAGTAACCCCGTGACAATAATGCCTGTTTAGTTTATTCGTTCTTTGCAAGACGAGCGAATGAGACGCACCTTTTGAGTAAATTTACGAACGCACGTCCAAGCATTTAGCCTCCGGTGGGCCTCCAGGGCCCCCTACGGGGGACGCACCTCGCCTCCGGCTCGTGGTGCGCTACGCGAACCATGCTCTGGAACACTAATTATAACGCTGGAGGTATCCCAGGAGCCTTGCTTACTTCTTGTTGTGGTACATGTAGCGCATGCTATGTGTATATCCGCGTTTCCCACGAAGCTGTCGACAGCAAGCAGTGTTGATCCGAGATGTGCAATTAAGTTGTGACAGGTTTGTCGGATACCTGGTGTGGCACACGTATATAACGAGAATGGCGGCTTCGAAATACCTCGTTGAGGTCTGCCGATAGGCACATACATACATCGCTCGACCTTTGCATTATCTACAGGTAACAGGTTGTCGATATAACCAGCTTGGGTATTCGACCGATGGAGTGCGTTAGATGGTACCAGGCATGTCAGCATTCCCATGTATATATGTGAGTCTTGTTCCTGGTGCGCCCTGTATATCATACATTCTAAGCTGTGTCGTGACAAGTCGACAAATATGCCGACCTGGACGGAAATATAAGAAAATGTTGGTGTATTCTCATGATTATTACGTAACGGATATTGTCATCCGACTGCACCCCTAATTTTAAACGCCTCCATATCCTGCCACTCTTATGTCAAAGTTTTTTTCTTCGACACTGCTGCTGATGTAGCTCAAGTCAAAGGTTCATTTCTTTCATCCACCCCTATACCCACGCGCATGCGAATAACGTCTCCGAAAAAACAGCAATTCGACCCTGTTTCACCCCATTGGTAACCCTACTGCATTTTGCGTGTGTTTATACTCACACTTACCGGTATTTATGTTGCCGTTGCCCTCCCGACAAAATATATCACATGCGCCAGGTAGTATCCGTACTATCATCGTGTCCCTGAAATGCGCGACGTGTGACACGTATTGACACTATTACTGGGCACCACAGTAAACAGGAGCAAATATCCTCAGTAAAAATAGATAAACATATAGGTCTTTGCGGGTACCACAGGTCCTATTTACTACGGCATCATTAGCCCACCCCGTAATACTCTTAGTTTAAGGTAGTACGAAACGAATATTGTTTTCTTCAAACTATTAATAGTCAAGTTAGATCTTCAGATCCAATCGCTACGAACGCACACTAGTCAAGTTGAATACTCGGCGTCAACCGTTACGCTTAGTATGCCCACCAAAGGTATCGTATACACCAGATAGTATACTCTCATCGTGTCCCTGGAATCAGAAACGTACGTATATATATATGTATTCATACTATTCCTATCACTATACCCCTACCTGGTTTACAGAAGTAGTGCAATAGTATGAAACGATTAAATAATTTCGTCAAACCTTACGTACCTTTCAAGTTTGACCTTCATGACCAATGGTCAACCCTACTCCTGTAGTAATCCGACAAAAGGTGTCGTATGTGTAGTATGATATCATCGTGCGAAATGAGAAACGCACGCACTGGTACTATTAATCGTTTACGGTAGTACTAAACGAATATTTTTCGTCAACCCTTCCGAGTTAAATCTTCAGAGCCAATCGTTACGCTTATTATTATGGTACACCGACCAAAGGTGCCGTATACACCAGGTAATACTTCGAACTGTACTAGCATCGCGTCTTTGAAATCAGAAACGTACGTATTAACACTCTCAATAGTGTATCGTTTACGGTACAGGGGTCACGTGAGAAACACCTGATTTGTCCAGGAATTTTGTTTGTGATAAAAAAATCTAGTGGGAACAAAACAAAAATGAAAAGACCAGCGATCGAAGCATCGGAATTGGAAACGGTCAACGTTGCAATGACCCCGTGGGTCGTGGCAGGTGGGATGCCTCGCAACCCCGGTGTCATTGGGCGGAGATGATGGATATTGCCGTATTCGTTTGTTTTGAAAGCGTAGCTGGGACGAGCGATTTACAGATTGAAAGCAGCTCGGAGACACAAGCCTCTCGTTGCCAGATCCAAACGCCGTGCTTTGACCGCGAGGGATTAGTCGAGACGGGAGTTGCGGCAAACGCCCCCCAGTGTACGTCTAGGGATGACCAGCTGTGTGTTTCCTTCCACGAAAGCGGCGGCTCCTGGCCTCGTTTACAGCTGAAAGTACTGTTATTGATTGCCTGCTCTTTCCATATTATTTTGTTGTCACTGGAAAAACAACAAAGACCACAAACACAATTCCTACAAAATTCAGGTGTTTCTCACATGACGACCGCTCTTTTCGTGTTGTTTTTGTTGCCACTGGAAAAAAAAATGACCACAAACAAATTTCCTGAAAAGTTCAGGTCCTTCACATGACGACCCCTCTGTAGTACGAAACGATGAAATTGTGTTTGTCAGTCCTTTCGAAGTAGATGTTAAGAGGCCAACCGGTAAGCTTCGCATTTCAGCCCGATGGATAGTAATGAATATCGTTTCGTACAGCACTAGCATTATACACTCCTCCGTGTCACTGCTGTACTTTCGACACCAACTCCCGCCACCGGGTTCGTGTCGTTTGGAAGTGTCACACGGGTAGAGCTAGTCACACCGCGGCATATCTGTTGATGATACTACAACTAACGGTAGTTCTAAGTATGAGCTTTGAGCCGCAGCCGCGACTTCTCCCGATGAATCGCACATAGCTGTTAAGCATGTTTCAAAAGGAGAAATGCATGCACATGCGTTTCATTCAGCACCTTACCTGGCGCATAAACCGCACGGCGTGAGTATGACTACGTATGTCCGAAGGCGGAACCACAACGTGAAATAATATGGCATGGCTGAATTGTCCGAGCAGTTACCTGTACGCGTCCGTCCGTGGAGTTGTTCCCCACCCCCATCGCTCACAAAACATCCTTTCCCTCTTTCCTCTCTACATCGAAACGGCTGGAACCGAAACAAGACAAGGGTGCGCCTAGACTGCTCCTGTGGGCGGAGATCAGGTGAGGGCAGTCAGCACTGGAGAGGTTTTTGTGAAGCGGGCATTGACTGATTGAATCCAGCGGACAATTATATCTCAATCGAAAGGAGAGTTGAGCGCATCATCCGTTCTTTTGAAAGTTACTACAATGGACAATAGAATGGAGTTTTTTACGGAAACTAGTGTTCGAGACTGCGTTAACCCAGGGCAAATGAGTATAATTGACCCAGACACAATAGGCTGTAACTCGCTGTGCCTCTTGCCATGTACATGCTGTGCCTGCGATTGAATCGTGTCTGATCGCCTAAACGCTTTTGAACCATATTTGACACACGCTCTGCACCGTCCCCGGCCCCCGCCACTGTTTCATTCGTGTGTCTCGTTTTACTCCACAAAGCTAAAGGTTACGTAAAACTCGACAAATATGCGGGCGACGCTCGGGCTTCTGGTAGCGGGTCTGTCCTTTCGGGTGGTCTTTGGCAAGGTAAGCAAACGTGCTTCCCTCGGATTGTTTTTTTGTGTAGATCCACCTTATGTAATGAGTCGAGCAGTGAGTTGACCGGGTTTCACCACCAAACACTAATCGGTCGGTGCGGTTGGCGAACTAGTTGATTTTTATCTGCAAATCAGCTCTGGCGAAGCCAGAGCTGAGGACCAAATGACGTTTGCCGACGTAAGTAGGGTAGCAAGAGAAATCAGCTCTTTCCGGCCGAGAGGGCCGTGCCCATAAACAAAACCATGTAAGCCGCAATCAACAATCCTTCCTACAAGTTTGGAAACCCAACAATTGTTCGTACACGTTTGGAAACCCAATAAGTCCGATGATCAGCACCCCAGTGGAAATCTCTATTTTTCTGGGTGGGGACTTACGTCGTGCCGATTCACAGCTCTAGCAAAGAGGCATGTTCCGTAGAGGTACACCTACTGTTTCCAGGGTTCTTCGCTTGAAATGCCCAATACCGCACCCAAATTTAGATATCAAAGGAAAATTATTTTGAAAACATTGTTAAACTCTCCAGCGGATGAGCAATCCCGTTGACTAGGATATCGTAGGCACACTTATATAATTGTAAGCCACATATGGGATTTGATAACGTAGGTAAACTAAACATATTGTAAGACACACGTGGGATTCCGTAAGTATCAGGTAGTCGGTCAGTTCAGTACGTAGCCCCACCAGCCCAAACGGGTTTTCTTCCCCCCCCCCCTACAGCACTGTAGTGGCTCTCACCGCACTGTAGTGGCATGGCTCGCACGCAGTTTAACTATCGCCTCTCCGCAGCATGTCACCATCCCTCTACACAGTAAACCCCATGGTTTTACGTTTTTTCAAGGCATAGTTATGATTTAGTTTGTCATCGGGGGTATCAAATAAGTTAGTTCGATACTGTAACCGCCCCCCGATATGACACCACCCCGGTTCCAATAACGTTCAGTGAAGTTAAAACGTCGAACGTTTGTCAGGAGGGGACCACACAGAAACTAAAATCTAGAATGCCCCGCATCGTTCTGGGCTTTGCGTTATGTGTGTCGTAGACGTTAGACATGTGTGGAGCCATATTTACAGTCGAGTGCGTCGCCAGTTGTCGGGACACACAACTTTATTTGCGGGGAAAAATGTTGATGGCCCGCGTCCACCCACTCTCCAGGCAAGCAAGATGATTGCGTGGTCTGCTTGCAGAAATCTATTGAACAGTCTGTTTTACGACCCAGAGATTCTAAAATAGCTAATATCACAACTATGATCGATTAGGGCTTTTGCCTTCAGCAACCATCTAAATGTAGTGTAAATGCCAAATCGTACGGGTAGCGTTCGGCTGCCACCCGTGCCCAACGATTCCCTGCGTCGGACACCGGCCTTGCAATCCTCCCAAAGGCAGTGGGCGACACTACTGTAGGCGTAGTCCGTCATTTTCTGGCTTCACATATTTCCTCCGAAGTCGCACAATGCACATTGTAGCCGTGCTTCCCCTTCTGTGAAGTGGACACCACCCCGTACAGGTTTAATATGTGCTCAACAGACTGTTGCCTCCGTAGCCTTCCCCGTTCACACACGCACAATACCCCATATCCCGTCAGCCTATCGTATGCTGTTCTCCAGGCCTACGTTCGGTTTGCATCAAAGCACCGCTGCACACATTCCCCATTAACCCCCCCCCTCCCCGTCATATAAATATATGATATATTTATAGGTTGGGTTGGCGTCGGTTGGCAACGACGCTGTAAAACACGCCACTCGCTGCGTGGGCTAGACAACCAGGGTGCCGTTTTTTTTTGTTATTTTTTTTTGGCGGTTACCAAAGCTGGCGGTCGAGTAGATCATTTGTGCGGGGTGGAGAACCTTTGTTCCGCACAAGGGGAATGGTCGTATCACGTAGTGTTAATATGGTAAGGCGTCCGCGAGGCAGTTACATAGTAAAACCCATTGCTGTCTCCGGAAGTGGCCACACCAGAAATTAAATTAACTCATTGAAGCTGTCGTCCATATGCAAGTCCGCCTCAGAGGCGGTTCTTAGCAGGATGCAGCTCACCCTCCATGCGACTCGCCCAATATCCCACGGCGTTTCGCGCTTGGTGCAAGCAATGTCTGCCTGGTTGGTGAAAACCCAACGCGCGCCGTCCCGGCATTGTAGGGATGCGAAGGTCTATGGTCATATGACTACGGCCGTGCACAACATGAGTACACCCCCCCCCCCCAATACCTAAACCTGGACCTACGGAATATCGCACTATGGCCGTCAGGTGGATGGCCTCCAAGGCGAGCTCACTAACGTCCACCAGGAAGACATGGCGTCGGGGAGCTACGACCGTAACTTGCAGATCCGTAGTCCCGGAAGGCCCGGGGAGGGACGGCCAACCACGCCCGTAACACCAACCAGGCCGGGAAGACCATCCAGGTGGGAGGACCATCCAGGCCGACGTCGACCTTCAGGTTTTCCGGAGTCTCCCTCAACATCGGTCGGGGTTCCACCGTTACCATCAGGTGCACCGTAGCGATAACAGCGCCCGACGGGACTACTGAGCAGTTTGAAGAGGAAGTCGTAGTCGGCCCTAGCGGCACCGGAGACTTGGAAATTCCCACGGACATTTGCACTGGCTGCACCACGACAGTGGTCGCGGCAGGATGCGTCGCAGGAGAGTGTGACGGATACGACGAGACGGAAACCAACAACAACCTTGTCGCTAACGTAAGTGCGGTTCGGTTCAGTGGAGTAGGGTTATGAATGGAAATGCCACCTCTTCCTGGGATTTGCACCTGTCTCCACCTTGTGTCGGAGTCGGGTTGAGGCTAGCAACGCAGCCCGCCTTATAGACCAATACTGTCCAGACAAGAAAGCAAAGGTAATAGAGTTGACCGACAATGTCGACTAAGGTATCCTCCAGATGTTTGGTGTTTGATAATTCCAATTTAAATTTCGATAGGGTATGAAATGTGCCCCGGATACACTACTGGTAGGAAATACTGGTACTTCATCCCTCGGTTCTTGTGTCCTTCTACAGAAATAACTGAAACCAACACTGCTCACACTCTCGGTGCCACCTAAACATGCACACCTGAATACTGTCACACACGCACCCCGCCCCGCGCCGTTCCACCCCACCCCGTCCGGCCCTGCCCCATCCACACTGTTATGTGCCAAACCTTCGACATCCATCAGCTGGCCGGCGACCCGCACATGACCGGTCTGCTGGGCCAGAAGATCGATTGGGCCAGAGAAGACGGCGCCTGGTACTCCCTCTTCTCCGACGGTCCCGACTTCCACGTCAACGTGCGCCTCAGCGCCCCCCTTCCGTTTGAGTTCCCCGACAGGCAGCTCGTCACCGCGGTGAGTATCATCACCGACGACGGCCTCTACTCCCTCCTTGTCGAGGTGAAGGACGGTCACCGAAGGCTGCCCCTCCAGCCCGGCGGCGCCCTGCTTGGCCGACGGGGGCCTTCGTATTCTGGTCGACGGCAAGGAGTCCGCCGCCCTGCACTCGCCTGCTGAGAACGTGGTCCTGCCGGGTGGCGAAGGGTCATCCGAAGTGGTTGTTTCCGCCGCCAACCTGCCGGCGGAATGTCGCCCGTTCGGTGGGGACCGTATCTGGGCAACGCAGTTCGCCGAAATTATGGCCGACCGCCGCTTAAACATGCACATCGGCACCGTGTCCTTCGCCGAGTGGCTCCTGCAGCCCGAGACCCTGGTCGCCCCGACCTGGTGCGCCCAGTACCTGCAGGAGGGAGGAATCGTCGGGCTTCTCGCTACGCGCTCGGAACATGCCACCTTCCGCGTGGAAACTCCGGTCGCCGATGTTAGGATCAATGTCGGTGTAAACTACCAGGACATCGAAACTGCCCCCGACGGAGCCACGGTGCTTCCCGAGCTCGAGTTCTGGCAGATGGATCTCGGCTTCGACGAGCTCTACCTCTCTGGAGACGTGACCGGGCTGCTGGGTGACACCTCTCGCTTTGCTCTCGACGGCGAGGGGATGCCCGTGACCGGCGGCCTCGGCGCCCTTCACGCCCCCGTCGAGAGCTACCGCGTGGCCGATGCCCACGCTCGGGACTTCGACAAGCTGCACGGGCAGTAAAACGTGTGTACTGATCAGAAAACGCTACTTGGTCTCCCACGCCGTTGAACATGTATAACCAGCAACGGTCAATGTTCAGGAGTTTACGGACACCATCGGCTGAGTGTTCACCCACCCGTTTGACCGTGGGCTTCAGCGCGCAATATCCAAGTGGTGGTGGTGCGTCTGTCCGCCGTCTGGTGTACTCATATACGCACGTGGTGTTAGTAGTTACAGAACTGGCGAACATAGGTGGGATATCGCACGCAACATCTAGTTTCGTTTGGGCGTTCGCGAGCTTCGTTCGGACGAAAGGTGCCAAGGGTAGGAATAGAACGCAACGGTGTTTCTCGTGCATATAGTCTATTTGTAGGCGCAGAGTCGTAATTGCACATCTTCAGCGGCGCTGATCAAGAAACGTGTTTATTAGGAAGGAAGGTAAAACAAGGGGGGGGTGAAGCACGCCTCCGGAACAGCACGCATCGTGTCTCTTGGGTTCACCATATCAATACTTATTGGCACGCCTTCACCAATCCCCCCCCCCCCACTGCGGGTCCAAGCGTCTCTCTTTTACGGTGTTTTTTCATACATGGTGGGTGATGCGTTTCATGCACGGCAGGTGCTTCGTTGCCAAATCATATTACTGTAGTACGACTCTGATGATGTGCGTACAGCAAGTAATCCGTAAGGGGGCGCGTCATCGCACCCGTAGACTGGTTAATTCCCAGTGGTTTGGGTTGACGAGTAGGTAGACAGGCCAACCTTGCGAGGGGTAGAGTGCCGTTGTCCTGGCTTAGACACTATGGACCCCCCATTTGAACACGATGTATGCACATATACGTCGATGGTATACTGTTCACGATTTGTACGTTGTGTGATGAATGCTGAGTATATTGTGACGAATAGTGCTCCACAGCACGTGCCTACACGTATCTTGGGCAGGGTAGGGGGAGACGCCCGTGGCATCACCTGCCGCGCCGTGGCATCACCTGCCGCGCGAAGGGCTTGTCCCGCCATGCATACACTGTCGGATTGCACACACGTATACTGTAAACATATGCAACAATTCGTTTTGGAATTTCTTGCGGCAATAATGCAAAGATTTAAGCTGTTCGCGTAGTTAATGGGGCGGTCCACCGGGTTGACTTAGCGATCTACCGACCTGGGAGTCAAAGGCTGGAGGTGTCGAAACAATGTATAAAATGTGTAACGTACGTATTGTGTGTGTATGTGGGGACGGTAGTGGCGAGATACGACTTCAGGTGCCGGCAGGTTTGTACGACTGGCCCGTAGGACTGGTAGGAAGGGAGAGGGGGTAACGCCCGTTCTTGCCTTCAACCTGGCATCTAGCTGGTACCGTGCATGCTTTAAACGCATGTTCTATCGCCTACGGTAATGTCGCAACTACTGCATGTAGGCTATCGCGAACTCATGCACGGCGATGGGAATTATATATCGCGCTACGTAGAAGATGGCACGAATTCCGGATGCACTGGCTAGTGTGGGGCGGTGTGCTCTAGGAGATGCATATGCAGGGATGTCTGTAGCGATGACGACCTTCTTTGGGTATCGAAATTCTCTTGAACACAAAGTGTTGAGACGGCTGGGGCAGGATGAAGAGTGACCGAGGTGTGGGCGCGACCACCAACTGGCCACTGCCGATGCGTTGGCTGCAATCCTAAACGCGTGGTTCTTACTCAGAAATACTCTACAAATATAATAAATGCTACTGCTATGCCTAGTCGCTATGCTTATTTTACCCAAAAACATCGACCCTTGAATGTGTGTGCGTGGCACCCCATGTTATTGTAATCGCGACTTTATCAGGGACTGGTTATGGTACCACCGTGACTATAGCAACGATCTCATATGTGTATCTCTCTATACATCTCTATGTCTATATATCTATATCTCTACATATCTGCACTGTAGAGCAGGGCAATCGTTGCCCTGCTGTTCCCTAGGTGTTACCAATTATGATCAGGTTGGACGAAAGTCATTATTTGTGCCCGTGCCTCCGTCTCCCGCGGCTCAGTATCGCGGGCCGCCGTCCTTGCACCGGTCGGCTTCTCGGATCTGCCCGCTCAGCGCCGAAGCACATGTGCTAGTCCTGGACGTCCAGATCTACGGCAAGATCTACCAAAAATCGTGCTCTCTGAGCGTTTTGGTGCATAGTCTACAGACAGGATTTATGTATTTGCGTGTTTTTCTCGGTAGGTGTTTTGTGAACTCCGACCCGTCGGGGGGGTAGGCTACCAGGCCGGCGTTGCCATTGTAGAGGCCTGCACAGGAGGTTACGTGCTCGGACCTGGGGAAATGTTGAACGCGCCGAGAATACAGGCCAGCCAGGCTTTGTCGAGAACTCCCATCTCTCAAAATTATTTAATCCTGCAGGGAGAAAATATGAGAGAGCTACGAGTACTGCTATACGTATGTATACGTATGTATGGTAAATAACACCAGCTCATGTGATATGTAAGGCAGCAGCTGAGATGAAGCTACGCATGTATGTGCTGTCAACGTTGCTGCGGAGCTACGTATGCTATGAACAGCAGCTGTGTTTGCACCTTTCCACCGTGCCTACGCTGTGCATCGCATCACATACTGTTTAGAATGTCAATGTAAGAAACTGGCATTTGCAAACGGGGATATAAGCATTATGTTTAGTCGTGTGTTGTTTTATGGTTCTCTCGCGCGGAGAAGGAGTGTAGATGCAGCAGCAGCAGCGGCACAGCATACGTGCATCGGATATGTATCGAAGATACACGTATGTATCAGTACTACAATAGCAGCACCTATAATACACACCACTAGCTGTGAGCCGTCCAAAGTATGCGGGCGGTATATGATATATTACCAGTATCGAAGACACATACGCGTATCAGTACTGCTGTGCCACAGCAGTTAGCTACTGCAGTGCTGCTGTTGTTGTTGTTGTTGTTGTTGTTGCTGTTGTTGTTCGTTTGCGTCGAAAAGGTGTGGAAGCTCGCACGACAGGCAGAGCTGTACAGCGTATAACACATGTGTCAGGTTTGCGACGAAGATTCCAGGTACATACGAGTAAAAACGTATGTACAGAAGTAGTATCGCACTATAACGACAGTCATTATTGTTATCCTCCGCGGGCAGTGTGTGGAGCGCCCTCAACTGTTCGCAGTACGTCCGATGTGCATATTTCGCCACAATGCTGCTAACGTGTGTAGAGCACTCTCAACTCTTGGCATTAAGTCTGACCCCGATCCTTCACCACAATGCCACTAAACATTTCGGCATCACGCAAGGCTGCGACCGGCGGCCTTCCAGGCCGCCGGCGAAGCCTCTTGTAAGTATCATCATATCGCACCTGTTGTTTATCATACGATGTATGCTAAGGAAGAAATGATAGTGTTACGTACTATTACTACTAACTGCTGTATACGTAGATGTGTACGGAAGAAGAGAAGGTACAGCACAGGCCACACCACCGCACGGTACCGCGCGGCGCTGCGCTGCAATACGTACTGATGTACGTACGCATAACTGAACGTACAGCAGTAGCCACCTACCGCTGGACTGTACTGCAGTAGTAGTATACTGCGTCCGGCACGCCGTCCCTCTTGGCGCTCGTTCTCGCACTCGCACGATGTCGCACTCCGCCCAGAACTTGAGCACCGATATGCCACGGACCGAAAGAACAAACCCGCATCCTTCAGCCGGGGGCAATATCCTTTCGCCGACAACAACTGCTACCTGGTATATACGTCAACAACAACGAACAACTTCCTATTATATATACGAGTACAGAAGACACAGCAGCAGGAAAACGCAGACACACGTACGTAAGTAAGTTGAAGTACAGCAGTGGTAATAGTGAAGTTTGCACGAACCCTACTATAGGGAAATTTCACGTCCTCTTACTGGAGAGTTGGAGACCACCCTGGCAAAAAACGACACATAATCTCCCGCAACACCCTAGAGCAGCCGCCGGCGCGAGAGCCTGCGGGTGAAAGAGACAGCAAATTTTTCTTGTGTACCATAGGTCCTATTTATGATGGTCCCCCGTAATACTGTAGTCCTAAAAACAATCCTTGCAGCTAACGAACCCAGACGAACGAACGGGTGGTTGCTCACGTGAGGAGCTCCATCGGCCAAAGAAAGTGTCGAACGACATTGTGCCCTACTACCGCAAGATGCGTCAACCAATCAGATACGATTTTCCTACTCCTTGTTGTGTACAACTAGATTACACCTCGAGCTTCGTATAGTAGTTGCATTCAGTACGCCACAGATGTTAAGAATATAATGATAATTAGGAATTTGAGACTGAGATTTTGGGGAAAACAAATACAAATGCGACCTCTTTGTACTGAAAACAGTGTTAAACACACCCAGTCTTACATAGGAATTCCAGTCTGGCCAAAACTAAGGGATTTTTAACATCTATCGCGTACTGTAATCAAAGATGCTATATATTAATACACGGCTCAGTGTGTTTCTGTGTCGCAAAATCCTATGGTGTGCCTGTGGTGTCGATTACGGTTCCCGTGTTTCCATGCGATATGTTCCTGCGCCGTACGGGTTTAAGTTATACTACTGCTGCGATATGTGGTTTCGCTTAAAACGGCATCGCACCACACCTTGCTGGGTATTGTTAACATCACTCTAGCCTGTTGACGTTGTATTTGCTAGTACAGTTGCACCCTTACGGTGGATCGAGGCAGACGAGATATAAATATATACATGGTATATATAAATACTTGTACGAAGTATATATGTTCCTGCTTGACACACGCGCACTGTGGACAAAGGCAAATATACCAACTCCATCTTTAAATGAATTGCGTACGGTTCTCCCGTAGAAACTCAGCGTAAAAAACGCGGATGCGTGAGGTAATTCAAGACAACGCTCCTCGATAAAGACCACTACAATCGTGCGGCAAAGTTCTGTCTCGAGATGTTTCCTATGGATGCTTTTTCTTTCGAACCCGAGTTTGTCAAATATGTTTCGTTTTAAGACCTTGCCTGTGCAATTCTTCACGTGTGGAGCTGTTCACGTGTGGAGCTCGGAAGATTCACGATGAAATTCTAGCGTAGCATGCGTTTCTGATCAACTCGTTTTCTCGACCGCGCTTGCACTCCCAGCAGTTCCGGTATAAGCATGAAGGTCCAACGCTCCTCCGGCTACATCCGTATGGCCACCGCGGCCTTGTCCGTGGTACTTCTGCCAAGAGCGTTTGCCGACAGCAGCACCCCTCATTGCCTCGTCAGCTTTTACGGCGACGGGTGGTGCAACGCCGCCAACAACAACGACCAGTGCGGTGAGATAAATGGTCCGAGGGACCAAAACAAATGTTCAAACCACGCTACGTACGGAAGGCGTGAGTCTACCACTTTGCGAGGCCCTTCGCTGTGGGACTTTTCTGTACCGTACCTAACCTTCAACGTAAAATAGTACCAGGTAGGCAACCCCGAGGGAGAGAATCCCGTGTCCTAGCCGCACGGAATGGATGCTGTTTCAACCTATTCATACTATTCTTTCAATGATGTTGGATTTCTATGCCGTACATAAACTTCGACATAAAGTAGTGAAAGGCATGCAACCCCGAGGAAGAACCCCTTGTTTCAGGCGCATGGAGGGGGTGCGGATTCAACCTATAAATACTATTTATCTTCCAAAATATATTGTGTATACTAGTTCCCCTGGTTGATACACCCCCAACAAATCAGAAATATTTCGGTTTCGAGAAAAACATGCTCTTACCACTGAACCGTTACTTGTTGTGCGCGATTTACGTGGGACGTCATATGTAACTGTGATGGTATGGGCTAGGAAGGCCGGTAATTACCTCTGCACAGGTAATTGATCCGTTTTCGTATAACTTGGATGGCATTCGTATTCGGTATTCGGGGTATTTATAATATCTGTGGGCCATACTTGAAGCCCATCCCGAGCAGATGTCATCTGGCTCGGGGATTAATATAAGCTGCTTCTCTTCTACGCTTGACTCTACGGAAAGTGAGTAACACCAAGGATGCTTAATAGACAAACCTGCAAGGGGATACTCTGTGTCTCACCCAGTCATATCACACGTGGCGTCGACGGCAGGACTCGAACCTGCGCGTGAAATCACAATGGGTTTCCTCGCGCCTCTCGTCAAGCAGAGGGGGCCCAGAGCCCCCTGCCCCTTTGAGGGCAAGAAGAGCCCCTTCTTGCGAATTTCCGCCAATGAGCGTGGGTGACGCGAGGCCAGGAACCGTGGGTTTGGACTCGCCTTGCGCACCCGAGGCCCGGTGCCGCCTGAGAGGGGCACTGCAGGCACAACCTGCCGAGGCCCGGTGCCCCCTGAGAGGGGCACCGCAGGCCCAAACGGCCGCGGCCCGGTGCTCTCGGACGGGGGCACCCCAGGCCCCAACGGCCGCGGCCCAATGCTAACACACGGGGGCACCACGGGCCCAAACGTCCGAGACCCAGTGGCCTCAGATGGGGACACTGCAGGCCGCAAAACCGCGGACCCAAAATTCCGAGACCCAGTGCCCTCAAACAGGGACACTGCAGGCCGGAACACCGCAGGCCCAAACTTCCGAGACCCAGTGCCCTCAAACGGGGACACTGCAGGCCGGAACACCGCAGGCTCAAACTTCCGAGACCCAGTGCCCTCAAACGGGGACACTGCCGGCCGGAACTGTCAATACGGCCACCGGTGGTTGGACACCGTCGGTCATTGACCCTACTCTCAGATATTCAACAGACAACATGGTGCTGTTCTTGCAGCCCCCTTCGTATTGTTCGCAGTGGTCTCCGTTGTCGTTTGTCGTCGACGACGTGTCATATTCTTGCGCGGAGCAGAATATGATGGTCGAAAAATCCAGGCTTTTCAAAGATCACCACGCGGTTGAACGCATCATGTCCTCACCGGACCCACGCACGCACAAACGCCTCGGTCGTGGCGTGCGCAACTTTGACTCTGTTGTTTGGGATCGAGAGAAGCAACGAGCCGTATTATCTGGCACCTATGCTAAATGTACCCAGAACCCAGCCATGAAAAATGCCCTTTGGAGCACGGGCACCAAACGTTTGGCTGAAGCCAGCCCTCTGGACCCAGTTTGGGGCATTGATCTCCGGGCGGACGATCCAAGGGCCAGTGACCCCACAAGTGGAGAGGGTCAAACTTGCTCGGTCAGGCGCTTTCTGCTGTTCGCGAGATAATTCGCGAAACGAGGACGGGCAAGCACACCCCGCCTCCTCTCGTCAATACTGCACTCCCACCGGAAGCACCAGGACCGACGGGATTTCCACAGCGCCGCCGCCTGTCCCGCTTACCGCGGCCAGCGCTTAGAAGAGTCCTCTTCTGGAGTTTTCGACTTTGTTTTCGGAGGCGCCGACCGACCAAAGCCCTGACGTTTTGGCGATAGCTTCTGGCTTCGGCCCTCGCCTTGCGTTGTCCGAAACACGGCCTCTGCTTTGTTGGGGGCACAGTCACGCTAGCGATGCTTCGTCAACCCCTAAAATCGGCACACATACCGCTTGCCGGAACCTGCCACGAAGTACAACCGCAGTGGATCGACGAGCCTTACCCCCGTTAAGGACGGGGGTCTCCACCTCATAAGGTCCTGCGGACTGCACACCCCTTTCTCGCCGATTCCAGGTGTCGGTTTGGGTGGGCTGGTGTCCCGCACTGACAGTACTGCCTTGGGTGGGCTGGTGTCCCGCACTGACAGGGCTAACCTTGGGTGGGCTCCCCTTGCGACCTTGGGTGGGCTCCCCTTTCCCTCCGCGGATTTTTGCGATTTTTGCACACACGGGCCACGTATAAGGATTGACGACCTTTCTGCTCCCTCGGGGAGATTCGTCGCTCGTGTTTCTGCGTCCATCGATAGCCGTCCTGGCCGCAGGCTGAATTCGCCTGCCGCCGACGCCGCTTTCGCTTCTGTTTTCGCCGTACCCACCGAGGACGGCTTGGGCTCCGCAGACGCCCCACACACCGCGACTACCGTCGCCCAGACAACTTCCACTTCCGGGAGTTCTACACAAGGACAGTTACACAACCGACGTCGACCTTGTCCTACTTGTCCGATATCCGACACCATCACCAGCGCCGGATTCACCGCCCCTCTTCCGGTCACGTCGCAGCACAATTTCTACATCTTACTCATCACCGGCCGTTTCAGTCGCCGAACCGACATCTTGGCCAACATATATATTCCCCTCAGGGGGCGCCCACGTACCATCACTTCGGATAATGGCCTCCAGTTCTGCTCCAAGCTTTCTCTCCCTCCAGCGCGCTACACGACTTCAATAGGAGCCTTACGTGGTCCTTGGTGTCTCCAGGCCCACATAGCGAGCGGCTTTCTCGAGGGACCCAACGTAACGTAGAGAAATCTCGAGGCACGGCCGTGGAGAGTACACTTTCATACCGCCGCCACCCTCGATCGTTTCCCGTTTTTATGGACTTTGGGGCTGGGAGGGTTTCTTTCAAGGCCTTAGAATAGGTATTTCTTGCACTTCCGGCGTGGGTTTGGTATGGGGTTTGGTATTGGGTTTGGTGTCTTCCTTCATATATATATATATATATATTTTCCTTTCGTCCTGCCGACGCCCTCCCCCGCCAGAGCCGAGGGGGGTGGTCAGGGTAATATGGCTACTCATACCGTGGCACAGGACTGTATCGTTATTTGTGGTTTATCCCTCTTATGTATTCTTCAGCAAGGCACTCGCCTCCCCCTCGCGGGGCGGGCGATAGTGCCCATTCCCCGTACGGTGTCAGTTGTTTCCTTCTTGGTGCTAGTTGTTGCCTTCTCGTCCCCCCCCCCTCGCCTTGTTGGCGACTCGTGGGAGGTCTCTGACGTTGGTTCCGTTCACAGCACCTGCGTTTACGTTCGATTGCCTTTCTTTGCGTTTTTTTTTTTCTTTTTTCCGGCTTCTTAGCCTAGCAACTTAGAGGTGTGGGAGGGGTTTTGAGGAGCCGCATCTTCGACTCATGTTCTAATTCGGGGAACTGGGATTTCCCCGTTTTTCCCATATTTCTGCATATACGGCTCATCAGGGTGGGCTAGTGTAATGGTATGGGCTAGGAAGGCCGGTAATTACCTCTGCATAGGTAATTGGTCCGTTTTCGTATAACTTGGATGGCATTCGTATTCGGTATTCGGGGTATTTATAATATCTGTGGGCCATACTTGAAGCCCATCCCGAGGCAGATGTCATCTGGCTCGGGGATTAATATAAGCTGCTTCTCTTCTACGCTTGACTCTACGGAAAGTGAGTAACACCAAGGATGCTTAATAGACAAACCTGCAAGGGGATACTCTGTGCCTCACCCAGTCATATCACATAATCTCGAAATAGTCCGAGTACGAGCAGTATTCCGAAGTACATACGTAGAGTCCAAATAATACTGCTGTGAGTACACGAAGTACCTGAAGTATTTTATCTCCAATACTCCTTACTTTACTCCAAGATACTCTGAGCATCTTCTACTTCTTTCTGCAATATTTCTACGAGATAACCTCGGCATAACGACATAATATTAACCAGAGAATCGTTTTTTTTCCGATGACACTCGGATGACATGTTTCGGGATGTTTTGGTACTGTAATAATAGTTGCACGAGGTATGCCATCTGAGGAACTGCTCGGTATCATATTTATATATATCATAGATATAATATTACTAGCAATGATACTCGTACGTACTACGACAGCTGACTTACACAGGACGCAGGAACCCATGTGAGGCTCAGGCCGGGCTTCCTAAATATTTTTTCTCTCAGCCTCTTTATTGTTGAGCCGCCTTCTCACTATTTCCCCGAGGGGCAGAAATCGAGCTGCTGCTTCTGATTTTGGGATTGAAAATAAAGGTCTTCATTACACTCCTTTTCCGTTCGTTGTTGGCTGTATGCCCGTCATTGGTCGCCCATGCGCACCTTCAGCGTCCGAGTTCGTCCGCGCGTACTCCGCTTGCTCTTGCTCGTGGACAGTGATGCCGAGGAAAAATGCTCTGCGACGGAGTTGGGACGCTTATTATGATAGCGCCCGAGGTCGCTCAGCGCTGTGCTGCAACTGTAACTAACTGCTGCATCTATCTGTACTCTTCGCGGAGGATCTTATCCACCCCCCATCCCCGGGTTTCCTGGGCACTTTACGTAGTCTCTGGATACTTCAGTGCATGTTCTTACGTCGGTAGTATTTTGTGTTTTGGAACGCGGCAATTCTTTGACCTTCGGCTAGTTCATGCTCAGCAAGAGTGGGTGTGTCACCTTAGTACGCTATTATTAATAATTAATTGTTATTAGTCTTCCACCTGCATCCTTTGTTTTTGTGTTTTTTTCCAGACTTCCAGATTGACCGTCCGCACTTTCTCGACGGAAGTCGACACCTGGACGTTATATGGAGTGCTGTGCAGTGGTGGGTGGTGGGTCGAACATCGAAATTCGGGAGACACAAAAGAGAGGAAAAATGTATGCACTTTAATTGCGGACAGAGACAACCAAAAACTTATTATACAGCCGTAGGGGGGGCTGTATAAGGCGGTGTAGTGCACCGATATTTTGACCGCCATATATATCTCGAAAGACCGCCCTATTGGAGTTAGGGCGGATGACCGCCCTATTGGGCTTTATGTGGTATCCCAATAAGGCGGTAACCGCACGGTTGGGTACATACAGCGTACTAAGGTACAGCACAGAGTGCTCCTGACCCAAAATATGACAAAGATGCCTCAGAGGGCCTCACGAAGAGGGATACCATACGCGTGCTCGGAGACGGGAGGTACATCGTTGCAGCAGTACCAGTGCTGAATCCAGTGAACAAGTGTGATGCCATACACACACCAAAGCACGGTAGAGCAGACCGGTGCACACACACACTTTGCACTCGGCATCATCCGAGTAGAAGAATAAATATGTGTGTGGTGTGTGTTATTCTTCTTCATTATACCCTTCTGGAATACACATTTAACAAATACCCCGAACTCAGCAGCTCAGTTGCTTACCATCGCTGCTACTGCTAACCGCGACTACTTGTACCGAACGTTGACGACGTACAGGCTACGCAGCCTGCACTTAACACCCCCCCTCAACGGAAGTGCAAAACACAATACTTTTCATAGTTTCAAGAATCAGTACTTGACGGAATCGATAGAAATTTGGGTAAAGTGCCGATCATGGCTAACGATCACCAGCACTTGTTGGAAGCGACATTATTTCACGAAAACACTGATATCGTGATGTATTAGTGCTTGCGGGAAACAAAAATGTCCACATATCACTTGCCTGCTTACTTATATCCATGCAGAGCCCAGGAATCTTACCACGGCGATATTATTTGAGTGAGAAGTTTGTTTAACAAGAAGTAGAAAGCAGCTACTGATTGCAGCGGCCGGCCACGTCTCTATCCGTCCCGTACAAAGAAGACGCGTGTGTGGTGCTACTACATAAAATTTTCTGTAAACAATAGTCTAGCAGCCGAACCATGTTTCTGCCGCCCTCCGGTACTAAGAAGACGTGTGGTGCTACGTACTATGAAACGAAAAACATTTTGCCGTGAAGCTGGTGCGACACCAGGCGATGCAGATGCCTTCCTTGCGATCTAGACACATGATGGTGGTGTGTTTGATGTTATGGCCCTCGATATACATCTGGAAATTCTTGGTCAGTAACCGGTGCCGCTGATTGTTGAGAATATTGATTCCCTGATTCGCATGTTGCTTCTCCGTCGGTACCTAGGGAATGCTCACTCACGTTCCCCTCTTTGATGATCTCGCGGATGTAAACGTATCTCAAAGCCATGTGTTCAGCTCTAGAGTTGTAGGTCTGACTTCCGGCTACATGTAGTGTCGAAGTATTGTGGAGTGGGACGCACTTGAAGTCCTCCTTGAAGCCCAGCTCGGTTATCATGTTTTGGCAGAACACTGCCTCCCTCATCGCAAGTGCTCCCGCTACAGGGTCCGCTTCCATAGTTGACTGGACCGTTAACCCTTCCATGCCCACCTTGAAGCTCATAGGGTCGTTACACATCATCATGATATCAGATGAAGTTTACTTACCATTGTCCGGATTGCCACCCCGCTTGGTTTTCGAGTTCGCGTTGAGCCTGGACCCTTCTTGCCTGTAGGTGATGCTGAAATTCACCATCCCGGCTCGGTATAGAAGTAGATGCTTGGCCGCTCCCATATGCACCTTTGGCGGTTTTGATATTTCTCTCGCTAGTTCGTTTACCATGTATGATATGTCGAAGTATGTCACCTGGCTAAGGTACATGGCGCTGCCGACAAGAGCTTAAATCGCCGCTTTGCCTCCTCGTCCATAGGCGTTTCCTCCGGCTGCACCAGGGCCAGATCCTTGACATACCCCGGCGTCCCTAACGGCCTGCAGCCCTGCAAGCTGTACTTAACGAGCAGTCCCCTGGTGTAGTCCCTCTGGGTGGGGTGAGCGATTATGTTTGACTATCCCGGGTGGCTTGCATCCCGAGCATCCGCGACACGTCGCCCATGTCTGACGTCTTGAACCGGATCATCAGTCTTCCCTTAACCATCTCGAGTGTAGCCTTGCTACCGCCTGCTAGCAGCACGTCGTACATGTAAAGCGTGATAATGGCCGTCGAATCGTCGTTCGTAGAGAGCCCCTGCTCCATCGTTATCGTCCCGTTAAGCATGTAGACGCACGGGTCGCATGAAAGGGCGTTCAATACGATTCCCACGAGGAAGGTGTTAACGGTCCTATGCGAATCCTTGGGGTTATTCTTCAAGCCGCAAAGCGATTTGCGAAGTTTCATGGCCAGCGGAGCTCCCGTTGCCTCATCCTTCGCTTCGTACCCCGGAGCCATCTGAACCCACACCTTATCATCGACGCGTGCGTAACGAAACGCTGTCCGAAAGCCGAGCGGCCAGACCATCCACCTTTTGACCGCCGCCGTAGAGAGCACCATGCGGATGCTCTGAATTCTACAAACCGGGGGCGAATGTCCCTCCGCAGTCGCGCCCGCTAACTTGACCCCATGTCTGAACGACCACGCACCGCTTGGATGGGTTTCACACCTTGATCTTGTAGACCCAGCGCTAGCAGATTGTTTTTGCCCGGTTGGTATGTACGTGATGGGGACGAGGTCGTAGACCTTGTGGGCTCGCAGATGTTTCCTTTCTGTATCCGAAGCTGCCTTCCAACGAGCGGCTTCAGGAAACACTATAGCTTCCTTGAACGTGTTTGGAATTACCAATATATTCTCCCCCTCCGAGCGCTGCAGCTGAACGTCAGTAGCGGCATACACATATTCCGCGTGCGTTAGCATTTCCATGTGGTGCGCCATAACCGGCAATGCCGTGTTGGTGTAGAGACAGAGTTGCCGTAGTCTGCGCAGCTGTTGTTAGTAGCGCTGACGTAGCCCTTCTCCTGCTCCTTGTCACTGCTGACGTCACCTGATTCTGAGGTGCCGCTCCCCCTGAGTTGGAGGCCATCCCCCGAGCTGGTCTCCCTTGCTTCCCGATTCCACCACCTGCTGCCGGCTGCTGTCCACCGCCATCGTCCATGGGTGATTGTTGTCCGCCAACGCCGTCCGGCAATGATCGTTGTCCGTCTCCGTCGTCCGTCGGGGATTGTTGTCAGCCGGTGCCGTCCTTCGGCTAATTGTTGTCCGCTGACGCCGCCCACCGGTGCTACCGGTGTTTCTTCTCCGGCCAGCACATCCGCTTGCGACAATCCATGGACTCTCGTCGGGATCTCGGCTACCCCTGAGTCGCGGGGTTGCACGATGCATATGGTGTGGTCGTACGTTAAGTCACTGTTGAAGTCAATGCGCGGTGTGTAGTGTCGTACGTCTTGCAGCATTACTTTCTCCTCTGGTCCATCGTGAACACTGATAATATCGATGTTGTCCATCTCGTCAATGTTGTCCGGCTCGTTGATCGATGGTGACAACACCTTTGATGGGCCTCGACGAACACGACGTTCCTGCTTTCCACTACCGTGTGTGGAGTTGCGTTCTAGGTACGGTACGCCTTGGGTGTCCTGCCTGTACCAACTGAGCCTGCCCTCCCAAGACTTGTCCTCCAGTTCTTGGTGTGCGTTTTGATGTGTACGAAAGCCCTGGGGCCGATGGTCCTGAGGTGTTGCAGTATCGCTTCCTTTCCATGGAGAGCATTGTACGGGGTCCCCGTGTTTGAGCGCCAAGTGCGGTGTCCGATTCGCCAGGACCACTGCCGCTGTGAACGTTACTTATCCCCAAATGAACTTTGGGAGCCCGCTATCCGTCAGTAGATATCTCTTGGTTCCCGTCAGAGTCATCACACCACGCTGCGATACCCCTATCTGCTGAGGTGTGTTGACCACCGCGTAGTGGGGGTTGATTGCAGTTTGGCGATATGTTTTCCGGGGGGCTTCACCGGTATGCTCTGTCCCACGGTCAGCGCGAAGGCGTTGTATCCGAAACCCGAGGGGCGTCATCACCGACTTTACGTAAAGCAGAATTGTCTCGACGGCTTCCTCCTTGGTTTGGATGATGCATAGCTATCTCCTTGTACATGGTAAAAAAATCGTTAGTAAGTTTGCTGATTTTCTTGAAGCCGCCCATCGTCGGCGGCGAGATGGGCCCCATGAGGTCGGTGTAGACTTGCTGAAAAGGTGTGGTGATCCCGAGGTTGGACTTGTTCGGATGAGATTGCTGGATGCTCTTTGCGATGGTACCGACATCACAAGGCGATACTCCCTTGCTGAAATGCAGGCCGTTGGCGTCTGTTTTGTCGAGAAGCTCCAAGCTTCTGGCATTCATGTGGCGCATGCAACGGCGGTGCCATTTGTCCGCGTGTACCTCTGCGTTCAGTGCCAAGTTTACTCTCCCTAGCTCGATATTGAACACGTAGAGGTCGCACACCCCACTTTTTGCTGCGGCGGGATAGGGAAATTGCTGGTCCCAATCCGCGAATACTCTAGAGAGACGGTAGGTGTAGCTCCCTGCTCCGTTGCGCTCGAAACCGTGAAGAGATTGCGTCCAGTATCGGGCACCATCACTACGGGCAGCCTTACTTGCTGCCTAAACCCGGTCTGGTCGATGATATAACCGCTGATAATTCCCTGTAGCGACCCTGTTCAGTTTGTCGTTTCCGGCGGTGGTGATTTTGCGCGGCTCTTCCAACCGTACGTAAGTCCGGGGCGGTCGTCGAAATAGTGTTCAGATGCTCCACTGTCCACCAACAGCTTGACAGAACCTTCACTGTTGTCTGAAACACCGTTGCTCTCGTACTCCTCGGGCATCGCCATCAGGACCGTCGATTCGCCGCCGCCCCCAAGAGCTCCGAAACATCCAAGCGTTCAGATCCACTGAGTTCCTATTTGCGCGCCTCTGACGGCCTCTGTAGTTTAAACATTTGTGTCCGTCGGCGACTCGGACTGATGGGAGCTGTACATGTTGGCGAAGTTGGCACTGCCGGTGTTGTTGCTGATCTTCTGTTTTAGACACTCATCAGCGTTGTGGCTGGTGGCGTTGTGCAGGATGCGCAATTTAGCTCCACCACCGTGTCGACGGCCAGCTGCACTGCCGCCGCGATCACCTCTTCCACCGTTGTTGCCGCCACTGCCGTTGCGCCCCATTTTCCCGTCATTGTTGCTTCCGCCGCCGCTGTTGTTCTTTCAGTGTGGCTTTTCCCTGTTATTCCCGCTCTTCTTCTTGTCGTTCTGCGGGCATTCGTTGCGGTAGTGACCGTACTCAGTGAAGCACTGGATCCCACTGGAATCACCCTATGCGTGCATGGTAACCCCACGGCCCACCACTGAATTTCCGTGCGACGAGATGCGAACCAGGTTGTCCGCGTAGGTGTTTCGCAGTGTCCGTTTGACAGTTGCAGCTGACGTTGCGCACGTACACGAACGTCTGGGAGGCCCTTCAGAATCCTGTCCGCGAGATGTTGGTCCATGATGACTTCCCCATGTTCGTGGAGTTGATCCCGCTCTTTATCCATCGCGTACAGCCAGATGCCAGGGCGCTGTCGGGGCTGCAGCTTGGAGTATGCAATACTTCGTAGCTGGCCACACAGCCAGCATTGAAAATCCTGTGAAGTCATCTACCAACGCCGGCCACACTGCTTTCCCATCGCCAGCGCCATAATCTATTGACCTCCCTTCGAACGGTTCTGCTACCTTCTGGGCGCCACGATTTGTTGCAAGGAAGAGGGAGGAGTAGAAGTATATGTTGTCGATCCTACACTTCTCTATAGTTTTCCTTATACCTGCGCTGTTCTCGACGGTCTCGGCGTTGCGAGGCGGCTTTGAGCACTCTCTGCCCTGCAGAATCGTGAAACTGTCTGGGGCGCCCAAGGTGAGGTGGATGCGCAGTTCCGCCGTCCTGCTGGGGAAATAAGAACTGCACCTTCTGTCGTACGTTTGAAGACCCCTCGCTAGCGTTGTAAGTTTTGTTAGTCTCCTGCATGAGTATCTTCTTCTGCCGCAACTGGGACGTGCTTCCTTGTGCCGCAGCAGGTGGGGGCTTTCTTGGTTCCAACGCTCGAACTTATCTCTGCGCTGCATAACCCTGTCGCCACTTGCTAGCAGGCTCACCCGTACCTGGTACATAATCGACTGATCGTGGTCCGAACGCCCGAATGTATCGCTGCGCTACAGAGCCCCCTTGCCGCTTGCTAACGGGCTCACCCGTACCTAGTACGCCGTCAACTTTTCTTGGTCCCAACGACCGAAATTATCCCTGCGCTACATAATCTTCTTGCCGCTTGATAGTGGGATTACGCGTAACTTGTACGGGCTTACCGTTGTCGGCCAGCAATGCACATACTGTATGCGAACCTTGTGAACGTACTCGTAATGAAAATTTGACGCCTGAAGTGTGAGAAGTCTATCCCGTTTGATAAATGGTAAGCGTAGGTATTCCCATCCCAAACCAGGTGAAATGGATCGACGCGAGCCTACTGCTGTCCAGGAAGCGATGCATCGTACTCGTACGCCGTGCGCTCTATCCTGTGTTCTAGATGATCAGTCTGAAACCAAGTCGCAGTCTTTTTAATCGACTCATGTTCTATGCCCAAAGTATTCTCCTTTGAAGATGACGTTGTGCAGTTACAATCCGCTCGCGACTATTCGTCGGTAGGCGTCTCTTCCGACGAACCCTTGACGCATATGCCGCGCTGTTGAACGAGGCTCATAATCTATCAGGGATCGCGGTGCGTGTCCGCGAAATGGCGTTGTAGCGGAGGCTAAGGCTGGAGCTGATAGACCACTCAGGCTGGTGATTATGCACTTGGTACGTTACGAGTAGAAGAAGAAATGTGATGGTTGTATCAAACCATAGGCCAAATGAATGGATGACAACACTAGACTTGCTGGAGTCTGTGTTGGTGCTGGGGCAGTGGGGAGTGAGAGCGTACGGGTTGTCTGCTACTGGTATGTCACAGCGCCTAGAGCTACTGGCCTGTCGTCCTTTGCAGAGCTACTGGCCTTTCGACTTACCATGCAGTGATCTAGAATAAAGGCGGTCTCGAAAGAAATCTACAGCAACAAAAATCAGGGCGCATTATTCCAGAAGGCTTCGTTTGATCTGAAACTGTAAAATGTAAGCAAAATATTACACCGCATTATACGTACCCTTCTGGTATACACCCAAAGTCTACCCTGAATTCAGCAGCTCCCCTGCTTACGATCGCTACTAAAACTACGTATTGTCCACCGAGCCTATCTATACTTGACAGCATGAACAAGAGGAACACGTCGGTGAAGCGAGTTTTGTCGTGCGAGTTGTAATTCGCGAGTTATGTTGGATTCCTATAGTACCATCAGTATAATTTGTATGAATGCCATATATCGGTCAATTCGCCGAGGTATTCGACACTACATGTAGGGGTAGGTATATACATGTTGACATGATCGCATCAACAAGAGGAAGACGTCCGCGATGCTTGCTATGTTTAGCAAGCCGTGAGGGGTTCTTACTACAATAAACCCCTGTCAAAGTATTAATAGTACGAAAATGTGTTGGGTAAGTTTGGAACCTTGGGGGGATATATTTTCCGTTCCGGGAAAAAGGGGGAATAGTTACCCCGATTCAGTTAATTAAACTGTTAGAGCAGTATATACAGCTGGACCAGCTAAAAAATGTCGAATGTTAGTATTAATATATAACAGGTTTGTCTCCCCCACTTCGGAGGCCAGCCTGGACACATCCCTGGCCTTTCAGCCTACTCCCACGCTCTTAATTCCCGACGTGAAACCTATTTTTTCGGGATTGGTCCTGGTTTTTTTTTCCTTCTTTGGTTTCTTCGATTCAGTTTTGTTGTCCCGTTTGCCGTGTACATTTTACCGTGCAATGCAATACAAAACACGATGCACCACACTATATACCCAGTCACACCCACACCACAACAGGCAGCGCAGCGTCTTGCTGTGTGTACCGTGGTGCCTTGTTTTCTCTTTCGAGCATATAGCTTCGTTGTCTTGGAGTAAGGAGCTCTTGACATTTATTTGCGAGTTGCCTGTTTCCTCCTTAATTTATGTGCCATCTGTGACTTTCTTTCATACTATATACGTACTGTATTAATAGTATGTCGTGTCGTTGATGAGCGAGCATAGCGGGTAGAACCGGCCGCTACGCGAAGCGCCTTGTATATACTACGAAAAAAACTGGACCAGCTCGTACTATTAATATTAATAATAGTCCGTTTTTATGAACGTTCTGCAAATAATAACCAATGAACAAATACAGCACATATATACCTGGTACAACACATAATTGACGTCTTTTTTTCTCAAGAGCAGATAACTGTTATAGTACGACGCCTCCCTGGTACTGCTGTACGCAGTATGCGCAATCGACGCAAACATCGCAAACATCACGAACATCCACAAGCACAACATCGGGAAACCATACGTAAACATCTCTGAAAAGTACGTTAAAAATAGACTACAAGTAGGCACTCGTACTGTACGCATTCGTGAACACATTTATTTGAAACTGCCGCTGATATTACGCGAAACGGTATACTTCGTATAGGCTTTCCCAAAAGGAATACTAAAATCATGTGGATATTTGATTGGCATGTAGAGCCGCATATCCAGCAATCAGTGTGTAAAACTCGAGTGGTATCTTGTACGACACATATACAAGACCGTGGAATGCTCAAACAACTTGAATATATTTATAATTGAGGGTTTTCTGCAGAATACATCCAGCAGCTTGTACATACCAGGTACGTACGAGCTGGGCCAGCCAAGAAACGTACAAAGCTTCCTAAAGTCGAATCTCGTGAACCACTGCGAATTAGGCTACACAAATTTGAAGCGCCAGCCCTGACATACCAGTGCTTGTGCAAAAAAAAACGGTATATGAAAAATTATATACATATTTTTTTCTCGACTCGATCTCGCCGAGATATCCGCGAAAACTCGAAAACAACATTTTTTTCATTCTAATTTCGTATAAAAAATGTCATTTTCGATCAACATGAAATTTGGTGAAGACAATGCTGAGGACACAAGGAGAAGATCGATGTAAGTCTCGTTGCCCAATTCTCCATCCATCAAGAGATATGACCAAAACTCGATTCCATATATAAGTCAAGTAATTACGGAAAAATGGTATTTCCGCCATGCCCCGACCAATTTTGAGAGTTTTACTCTGACATTTTAACCACGTCTTTGAACCGTACGTGCAAAAATACCTGCCGCCTGCCCTCTTTGATTTTTTTTTTTTCCGAGTAGTTTTGATCGCTTTTGCATTTTTTTCGATTTTTGGATCGTCGTATCTCTCTCGAGGAAAAAAAAAAAAAAAAGGGCAGGCGGCAAGTGTGTTGGTTAGTACATGATCTACACTGTGTCCAAATTCCAGGTCCAAATTCGTTAAATCGGTCGGGGCATGACCAATCTGCTTTAAAAACATTATTTTGGCTGGCCCAGCTCGTAGTTTGTATCAGGTAGATACTGTGTAGCAAGACGAGGATTCATTTCACAGACCGGACAGAAAATCACTCCAGAATTTCGAGCAAGGGGTGATAGATAGATGCGGTTTTCGAACGGCTAACTACGAGTTTCTCGCTCGCAGGCAGGCATCTTCAGTGCGTGCGTCTTAGCTTGGTGCGTAAAATAACAGAACACCAGCAGCAGTACAGCAGGGCTTGCCCTGTAGCCAGTTGAATCTTCCACGCTCGAAACATACATACGTGGTGCCAGGGGCATGAGGTGGAGCATCGCAGTACGAATGTATATAACTCGGGAAAAGCGCAATTGTTACATGACGGAGGAAACATTTTGCCGAGATAAAACAGGAGAAATCAAGCTTCCGGCTGTCTGTGCGTCTGTGCAGGCCGATCACGAGGAGAGTGTCGGTGCAATGTAGATACGTGTGTTACCTGCGTGTAGCAGCCAGCAAGGACGGATCCAAGCGCCACAGCATAATAGCAGGTGTTTTCATATGACAATGTGCGTTGGATATCACAGCTAGGTGCAGTTCAACAGAGAAGAACCCACCCAGATACCTGGTACAATCTCGATGTCTTTTCACTTTTTAATCCACGAACTTATGATGACACATACCTGCGGCCACTCGTCCTGTGTCGATGCAGTAGATCCGCTAGGTAGAGTTAGTCGTTCCAACCGAGGAAAGGTACGTAGACGGAGCACGTCGCAATCTCAGGGTAGGCGGACGAAGAATTGAGGTCGATATCCGACCAACAAAGACCTTTACTCGTACGGTATCTAACTGTAACCGTACGTTACACAAAATATGTATGCGGTGCAATCTGATCCTAAAGCGGTGCAACCTGAACCAATGAGCTTCAACACACGTAACGAGCCTGTTAAAGCGTCGTACGAGCTTGACACGCCCCGCTGGACCGAATCTCTGCGTGAGTATATAGTCGCGAAACGTATTATATGAATCTGAAGTAGTCAAAACAGAACAGAAAACGCGTCGGAATTGTAGACGTGAAAATAACGTTGGACACAGGTCCTAGCGAGCGCCCGATATCACCAGACATTCCTGCTCCCTCGCCATGTACAACCTGTGTTTGCGACGCATCGTCGTGAGCGTCGCAAGCATGTTACTTGAATCAGGCCAAGCATTCATAACGCACACTTTAAAAACTCATGTCCGAGTGTGTCTGGCAAAACTCGCAAAAACAAATGCTACACGCTGAGTAGCCGATTCGTCGTCTACCTGGCTGCGTAATAGTACTGTGGTATCAGTGCGTCGTGACTTCACATCGCAATACAGTAGATTCGTATGGATCTTAACGTCCGTGTGCTAACAACAAATACTTGAGACACGTATAAACAAGCACAAAGTCTGTAAATTAAAAACAAAATCGTTGAACATGCGAAGCACGCGTACGTAGTGCTGTGGTAATATCTACAGGTAATTACCCATAAAGCGCATACAAAAAACAACAAAACTATGAAGCGCATTTCCCTCAATACAACTGAATATGCAAATAATGCTGGTGGTGATCTTGTTGAGAACTTCAAGAAACGAACTTGATTATCTTGTGCAATGTGGCCTTCAACTTCCGAAGTAGTCCAATGATTTGGTGAAAATATCTGCTACCTGCTCTGCTATATCTTGACGTGGGGTACGAGGATCTTGTTCGATGGAACTGCGAGTAGCTCGCGCAGAAAATGGTATGTCGTACATAGTATGTGTTTGGTCCTTGACGACGATATTGTAGTACTTGTAGTACTTAATAGTTGGAGAGCTCCCATGTTGTCCTCATACATATGCACAGGAGAACACTGGGGGAATGTCAATTTGCTCAAAATATCAGAAAGACTAGCGGTGTGGCCACAGCTCCGCCTGTGGTGCTAGCCTTGCGTCGTCCATACTAGTATGTAAGCACTTGGTACCTGGTATGGTAGTACTCGTAGCATGTTGTGCTGTGCCCCTATGAACATGTAAGGACAACCGTGCGGGGCGGTATCGATCCGGGGGATGGCCGTGTTTGTAGTTTTTTTGTTTGTCCCCGAGTTGTTGAAGTTGTAGATGTATTGAATTACTTTTGATCCGAGGATGGAGTTTTATCATCCCCGGGTACGGCGGGACGTCGACCATGACCCCCAGCCGAATCTAAACTCAGTCACTGGGGTTGGGTTTTCCACACCGTGCGGGGCAGCATCGACCCGGGGGATGACCATTTTCACTCCGGGTTGTAGGAGTTGTGGATGTTTGGAATCATTTGTGATCCGGGGAAGATAATTTATCGTCCCTGGGTGCGGTCGGACTTTGACCTTGTCCCGAGGGAAAAGTCTCGCGGCGCGGTGGCTCCACGTGCCCAACCAACCATTAATCAGCCCGTGGGATTGGATTTCCACACCTTGCGGGGCGGTATCGTCCCGGGGGGTGTCCGTTTTTATCCCGGACTGTTGGAGTTGTAGATGAATGGAAGGGTTTATGAACTGAGGATGTAACATTATCACCCCCGGGTGCGGTCGGACCTCGACGTTGTCCCGAGAGGCAGCTCTTGCCGCGCGTTGGCCCCATCAGACCCAGCTAACCAAACTCAGAAATCAGCCCGTTGGGGTGGGGTTTCCACACCATGTGGGGCGGTATCGACCTCGGGGATGTCCGTTTTCGTCCCCGGGCTGTTGGAGTTGTGGATGTATGGACTGCTTCTTTTCTTGGGATGGGAACATATCGTCCCCGGGTGCGGTGGAACCTCGACGATTTCCCGAGAGGAAAATCTCTCCGCGCGCTGGTTTAATAAAACCCAGCCAACCATAAACCAGCCAGCAGCTTAGGGGTTTTCACGCCTTGCTGAGCGGTATTGATCCGGGTGATCTCCGGTTTCGTCCCCAGCTTGTTGAAGCTGTAGATTTATGGAAAGGTATTTCTGATCTGGGGATTGAACCTTATCGTTCCCGGGTGCCGCTAGCTCCATGAGCCTCATCCAATCAATGATCAACCGATGGGGGTGCGGTTTCTACACCGTGCGGGGGCGGTGTCGACCCGGGGGATCGCCGTGTTTATTCCCGGTTGATCGGAATTGTAGAGATATAGAGGATTTGCTGATCCGGGGATTATAATGTATCCTCTCCAGGTGCGACGGATCCTCGATGGCTCTATGCAGCACCAATTTTCTAGAAAGGGCTCGCGGCCTCTGACATGGATTTGGGCAACCAATCAGCTGCCAAAAGTGCAATTCAAAATTAAAAGTCTGCAGCAAGCCTGGCTTGATGACTGTCAGAACTGCCTCGGGATTGTACCACGACCACGGCTCGGCGCGGCATGGGACCCGGTGTTCTGCTGGTTGTGGCATCCGATCTTGCTTCCAGGTCATCACATCCGATAATGTCTTTGAATCCTTCCCGTAAGCTACCAAGCGCCCTTGCTATGTCTTCCTAGGTAGCTTCTCGACGTACAGCACCGCTCTTCATGCGCGAACTCTCCCGCGTCAAGCGTTCGAAGGTGCTCAAGCGATGGGGGTGTACCACCGTTGCCGCATCGAGAAAGGCACCTTTACCTCCGAGACGGGTGGACGGGACACGATTTACTAGGTATATTGCCACGCGGAAGGAGTCCTTCCAGATGAATTTCGGCACACCTGACTCGGCCAGAAAACATCTGGCCATGTTCTACAAAAGACGCCCACTCAATGTTTCGAACCCCATTCTGTTGTGGTGTATTTGTTGCCGCAAATTACTGCTTCGTTATTGTCTGCAGCCAGTATGTGGTCTCGATATTCCAGTCCGGTGTACCCACCCCCGCGATCCAAGCCAAGACTTTGAAGTCAATGCCCAGATGAAATCAACACGTCTTGGATGTAGGTAATTCATGCATATATCGCCTCATGTTTCTTGATGATTAAAAACACTGCCTTTAGGCGCGTGTGGTGGCCAGCGAATTTGGCCACATAGCTCTTGCCTGCTCCAGATTCTGGCTACATGTGTCCCTGGATAGATCTGTGCACACTAGCTCTAGAGGCTGTGTCATTTCAATGAGCGCCGCTTTCGGGTGGTTCTGCTGCTTGCTCTTGGCTAGGGCGCAGGTATCATAGTTTGAAACGGAACCATCTGTGGCATTCACAATCATCCCTGATATTTCTCTTGCGTCAGTTTATTTATGATTTGAGCATTGATATGGCCTGAGCGACGATGTCACAACATAAACACTGGACGGTTCCCCCAACGTTGCCGTATCTGCTTGGCAGTTCCTGTAGGGTTGCGCCCAAAACGTAAATACTATGATTAGCTCTTAACGGGAAGACTTCTTCCTTTGCTGTCAGCGCAGGAAACGAGGATATTGTCGTCTCTGCCCCGTTTGCCAGCGCGGCTGATGGATACAGCAGATTCCAACCAAGGCCAGGTATCAACAAAACAGACATGTCCACCTCTCGTCGTTTGCCTACAGTGTTAATATATCAGATGCACAACGTATGTACGCACGCACGCACGTACGTACGTACCTCAGTATGTGTACACCAGTATTATTAATAGCTGATGTTCCCGCGTACGGAGCCGTGGCCGCACTACAATTAGCAACGCAGGGTTAGCGCCATAGGCGGGGAACTGACTGTACCGCTAATCTCGAAATGCATATTGCCCCGTCTCGTCGCTTGTTCGAAGTCTGGCGACTGAGGGCGAAACCAGATGAGGCAGGCAGCGAGGATACGTGAAGACTGTCGTGAGCGAAAACAAGTCAAGAAAGAGCAATGCGCAATGTATATGTAAGAAGGGGAAAACCAACGATAGATCTACTACTACGACGTCGTACATATCACAAGATCCGCGTACTGTTCGATGTGTGTTTATAAAATTGTCTATGGATGCTACGTCACTTGGGGCTGACCTGCCCGTTTATACATAGGAAGTCCCTGTTGTCAGCACCAAGCAGAGTCCTCAGGGAAGTCTGTCCGGTAACCCGACCAGCCACCTGTCCCGGATGGCGTCGTCGGTGGACACTCCATAAATACCGGCTATTCCATGTCTCCGGAAGGTTCTTCGAACCTTCCTGCCGCGCAGCTAATGCTGTGTCGGTCACGCTCTGTCCTGCACTCTTGTCCTCGTCTCGGCCTGGTAGCCGCCTACCTCTGCCCTCGCGCTTACTCAGCGTACAACACCCCAACGTCCGTTGTAGCTCAAGGAGACCAACCTTCTTGCGCAGGAGGACGGCTTCTCGCACCATCCGACGACCCGATCACATCGTACCCCCATTGGCGTCGGATTTCAAGAGAAGAACCCACGAACCTCTTCGTTCTGCGGGATGGTCGAGGAGGGAAAAGGGTGTGACCCTCCCTCGGGAGACTCTGCACCCTCATTGGCACAATCTGAACTACTGTAGAGAAGTAGTCGACTTCTTCTCGCCTCGAGGACGAGGAAACCAGCACGGTGCATTCGTCCTCCGATCAACCTACTGCCCTGTCAGCGTCATCTTCGTCAGACCCTCTGGCGAGGACCCAGGAGCTTTTGCAGACGAGGATCGACACGCAGCTCGAGCTTCTCAGCGCCGGAGAGATTCCGGACTTGTCCGTTCAAACGATAAGCATGATCAGGACTGTGGCAAATATAACTCCCAATAGTCTGCCAGGCGGGGCAGATCACGGAGTCACCGCCCCCCCCCCTCCCCGCTTCTGTCCCACAGCTTACGAAGTCGTTCGCTGAAATGTCGTCCAAGCCGAAAAATATAGTCATTACCCAGGGCGATGTCCGTCACGTACCCCGTCTGTCCGGCGGAGTCGACACTGATGTAGCTGGAGTGCTTTCGCAGCACCGTCTTGTTGTTGGTTTTCGTGCAAAGTCCGCTCCTACCGATGATGGAAACTTTGCCGATCAGCTGGTTTTCGAGCACCTGTCTCTTATGCATAATGGCGCTGTCCTTACGCTGTACCAACAGCGTATGGGTTGTCAAATCGACTGTTGGCGCGCCCAAGCTGTCTCTGCTGAGACTCTGGAGGAGCTCGGTTCTTCAGACCCGACCGGAACTTGGGCTAAGCTAAACTTTGCGATATTGGACCTGCTCATGCCAGCCAACAGTATCGAGGACTGCGCCCTCCAGTTTGCGACTTTCGAACAACATGAATATGAAACTGTCGCAGCCTACGCTCTGCGGTTCCGGTCGGTCATCAAGCGACGCGAAGCAGCGGTAGATCGTGCAAGCAAGGGGCGAATCCCCTGGTCCGCCATGTCCATCACGTTGTGGAAGCACGGTTTGAAGCCGAGTATTCAGCGCTTCCAAATGTCAGAAAAAACTGCCCTGCCCCTCAAAGAGGTCATAAAGCGTGTGCGGCGCCACGACACCAACGGCCTTAGTGGAGCCGCAACTGTCAGCGCAACGTAATGTCCTCAACCGTCCGGCTGTTTCGCAGTTCATCGTTAACTCGCAGCCCCGTCAAGGCCAGCGTGGTCGAGGCCCTTCGTCAGGAGAGTGGTCCTCCAAACCGGGGAAACCCGGTAAAGGTTCGTCTTCAGCCTCATCTCGCCGTCGGGGGGAGCGCCCCCGGTGCACATACCTTTCGTGCAACCACCTCTTTGGGGCGCATCCTCGAAGCGTGTTTCGAACGCATCAAGGACGAGCAAAACGCCAGCAAGCCCGAACCGGAGTCCAGGGAGAAAAAGTGCCCGAGCCGCAACGGCAGCAACGGCAGCGACGGTAGCGGCGGCAAGCGTCGGGCGGACAAGGAGGCGTCTTCTTCGAGATGAAGATCAGGGACGAGGCCCGGCCGGCGCAGCGTCCGCGTTGGCTGGGATAGTTCCTGCTATAAGTCAAGTAGCCAGGAAGGGCGATAAAAGGAAGCGACTTCTCACGCCAGTACGAAGGCCCCTATGCCAACTACAGTAGTACTTCTGTAATGGTGCATTGTTATCGTCTATTCAAATTGTCTCAACTAAATACTGTACATTGAAGAGTGCGATTGTTATCTCCGACCAGGAGATCTTGGACGAGTGAGCAAAGCACGTTTACAGACAAGTAAGTGTGCATCTGCCACGTCTAGCCAGTCTGAGTCTGGCCGTAATGAGCTTCGTCCGCGTAACTTTAGTGTGCTTTCGCGTGCTCAGCCTTGGGGGATCCACCGAGGCAAGCTTCATAAAATCAAAACTGTGTTACTGCATTATACTCTAACAATACGTTGTCAGTACGACCGATTGATTGGTTAAAACTCAATATTGCAAGCTGCGTGATATTTTACGTCAGACGCACCTGTGTTGCAGTGCCCACCAAAAAACACGATTTTATCAAATATCTCGACAAAGAGAGACTGGAACCTCATCTCCCCAATTGTTTTTCCTGTAGGACTTTTCGTAATTCTGCCCTAGCTCCGAACTTAACTTGGCAAGGCAGATATAAGCTCCTTGGTACACTCCCGACAGTGTGCCAAAGCTGCATGCAGCAGATTCCGTGGCCTCCTTCGATACGGACCTCGTCGTTAAAGTTTGAAAATGTGGTTCCGGTCGCTTGAATATGCGGTTTCTCGTACTGCTGTATTCAAGTACTTTTTTTCTGCTGTAGAACGAGCACGAGCTCGTTCTACGGCAGGAAAACAAATACTTGGCTTCTACAGTACTAGACGCGTGCTACGGTACAGGTAGCACTTTTTGGCTGAATCGCTGTCTGAACGATCGGGCCCCTTAACCCAAATTCGTCGGACTTCCATTTTCGAGACGATTAATGTTTCAGGGTATACTTCGGTCATGAGATTTCTCATCCGGCAGCACTTTTATTTTCCTCCAAAATATTTTTTCGGTGAGGTACATGACGCTCCTTAAGTGAGGAGCTCAGAAACATAATGGTGCACCTCTATCGTAGCATGCGTCACTAGAATCCACAAATTCAAGCGCCTAGAACCACATTTTCAAACTTCAGCGACGAGGTCCGCATCGAAGGAGGGCGCGGAAACTGCTGTCGCTTTGGAAAACTCACGGGAGTGCACCGAGAAGCTCATACATGCCTTGCCAAATGTTGGATTAATGGGAAAGTTTGGAGCTAGAGCAGAACAAAACTACGGAATGTTGAGGGAAAATATACTGGGCAGGTGTGGTTCCAGTGTCTCTGTGCCAATAGTTTTTTTCGGGGGTTTTGTGGGCACTGCAACACAGGTGGACGTCAGACCCTCAGACACGCTCGTCGAGCGTGCTGTTATGCGTACGGTATGACGAGCACGCCAAATGTGAGTTAGACCGATTGTCGATTGTGCGACTTTGTGTGATACCTGGCAGTCGATACACAGATTTGCGACGATACGCCGGCCGTGCGTGTTTTACGCACCCATACTCGTACACTCATACGCGTACGTGCGTGGATTATTCGTCGAGGGTACAGGGTACAGGTCGGTTACTCCCTTGGATTCACACGTAACGTGTCTACTGTTGTGTACACGGTATGCGTACAGTAAATACTGTAAGTTGCGTTTCGACGAAATTGCATTTTATAAGTTACGGTTCGACGACAAGCAGTTGTGCCGCTTTACATTTTTTGCAACAGTGTTGCTCGAGCCGTCTGCAGCAGCCCCACTCTAGCTTCAAGAATGCCACCAATGCTACAAGGTATGAGAACTGCCCCCACCAGGCGACCTGAAAGGTGACACTGCTACGAGTACTGTGTTTCTCCTGGTTCGTACCTCTTATCCAAATGTTTCGCGTCTTCTACATTCCACCTCCGATCCCCGATCCCGCTGGGTATCATATACCCTGGTATATGGGAAGGCACAAAGATACGGAAAGATACGGACATATACGAGTATGTACGGATGGATATTGCTCGTACTACCCTTGTTGGACTCTGCTGCGGGGCATCTTGAGACCGGCCTACAGTAGTACTCGTGCCTACAAGGTAGTATAGGGAGTGCCAGGCATTTCCCGGGGTCTAAACAGTACTGTAGCTACGAGTACTGAGAGGTCGAGTTCACTACATACAGTAGTAGTTCTACTGTAGTCCCACCCCGGGGGACTCTTTCTTGTGCAAAAATTGACGCAGAAAGCGTCTACGAGTATGTATATCGTAGCATGTATGCGTGCGTACTCGTAGGCATGTGCAGTACAGGACATCTACGTACCAGGTGTACTGCTGTGCGAGTACTGCTGTACTGTACTGTGGTAAGGAACAGAAAGGTTGGCTTTGTTATTTGGGAAAAGGTGATTTCTGATGTACACCGACTTCAGTATAATAATGGCGTTTGGATTATCATTTCCTATAAATGGCAGCCTGGATATCCTTCGTACTGTTCGTTATCTTGTACCATTCTGGTGCACAGTATAGGGACCGGTGGTTATGATCGTGTTTCCAGCACCGTTCGTTGTTTGGCTTGATATGACGGGAGATAACGTCCAAAAACATGCTTTGTTGGTTTCATATGTGGTTTCCACACCTTGCGGGGCGGTATCGATCCGGGCGTGTCCGTTTTCGTCCCCAGATTGTTGGAGTTGTAGATGGATTTCTGATCCGGAGATGGGACCTTACTATCCCCAGGATGCGGCGAGACCTCGCCGTCGCCCCGAGGGGAAACGCTCGCCGCGCGCTGGCCCCATGAGAGCCAGCCAAATCAGCAATCAGGCCAAGGGCGTCCGAAAAGTATGTTTTCGAACGTACAAAAACGTACTGTATCTAAAATGGCCAGAATGGAAAAACAGTCGGAGCAATGTGATCGCTGGACGATTCAGCACAAAACATTTTTTTTTTTCAAATTCAGAAAAAAAAAAACTTGTTTCGTGCTAAATCGTCCAGCGATCACATTGCCCCGACTGTTTTTCCATTCTGGCCATTTTAGATATTAATACTGTAGTTAGGTGTCGAAAATATAATTTTCGAGACGCCCTCGATCAGGCAGTGGGGCTGGGGTTTTCACACCTTGCGGGGTGGTATCTGCCCGAAGGATGTCCGGTTTCGTCCCCGGGTTACTCGAGATGTAGATACATGGAAGGAACTGTGGTCTGAGGATGGTACGTTATCGTCCCCGGGTGCGGCGGGACCTCACCGTTGCCCCGAGGGGAAATTCTCGCCGCGCATTGGCTATATTGTTTTGTTTTTTTCATCCCCTCTGTTATCTTCGTCCTTCCTTCCAACGTAGTCGCAACTCAGGTCCGGGGTCACAAAGTAGGCGCTTCTCCCTCCTCCCAACTACGGTTCGTTCCTTGAATTTTTATCGCGAGAAGACGTCAGCCCTTTCTTTCCCTTGCCGACTCGCATCGAATTGCACCCACCCATGCTGCTAGGCGCTCTCAGTAGTTGATTCCGTTTTAATCTTACATTTTTGCAAATAATATCTAAACGTCTGAACCACGTGGGATTCGCATTCACTGTTAGCATATGGCCGTTGAGATCCATACGTATCTATTTTGTGATGTACAGTCACTACGCACTGATACGAGTATATGAGTATCTTAATTTAGGTATTCGGGTAAATACTATATGCGGATAGATTACGAGTTTGTCATACTCGTATTACGCTGCATTGTATGTCTAAAGTATCTCCATCAGGAACGATGCTGAGAACGTTGCTAGAACGTTACTATAACGTTGTTGAGAACATTTCAGGTAACGGTACAGGCTACGGTAGAATATAACTGTCCGTAGCATGGGCATTGTACCGAGATGATCAAGCGCAGGCATCCCCCACCTCGATCACTCTACTCCTTTTCTCCTCTTCTCTTCTCTTCTTCTCTTTTTCCATTGATCTCTCAGATCAATCTTCTTTCCAATATGGTCACACAAGCGCCTTTTCAAACCGTGACTTTTCTTCTTCTTCACAAGTGATATTTACAGACACTTCGGTGCCACCTCTGCCATCTCTCTCCACAGAGACAGAGCCTCGACACACGCGTCATTCTTTCATTCACCAAATCAACTCTAGCAGCATTCGAGGGTACCACTAGTCCACCAGGGCGTGAGAGCCAGCCACTTCAGCAATCAGCCAGTGGTGTTGGGTTTTTACACACATCGGGGCGATGTCGATCCGGGGGGTGTCCGTTTTCGTCCCCGGTTTGCTTCAGTTGTAGATGTATGGAATAATTTATGATCCGGTGATGGGACCTTATCATCCCCGGGTGCGGCGGCACGTCGACATTGCCCCGAAGGAAACTCTCGCCGCCCGCCGGCTGTTGAGCCCCAGCCAAATCAGTAATCAGCTATCGTAGTGGGGTTAGGGTTTCCCCACATTACACCTTACGGGGCGGTATCGACCCGGGGAATGGCCGGTTTCGTCCCCGGGTTTGTTTTAGATGTAGATGTATGGAACGATTTCTGATCCGGGGATGGCACCTTGTCGTCCCCGGATGCCGCTGGCTCCATGAACCTCAGCCAATCCGTGATTAGCCGAAGGGGTAGGGTTTCCACACTGTGCCGGGCGGTGTCGACCCAGGGCAATGCCGTTTTGGTCCCCGGTTGGTCGGATTTGTAATGATATGGAGGCATTTGTGATCCGGGGATGGGACCCTATCTTCCCTGGGTGATATGAGACCTCGATGGCTCTATTCACCATCAATCTTCCAGAAAGAGCCAGCGGCCTCTGGCGTGGATTTGGGCAGCCACGCGTGATTCAAAACCGTAATTCAGCAGCTAGGCTGGCTGGATGGCATGTCAAGGCTTTCTCGGGATTGTGACACGGCCACGACTGTCGGCAATGCTCAGCACCCGACGGCCAGAACTTGGCGCGACCTGAGACGCAGTGTCCCGCTTATTGTGTATCGCACTCTATTTTCCGATGCCGCGAGACGGGACTGAAACGCTCTGGATCGCGAGACTCGCGAGATCACGACCACAGTACTCACAGCGTGCTGTGATGTACCAATCTTAACGAAATGTGAGGACCATTGGTAAATAAATTTGGAGTGCCAATGGGCCTTTCATTGCCGTCCGTAGTCACTCTCCTTGAGATTCGGGCAATGTTCAGCGCGCGACGGCCAAGGCTCGGCGGGGCATGAGACCCGGTGTTCCACTGGTTGTGGCACCCGGCTTCCCTACTTATGCGGCAAGGCAGGGCTGAAGCGCTCTGGATCGCGAGATCATGCTTCCAGACAGTCATAATAAACAACATTCCATCATACTAGCGATACGGGCACGGCTCCGCCCGCGGCCCTAACCCTGCGTTGCCCACAGTAAATGTAATACGTAATTATTATAGTAGTAAGAGTTCTTGCGGCACATTTCTACGAGACGTACGTATTGTATGTGGTTACCTGATGGTCACTGGCATTTGTTGCCGCTGCGTGGGTTATCAAATATATTCGGAGTAGCAGGAGCTCGAGGGGACCGTAGGAATAGGAGTCGCGGTGTTCGCCGTATAGCCTGCGCAGAATCCGGTGTTCAATAGATAAATGGAGTGCTTCCCCTATCGGGAAGCAATAGTGCCTTTACGTACGTAGTCACGCAGAACATAAGGATATTGATGATGACGATGTTAGTGGCTTGAAGTCAATCAGAAAACTGCGGGCACCTTTCATCTCTCTCTCAGTACTCGCAGTGTGCTGTGATGTACCTCTCTGAACGGAAATGTAAGGACCATGCGTGGTAATATCGACCCGCGGGGTGTCCGTTTTAGTCCCCGGGTTGGTGGAGATGTGTATGTATGGAATTATTTATGATCCGGAGATGGGGCCTTATCATCCCCGAGTCCGACATCGGCCATGAACCCCAGTCAAACCTGAAATCAGCCAGTAGGGTTGGGGTTTCCACACTTTACGGGGCCGTATCGATTCGGGGAATGTCCGTTTTCGTTCCCGGGTTGTTGGAGTTGTAGTTGTATGGAAGAATATTTGGTCCAGATATGGGACCTTATTGTCTCCGAGTGCGGCGGAACCTCGACGTTACCCAAGGGGAAATTCTCGCCGAGCGCTGGCTCCACGATTCCCAGCCAATCATAAATCAGCCCGTAGTGTCGTGGTTTCAACACCGTTTGGGACGGTATCGACCCGGGGGGTGTCCGTTTTCGTCTCGGGGTTGCTGGATTTGTAGATGTATGGAATAATGCTTGATCCGGGGATGGCACCTTATCCCCCTCGGGTGGGGCGCGACATCGCCGCGTTCTGAGGGGCATTTCTTGCCGCGCTGACTCCATTTTTGTTTTTGTCCATCCCATTTATTATCTTCGCCCTGCTTTTCTCTCTCCCTCTTTAGTCGTAACTCAGATCCGGGGTCACTAAGCAGGCTCTTCTCCCCCCCCCCCGCACTACGGTACGTGCCTCGTATTTTTATCGCGAGAAGATTTCAGCACTTTCTTCCCTCGTCGACTTGCGCCGGATTCCGCCTACCCACGCCACGAAGGCGCTCTCAGCTATTGGTTCCTTTTTATTTTTTCAAATGAGGTAAAAATCTCACCACGGTGGGATTCGAACTTGGGTACCAATGCTATTTAATAGTAGCCTTTGAAACTGACCACTAGTCTACCGGGGCGACCTTGGGCCCCAGCCAATCATAAACCAGCAATTGCGGCCGGTGTTTTCACACCTTGCGGGGCGGTATCGACCCGGGGGGTGTCCGTTTTCGTCTCTGGATTGTTGGAGTTGTACATGTACTTCCTCTGTGCCATACGTAAAGGATCTTACGCGGGGTAGATCACATCTCGTCATTGAAGTTGCCCACGGTGCTATAGTAAGGTTCGTAGAAAAAGTATAGCTTTGGTGATACCCACTAAAACAAAACCCGAGTCGTACTCTTTGAGAATTAGCGGGTCCAAAATTGGGTTTTGCCGGCATTTTGGAACTTTTTTTAGATTTGTTTTGAGAATACTCCGTACGATGGGCTTTAACGACTTTAGTGTGGAGTATACCCGGGTGACGGCGCGGCAGAAGGTGGGGACGATAGAAACGGTGGTAACATGTGATCAGCGAGGACAATTGACGATTTGTTTTTTCCGTCAGTTTCTAGTTCCTAAAAAAGGGTCTACATGTACGGCCTTTTTTGGGCCGACTGAATATTTTTCGGCCGTTCACGCATGCAGAGTGGTGCCCGTAAATAAAACAAAAACGGGTTTCAACCAAAAAAACACCGAGGATTTCAAAAACATTGTCGCCTACGGCATCGGACACCGTTAAGGGTCTGTGCAATCATAAGGACCTTTACTTACGGCACAGAGGAAGTATGGAATCTTTATTTTGTCTAAACGGTCCTTACGGTTAGCAAAGGGGGGAGAATTTTTGTTTGTTGGGTAATGGATACTTGATTAATTTAGCGAAAGGGGGAGAACAATATCGCGAGACCGAACTGCAATTCTTTGGACCGCGAGACTCGCGAAAAAATGACGACGGTACTCGGAGTGTGATATGACGTACTACTGTAATCTGAACGGAAATATAAGGACCACTGGTGAATACATGCAAAGTCTAAATGACCGACACATCGCCGTCCGTAGTCACTGTGCTTGGGATTGGGGTAATGCTCGCGTACGACGGCCAGGACTCGGGGGGTCATGAGGCCCGACGTTCCACTGGTTGTGGCACCCAGCCTCCCTACCTATGGGGCAAGGCTAGGTTGAAGCGCTCTGGCTCACGAGATCATGATTGCAGACAGACAGATTAAACCAGATTTAATACGTAATATACTTCGTAGATATCTACACTAAGATGATCGTATTCTCGTATCCGTGCGTACAGTACTGTAGTAACTGCACATCAAAATATATCTGGATATCAACGTCTATGTTACAATACGGTACACCTCCTGTGGTCACCAGGGGAAATCCTGGGTACATCCCCGGGTATCTCGTAGGTGGGTATGGATCATGCGGATGGTAAAACGGATGGATGTGGTCTACAGGGGACATCTTAGATATTTTATGTTCCCGGGGTTTCAGGTGTATGTGGATTATTCAGGGGGGTAAAACGGAGGAACTGGTGTTTCTTCTGCTGTGAACATTGCCACCGGTCACTCTCTGACTTGGCTCTGCCCGGGCTCTGTATTTGTTTCTTCAGGGTAACAATATTCACATATTTTACTCGTGTCGGCGAGGGTGATCCTCTCGCTCAGGTGGTACAGCAGCGCCAACCCTGAGTTGCGCAGTGGTCTACCCGGCGATTTCCGGTAATTCTGCAGAATTCGCGAGGGGCCAACTTCTACAGCCGGAAATTTCGAGTACGTGTGTTGGAGCGGTGGATATCTTGTGCTCAGGTATACCGGTATCTTTTTCTTCTTGGGGTATCTTGTTCGGATCTTATCTACGGGTATCGTCAGGTTCTTCGGTTCAGGTTCTGGTATCTTCGAGTAAGGTGGTGCTCGAAGTTGGTTTTGCCTGCGCCCGGAGTGGAGCATCAGCTGTCTGTTTGTCTACAAGTGGATATATAGTGCGTACGAGCATCTTCTACAACCGCAACAGCAATATACGTTTGTCAACAATTCTGGGCTGGACGGGTACGGCAGGTGGAACTTTTATCGACACAGACAGGATATTTTGCGAGCTGGAGGTGTGGGAGGTGAGAGAAGCGAGGCCACTTCTACCACTGTCTTGAGGTTACAAGCATGGCAGACTAGAGCGTCACTCCTGGCGCACTTAGAGTTCGTGTAGGCGATGACAGCGCGGGCAGTAGTGTTGCAGAAACTGGTGATAAATCTTCCGAGCACCGACCATTCCAAGTCAGAAATTTCCACCTTCATTTCGGGAGTTCCCCGATCTGAAGCTCGCCGAGTATGAACAAGGGCCGCTAGCAGGCAGGATTATGCTGGTAGTTCGAGCCTCGGTCTAGAAACTAGACATACGCGTGGTGATGTGTATCCTAGCCGCTTGCCAAGTCGGGAGACCGCAGATAGATGAGTAGGCCAGAAATTAGGTCAGATGTCGTTGGGTTGATGCTGATTGATGTTGATATCTCTCCAACCCGAAATACCGGCACAAAGCACGAAATCGGTCATGACCTGCTGGTCTCGGCCACGAGGCAGGGCTTGTCTCTTGCTAAAGGGAAAATTACATTCCCAAGCCACCTACAACACAAGTGAATCATACCCGTCCATTCTTCGAATCCTTGGCAAATCTGGAAGGCTTGAGGGGTTGCTTTGTTCGAGATATGATACGCCCGTACAATCCTCTTTATTACAGAGGATACCAGGTATACTGTAGTATGCCTTAAGGCAGAATATCCAAGTCGATTTTCTCGCATTCCCGATGGTGGCACGTACTCGATGGTATCTGTGTGTAATAATCACTTGGATCTACTGCTCGTTCGGCTGCTGCTGCAGCTGATGCTGCGGACATGCCACGGTTGGTTGATTCTCTATTCGACGCTATGCGCAAGTCTGTTGCTGAAGCTTGATCGACATAATTTTTCGTGAATGATGGTGACGTTGATGGATCGTGGAACAGGATCTGGTGCACCTCAGCGAGGAGGCCAGAGTGCGTGGAAAGGCGGGACCGTTAGCGTGCGTGCCAAGGGCCGTGCGGGGTTTGTTGTTCGCCGATAGGAGCAGTCGGTCCGGTGTCCTTTGGATGAAACGTCGAACAGTACGATTAGCGCATCCTTTCACGTGATGAGTCAGCTCGAGCTGTGCGTACGTACAAAAGTACGCCCGATCATCACATGGAAGGATATGCGCCACGTGTACGACGGGGGTGAAGGACTTGCCGCCAACAACAGCAGTTCAATATGCACTGTTTTATACCAACCCCCCGCCTTTCCAATGTCAATGATATGACGAGTTGTACGGTGCCCTACTGTGTCACTCTTCTCCTCGTCTCACTCTCGACCGTACAGTAGTAGCATCTCGAACGCACCTGTATGTTGCTGCCGCAGGGCTGCTGCTGTGCTCCTGCTTCTTCTTGGTGGGCTACTATCGAAAGTATGAAGGGACCAAAATCTACTGTAGTAACATGTAGCACGTAGAACAGCAGTAGGTTTCGTTAGAGGGGCGGGGTGCGGCGCATGGCTTCGTCCCAACCGGGTTAAAATAGAGATCGCATCGTACGAGCACACCACCACAGAACCACATATATACGATATGGGAGATGATAAATGTGCCCCGTGGGGCACGTTTTTTAACGACGCCCCCGGGGGCACTTTAGCTTATTGCGCCCCCGGAATTGGGGCGGAATACAAGATGCCACCACGAGCGATTTCGACGACCGTAGGGCAACAGACCTGTCTGGGAATTGTCTACTGCATGTGCTGCTGTGGTGTGTGCAGTAATCCCCCCGGTCATCACGTTTCGCCCGATATAAAGACGGCTTCGTGTTCTCGGTACTCAGGATCTTTCCAGGCATTGTTTGGGGGCACATCAAGCTAAAAGTGCCTCCGAACATCGACAACACGAAGCACGCACCACGAACGATCACGACGACCGTAGGGCACCAGGCCTGTCTGGGGGTTTTCTGCAGCATGTGTTGCTGTGGTGTGTGCAGTGATTCCGCCGGTCATCGCTTCTCGCTCGATATACAGACGGATTAGTTTTTTAGATACTCATTATCATTCCGGCATTGGTTCTGGGCACCTCGTGCTAGAAGTGCCTCCGAAAATAGACTACATGAAGCACGCCACCACGACCGATGACGACGACGGTAGGACATCAGCCTTCTCCGGGAATTGTCTACGGCATGTACTTCGGTGGTGTGTGCAATAGTTCCGCCACTCGTCGCTTCTAGGCCGGTATACAGACGGGTTCGTGTTCTCGATAATCAGCATCTCTCCGGGCATTATTTGGGGGCCCATCAAGCTAAAGTTTCCTCCGAAAATAGACTACATGAAACACGCCACCACGAGCGATGACGATCGTAGGACACCATAATTCTCTGAGGATTGTCTCACACGGCATACGCTGCGCTGGTGTACGCAGTAGTTCTGCCGCTCATGGATTATCGCTCGTGGTGGCGTGTTTGTTTTCGGAGGCACGTTTAGCTTGGTGTGCCCCCAAAACAGTGCCTGCAAAGATCATGACTGTCGAGAACCCTAACACGTCGTCTGTATATCGGGCAAGACGCGATGACCGGTGGAACTACTGCACACACCACAGCAGCACATGCCGTAGACAATCCCCAGACAGATCTGGTGTCCTACGAACGTCTTAATCGCTCGTGGTGGCGTGCTTCATGCAGCCTATTTCCGGAGGCACCTGTTTAGCTTGGTGCGCCCCCCCCAAAAGCCTGGAAATATCCTTGGTATCGAGAACGCGAACCCGTCTGTATATCGGGCGAGAAGTGATGACCGGCGAACCTACTGCACACACCACAGCAGCACATGCAGTAGACAACCCTCAGACGGGTCTGGTATTCTACTGCCGCTGACATCGCGCGTGGTATCATGGTTTATATTCCGGCGGGAGTTTTAGCTTATGGAGTCCCCAGTTCCGGAGGCGCTATAGACTAAAGTGCCCCCGGGGGCACATTTATCATCTACCATACAATATATGCATCACCTCCCTTCGCTCTCCCGCTCTCATCGCTCTTCCTCCCGGGGAGGACGAACTGGCATGTTCATACTGTAGTATCATAGTAAGAAGACTAGGGCCACGAATGACAGGCGAAGAAAAAGAAACGACCTAAACTCGTGAAGCCCATTTTCGAGTCACTCGATGCAGCAGTACACCAACAACAGTCTTTCTCCTGTCGTTCGGTGTCCTTGCGTGACCTTGGAACCGCGCCGCTGACAGGTTCGAGTGTCGGCGCGAGCTTACCACACCGGAAACAAAACACAACTCTTAGGAAGCAACCAGGGGGGTGGGGTCACTGTGGTCTTCAATTAAGGCGCGGGCGCGCCCCTGACCATGTATTAATACACACTTGCCTAGAGCAGCGAGAGTTCCCGAAAACAAAAGATGAAACGACCTACACTACTGCTGTACATATGAAATAGACTACGAGCTGGTTCCAGCAACAAGCGTGAGATTCCACCTTCGGGCAATAAAAACCGGAATCCGTTGATATTTTCAATACTAAAGACATCCACATGCCCGCATGAACAAGGGGAACACATCGCTGAAGAGATTTTTGGCGTACGAGTTGTAGTTCGCGAGATATGGACATTTTTCGTATTACTTGCGGAGGCGTTGTTGTATAGGGGTTGAAACTGCCTATACTAAAATTCATATAAATTCGTATTTAGGCCATAAATCGGCCAATACGTCGAATAATTCGACACTAGAAGTGTTGACATGATCGTATCAACAAAGGGAACATGTTTGTGACATTTGTTTTGTTCTGCGAAACATGCAAGGCTGTTATATTTACCGCCTTCCAAAGTACTAGACTTTAACATGAACCGGGAACAATTTTCGAGTACTTTCACGGGAATCATTTTTGCACTTTGGTTTTTGAGAGTTGGAAAACGAAATTTGTCATGGTTGTGCGTCATGACCATATGAAAAAACTGACCGCTGGTCTTTTTTGATTTTTTTGTTTTTTTCGTGAATTAGGGAGGGTTAAAGTTGCCGAAAAATTCAGAAAAAACAGAAAAATGTATCTCAAGAACCAAAAAAAAAAAAAATCAAAAAAGACCAGTGGTCAGTTTTTTCATATGGTCATGACACACAACCATGCCAAATTTCGTTTTCCAACTCTAAAAAACCAGCGTGCAAAAGTGCGAAGAAGGAATATTTTGGGTGTCGCTGGAACCAGCTCGTATTTACTAGTAATCGTCTATATAACCAACCAGGCCATATACTCATCGGAAAATAGACGTTCGATAAAGGCACACTTCTGAGGCACAGATTATCATGTTCTGCCACCCACCATCCGCCTTTTGCCACGACGACGTCGACGGCACACAACCTCACGTCGTCTGAGCAAACATGAAAAAAAAACACTTTGCCACAGCGACGGCACACAGCCTCACGCCGTCTGTGGGCAGAACTTTTGCCATAGCAACGGCACAGTATATCACGCCGTCTGGGCCAGGCGGGCAAACCATTCGTCACAGCGACGGTACAACACTTCACATCGTCTGAGCAAACGTAGCAGAGCCTTTCTTTGTCAAAACGGCGGCACAAAACCCCACGTCGTCTGTGCAAACGTGACAGAGTCTTGGCCACAATGGGTGAACATAATCTCACGTCGTCTGAAGAAACATGGCAGAGCCTTGGTCGTAACGACGGCACAGAATCTCACGTCGTCTGAACAAATATTGAAGGGTCTTTTTTTTTATGCTGTAAGTACGCCATTAACCGCGGTTTAGCGCTGCAGTGTCCCTTACACATTACACAGTAACTCCTATATGAAACTGCCATACTACAGTAACTCCTATATGAAACTGTTTCCACACTACTTCCTATTATAAAAAGGGAATGTGGTGGGGTCCCCTCCCCGAAATGAAATACTAACTCCTATATACTACTGTTTCCACACTATTTCCTATATACAAACAGGGAATGTGGCGGGTCCTGTGGCGTCTGGGCAATCCCATTCCTACTGATATGTAGGCATGCATACAACATGAACACCTGCTGAGATGCTGGGATACCAATACATGTTTATATAACTCTTTAGTTTGAGCGCCGGTCGTCCGTCCGCTGTCGCGCTCGATCGTCGATAGTTCGCTCGTGGCGGCATTGCGCCGTCTTCGTCGACCGCCCGCCGTGTAGGTCACTCGGTCGTCCGCCGATCGCTCCGTCGCTCGCGCCGTCGCTCGCGCCGTCGCTCACCCGCCGCCGCTCTTGTATTGTACCTGGTAGTATAGTACGAGTGGTTTGATTTCCAGACAGACGCATACATACTGTACCCGGTACAATATACAAATTGAGTACTCTGACTGTATCGACCAACATGTTCCGGAGAACTGACAGCTGCTGCTGCTATTGGCTGGTTGCTACGGGTGGATTCAATCATTTTGTAACAGGGGCAGTTGTTGTTGTTGTCTTCACATTAAACTCGTTTCGGTTGCTAATCCCCTAGCAAGATCACAGCCCGTGGTCACAAAAGTGTTAGAGCCATCAGAGAATCCTAAAGAACACGCACACTTAGTAGGGAAAGGATAATACACAAGCCCGAAGAGGTACACCTAAAATTCCTACAGCATGTTATGCGTGTTCAAAACTGAACTACACGCCCGCAATCCCACTCTTTACCAATGAATTTGCCGACTACAGCGTAACTACTGTCTGAAGTGCTGTCTGTACAAAAACGCACGGTATGCGTGGGAACAAGATGGAGCACGCAGCTGCTGTCTGAAGTGCTGCCAGAATGACAGTTCGCGGGCACACGGTGAAAAAGAACAGCCAACCAAAGCCTTCACGTCAATTAACAATTACCCGAATCTATCCTGAACGTCTGTGTTAGGCACAGCATTATAAACATCGACACTGATTAGGAATCGTTCCACATTGAAGGGGTCTTCCACGATGCAGGCACACAATTAAGGCACTCGGGGTATCCGTGCCATCTCTGCCGCGTCTCTCTACAAAACCAGCGACGTCATCCACACAGACCCAACAACAACATTCAGCAGGGGAAAAAACGAAATATTTGTCAACAAAAATAATGTTTGTCCGTGCGCCACGGGTCGATGTCGTCCGTGCTCCGGGTCGCTGCTCCGGCGCGCTGCTGTGCTGCTGCTCCGGGGCGCTGCTCCGGTGCCGCTCTGACCAGTCCTAGCTCGACCACACTCGACTCGCTCCGTCCGTACACGCTCTCGTTGCTGTCCTTCCCAGTCGGTTCCTCGCTTTCTCCCTCGTTGCACTCAGGGTGCTTGGTCTGGAAAATAAAATTTCTCGCGCCGAAGGGGTCAACCAGCCCAGTCTTCAGCTCGTCGCCACACGCCCCCTCCTCCTTTGATGGCGAAGCCAGGTTACTGGGACAGTACAGCTCCCTCTAGCAAACACACCTAGGGCCGTGTACGTAGTGTCCGTCCACCTTTCCGATGGCGTCTGCCTCCGCGCACAAAAATCAGATGACATTGCTGTCTACACCGACGGCCAAAAAGGCCCGTGCATCTGAACTTTTGCGCCTGACACACCAGTGCCGACCCAGCTCCACCGCTGCGCACGCTTCGCGGCGGGTGCGCAGCAGCAAGAAGGTATCGATCCGCTTGAGAGTGAGTCTAGCCTTGCTTGCTCGCTAGAAAGACCCCCCCCCTCGCTATGGGCGATGCCAAAGCGAAAGCCTTGCTGAGGCAGCGAGGGGAAGAAGGGACATTTAAGTGTGGTGGGTGAAATTAATGAATGTATTCATTACTTGATCTATGAACAGTATCATTAATAGTGTGGATTAAGTACTCTTGGCAGTAAAGGGAACTTATATATATATATGTAGCCGCTGTAGCTGCGATTTGGCCATTTCTCAAAGATGACGACGAACGCACGTCGCCCTACGTAGCTGTATCGAAAGAAAGCACAAGAAGAGCTTGGTTGGGCCACGTAACAACGTTCAAATCTTGTCAAAGCGCAAAAAAGAAACCGACCACGTATCTACCAGAAAATGAATACGGTCGTTTTTTTTTTTTTGTTATTTCGACCTGCGTGGGGGGGGGGGGGGTGAACTCATGTTTGGCAGGCGTAGTCATATGACATAGACCTCGCATCCCTACAATGCCGGGACGGAGCGCCGTTGGGGTTTTCCACCACCAGGCAGACATTGCTTGCACCAAGCGCGAAGCGCCGTGAGGTATGGGCGAGTCGCATGGAGGGTGAGCTGGCATCCTGGTAAGAAACCGCCTCTGGAGGCGGACTTGCATATGGACGACAGCTTCAATGAGTTAATTTAATTTCTGGTGTGGCCACTTCCGGAGACAGCAATGGGTTTTACTATGTAACTGCCTCGCGGGGGGGGGTATTGATCAGGTATCTTCTTTTCCGAGTGCCCCTGGCGTGCTCTTGGCTTCATCTGTGCGTTATTTTTTCTCGCGAAATATCATATTTACATATATATTCACAACAAGTCTATGCGGATATATGTGAGTACAGTATTGGACCGCGTCGTGCACGGGGCCGGCTTCATCGGCAGGGCCGTTTCATCAGGTAGGTCATGGGGTCGGGGTCAGGCGGAGGAGTAGAGCAGAAAACCAAGCAACGTACAAGAAGTATTTTATTACTTTTTATCGTATTTTATTACTTTTTATCGTCGCTTGTGTCGCTCGTGAAGTTCTACCAGTGAAGGGAATAGGGAATCCCATCGGGATTAACCCAGAACCAAAAAAACATCACTGGTTGTAGTTGTAGTAGTAGTAGTAGTAGTAGTAGTAGTAGTAGTAGTAGTACTGTAGTAGTAGTAGTAGTAGTAGTAGTAGTAGTACAGTAGTAGTAGTAGTAGTAGTAGCCGGCATGTTCGCCCCGGCGTGAAATCCGGACAACCCACCACCTCAGTATCGTCATCCAGTAGAATGCACTCAAGTACCAATAATACCAAAATCTTCAATAATAAGTACTCGTACAACGTGAATAATGAGTCATACTTCCTCCGTAGTTCGCATGAATATACTGTACTATTAATAACTGCTTATCAGGCAAGTAGTTATTTCAGTGCGGTAAGCCCGCTTTGTCCTACGCGTACTCTTCACCAGCCGTATGATTGCACGTACGTACGTGCTGTGGGCTGTTAGATCTGCACGTACTTTTACACCATCTTTACCCTTGCTCCCACCCGGACCTGATCCCACCCGGATCTGATCCCATTTGGCACCCTGCTCCCACCCACAAGGTGCAGAAATATAATCAGCCCTCCGCAGGAGCCGCCGGAGGCCCACCTGGCACCTCGATCCCATTTGGTACCCATGTAGGCCATACATATCTACAACAACTCCTGCTATACATATAACCGTATTTAATGTATGTATGTGCAGATTCGTTAGACTCACACGTACGTGCAAGTTCTCCGGAGCCGCCCACCCGGACCTGATCCCACCCGGATCTGATCCCATTTGGCACCCTGCTCCCACCCACAAGGTGCAGAAATATAATCAGCCCTCCGCGGGAGCCGCCGGAGGCCCACCTGCTGGCACCTCGATCCCATTTAGTACCCATGTAGGCCATACATATCTACAACAACTCCTGCTATACATATAACCGTATTGAATGCACGCGTGCAGATTCGTTAGACTCGCACGTACGTGCAAGTTCTCCGGAGCCGCCGGGTGGGAGCAAGGGTAAAGATGGTGCAAAAATGATGGTGCAAAAAGTACGTGCATATCTAACAGCCCACAGCACGTACGTGCAATTATACGGCTGGTGCTACTGTAGTAACGATAACAGCGCGACCAACGAGAACAGCAGCAAACAAACGTGAACCCTGAACGGAATTTCAATTTGATTCGTACGTATTCTATCACAATAAAAAATACGACTTTTTTAGTACCGGTTCAACGGTTGGAAAATAAGGTATACTAAAAAAACAATGACCAAAATACGGTATTAATAGTAACTAACCGTCAACGGATATCATCATACGTACATCAGTCCGGTCGCAAGATAAGGTACCACAGGTCGCAAATAAGGTACGCCTGGGAGAATGCAGGAAAAGTGCAATCCGAGCAGCATCGAAGCCGAGTAAATCCGGGATATATTGATTGGCTTAAACACAGATACATACTACATACATCGTACCCGTCTCAGAGGGATAACAACACACAAAATGATCTACACGAACACGTGCTGACGGCTAAATATATACCTCAACGTTTCCAGGTTTACTGCAGTTCGGAGGGCTTAGGTCCGGGTGGGGATCAGGTTGTCGGACATAGTCGTTGGTCGTAGCCGTACATACATAAATAAATATGTCTGATATGTATGATTCTCGTAATATTCTGAGTGTTTGAGTTGTGTGGCTTTAATCCATTTACAGAGATTACGGCGGGATGTATATAATACATACGTCGTATTATGTGGAAGATTGAACGAAGGAAATCTGGGGTTTGTGGAGAGGTATTGAATCGTTGGCATGATTGAAAGAGGGGATCGGGAAAGGTCTATCAAGTACGTATCATGGCGGTGCAGTTGGTTGAGCTGGAGAGACAGAGGTTGGAAGGTTTGAGGCAGGAAGGAAGAAGACCATCTAGTACGGGGCTCTACTCGTGGTGTTGACGAGCAAGGGTTTGGCACTGCTGGGTGGAAGGTCGGGCAGTTGAAAGAAGAACCCGCCCGCCCTTCCCTGGGGGGTTAAAGTATGGTAGGGTTTTGCAGTAGAAAGTAGTAGTCTATATCGGGTGTGTTTTTATATGTGCTAGTTTAAGTGTGGATCATATCCAGCACTTATACTAATAATAATTCCAGATTCATGAGCAAAACAAAATTGAAAATTAAAAAAATTATATAAAAAATGTGTCCCCGAATGGGTTGTTGGTAAAAAAAGTAAAAATAGCGTACGTACGCATTATGGATCCCGTTTACAGTTTACACATTTAGATGTATTGCCGCCCCGGTGGTCTAACTGGTAGCCACGAAGCCTGTAGGGCCGGATGTCGAGGGTTCGATTCTCCCCATGGAGGTTTTTACTATCAAATGACACCGACTGTCGAGAGCGCAAATTATAGCGTAGGTAAGCAAAATTCGACGAGAGTTGACGAGGGAAGAACGTGCTGAATCGCACGGCGATAGCTCGTGGGGTGCGTGTTGACTCGATTACAGGATGTACCTTTGTTTGACTCCCAACGGGACGGGTGTACCTATTTTTGGTTATTGCACATATCGATTTTTTTTACTTGTTACCGGCACTGGGCTATGGGCACAGGCGCCTGGTGATGAAAATAATAGCTTGTGCGTGGCCCCTTTGTCTTGCAGGTCAGCGTGAGACCCTGCTGTGCGTCTTCAGGTGACCTTGAGGACGACCAGCAGCACATCAAGCGGTGGTTCGCACCAAAACACAACCCATTCTTGTGGTCCATATATCAATATGGCCCGACTATCTCTGGGGGCTTTGGCGCTTTGGGTTGCCGTGATACCGGCGATGACACGGTCTTTGGTCATCAACACGGAGGAGGAGGTGAGCAGCGACGTTCTGAAAATAACGCCACGGTAAGCTGGCTGAGCTGTTGTTGGTGTTTCCATCCAGGTATGGCACCCGTACCTGGCGTACGACGATGATATTGGCGCTTGGCGCTCGGATAATTGCCCCGACCATCCGAGTTCCTCTGATCAAGAACCGGCATACCGGGGCATACCATCCGGAACGTGTGACTTGTGCTATAATAAAAACTATTACGTGTCCGAGGTACATTGCATGGTGGAGTCGCAGGGCGCATTGGCACAACATCGTCCTACCCGTGCTGCTCGGCGCTGACGCTTGCACGCGAACGGTCGATAGCTCCTAAAGTACAGGATAGGACACCTAATAAGAAACAGTGTCTAAAGCACAGGACAGGGCACCTAATAAGAAACAGTGTGATAAGGAACCCAGGCTCACATTTGGAGGAAATTAATATATTCGGGAGTCGTTATCTTGAAATTAGTGTAGAAAGTGCCCTCTCTCGAAAAACAAAGCCATTCTAGACCAGTTATCCTGATTCTTATTAGGTAGGTTTCCTGTTTCTTGTCGGAGGTGCCTTTGTTGCTTTTTGTCGCTATTTCGTGGTCCCGAAGCAGCGACAACAGGGACTTGAGCAATCCCATAATATATGTCGGCACGTGTGTATCAAGATATGTTGGCTGTTGGAAATATGTTGGAGACCTTTGACATACATTAGACGCATTGCCGAGCAAAAACATAATAATAAGTTCGTTGCTCGAGCGGCCGCGTCAGCCAGGAGCCTTTTTATCAAGCCGTGCTATGCGCCTTTCATCGCGCAAACCGTCAAACCTATAATACGACTGTTTACTACGGAACAAAATGCACACTCAGGCACAATTTCCTCAACACCGTGTGTGTGCCCACGATGACGCCAACTGCGAGGCCACAACCTAAAGCAGGGGCGATACAGGAGAAAACCAACACAAAAGGCGTTTCTAAATTTCGGTTGACGGCTTCCGACTAAGTGTGGTAATTGTCGAAGACGTCTACTACAGTAGTCCAGCGTTGTGTTTTCGCGTTGAATACCGCCGGAAAAAAACAAAAACTAGGGCAATCCCCGTGTGCTGCAATGCGTCCGTATTTAAGCATGCTTAATACACATAAATGGTGCACGTGCCAAGGTCCATGTAATAATGACGTCGTCATTCGCGTCATTTGATCATTATGTAAGAACACCTTGTGAGCAGGGGTGACCCTAATCTTTCCGGTAGAGAAGGAGGGGAGTTATGTGATATGACTGGGTGAGACACAGAGTATCCCCTTGCAGGTTTGTCTATTAAGCATCCTTGGTGTTACTCACTTTCCGTAGAGTCAAGCGTAGAAGAGAAGCAGCTTATATTAATCCCCGAGCCAGATGACATCTGCCTCGGGATGGGCTTCAAGTATGGCCCGCAGATATTATAAATACCCCGAATACCGAATACGAATGCCATCCAAGTTATACGAAAACGGACCAATTACCTATGCAGAGGTAATTACCGGCCTTCCTAGCCCATACCATTACACTAGCCTACCCTGATGAGCCGTATATGCAGAAGTATGGGAAAAACGGGGAAATCCCAGTTCCCCGAGTTAGAACATGAGTCGAAGATGCGGCTCCTCAAAACCCCTCCCACACCTCTAAGTTGCTAAGCTAAGAAGCCGGAAAAAAAAAAAACGCAAAGAAAGGCAATCGAACGTGAACGCAGGTGCTGTGAACAAAACCAACGTCAGAGACCTCCCATGAGTCGCCAACAAGGCGAGGGGGGGGGGACGAGAAGGCAACAACTAGCACCAAGAAGGAAACAACTGACACCGTACGGGGAATGAGCACTACCGCCCGCCCCGCGAGGGGGAGCCGAGTGCCTTGCTGAAAAATACATAAGAAGGATAAACCAAAAATAACAGTACAGTCCTGTGCCACAGTATGAGTAGCCACATTACCCTGACCGCCCCCCTCGGCTCTGGCGGGGGAGGGCGTCGGCAGGACGAAAGAAAAAAAAAAATGAAGGAAGACACCAAACCCAATGCCAAACCCTATACCAAACCCACGCCGCAAGTGCAAGAAATACCTACTTTAAGGCCTTGAAAGAAACCCTCCCAGCCCCAAAGTCCATAAAAACGGGAAACTATCGAGGGTGGCAGCGGTATGAAAGTGTACTCTCCCCCCAAACGGGGGACACCGTAGGGTCCAAACTTCCGAGACCCAGTGCCCTCAAACGGGACACTGCAGGCCGGAACACCGCAGGCCCAAACTTCCGAGACCCAGTGCCCCAAACGGGGACACTGCAGGCCGGAACACCGCAGGCCAAACTTCCGAGACCCAGTGCCCTCAAACGGGGACACTTCCGGCCGGAACTGCAATACGGCCACCGGTGGTTGGACACCGTCGGTCTTGACCCTACTCTCAGATATTCAACAGACAAATGGTGCTGTTCTGCAGCCCCCTTCGTATTTTTCGCAGTGGTCTCCGTGTCGTTTGTCGTCGACGACGTGTCATATTCTTGCGCGGAGCAGAATATGATGGCGAAAACCAGGCTTTTCAAAGATCACCACGCGGTTGAACGCATCATGTCCTCACCAGACCCACGCACGCATAAACGCCTCGGTCGTGGCGTGCGCAACTTTGACTCTGTTGTTTGGGATCGAGAGAAGCAACAAGCCGTATTATCTGGCACCTATGCTAAATGTACCCAGAACCCAGCCATGAAAAATGCCCTTTGGAGCACGGGCACCAAACGTTTGGCTGAAGCCAGCCCTCTGGACCCAGTTTGGGGCATTGATCTCCGGGCGGACGACTCCAAGGGCCAGTGACCCCCAAGTGGAGAGGGTCAAACTTGCTCGGTAGGCGCTTTCTGCTGTTCGCGAGATAATTCGCGAAACGAGGCGGGCAAGCACACCCCGCCTCCTCTCGTCAATACTGCACTCCACCGGGAAGCACCAGGACCGACGGATTTCCACAGCGCCGCCGCCTGTCCCGCTTACCGCGGCCAGCGCTTAGAAAGAGTCCTCTCTGGAGTTTTGACTTTTTTTTTTCGGAGCGCCGCCGACCAAAGCCCTCGACGTTTTGGCGATAGCTTCTGGCTCGGCCCTCGCCTTGCGTTGTCCGAAACACGGCCCCTGCCTTGTTGGGGGCACAGTCACGCTAGGCGACGCTTCTCAACCCTAAAATCGGCACACATACCGCTTGCCGGAACCTGCCACGAAGTACAACCGCAGTGGATCGACGAGCCTTACCCCCGTTAAGGACGGGGGTCTCCACCTCATAAGGTCCTGCGGACTGCACACCCCTTTCTCGCCGATTCCAGGTGTCGGTTTGGGTGGGCTGGTGTCCCGCACTGACAGTACTGCCTTGGGTGGGCTGGTGTCCCGCACTGACAGGGCTAACCTTGGGTGGGCTCCCCTTGCGACCTTGGGTGGGCTCCCCTTTCCCTCCGCGGATTTTTGCGATTTTTGCACACACGGGACACGTATAAGGATTGACGACCTTTCTGCTCCCTCGGGGAGATTCGTCGCTCGTGTTTCTGCGTCCATCGATAGCCGTCCTGGCCGCAGGCTGAATTCGCCTGCCGCCGACGCCGCTTTCGCTTCTGTTTTCGCCGTACCCACCGAGGACGGCTTGGGCTCCGCAGACGCCCCACACACCGCGACTACCGTCGCCCAGACAACTTCCACTTCCGGGAGTTCTACACAAGGACAGTTACACAACCGACGTCGACCTTGTCCTACTTGTCCGATATCCGACACCATCGCCAGCACCGGATTCACCGCCCCTCTTCCGGCCACGTCGCAGCACAATTTCTACATCTTACTCATCACCGGCCGTTTCAGTCGCCGAACCGACATCTTGGCCAACATATATATTCCCCTCAGGGGGCGCCCACGTACCATCACTTCGGATAATGGCCTCCAGTTCTGCTCCAAGCTTTCTCTCCCTCCAGCGCGCTACACGACTTCAATAGGAGCCTTACGTGGTCCTTGGTGTCTCCAGGCCCACATAGCGAGCGTGCTTTCTCGAGGGACCCAACGTAACGTAGAGAAATCTCGAGGCACGGCCGTGGAGAGTACACTTTCATACCGCCGCCACCCTCGATAGTTTCCCGTTTTTATGGACTTTGGGGCTGGGAGGGTTTCTTTCAAGGCCTTAAAGTAGGTATTTCTTGCACTTGCGGCGTGGGTTTGGTATAGGGTTTGGCATTGGGTTTGGTGTCTTCCTTCATTTTTTTTTTTCTTTCGTCCTGCCGACGCCCTCCCCCGCCAGAGCCGAGGGGGGCGGTCAGGGTAATGTGGCTACTCATACTGTGGCACAGGACTGTACTGTTATTTTTGGTTTATCCTTCTTATGTATTTTTCAGCAAGGCACTCGCCTCCCCCTCGCGGGGCGGGCGATAGTGCCCATTCCCCGTACGGTGTCAGTTGTTTCCTTCTTGGTGCTAGTTGTTGCCTTCTCGTCCCCCCCCCCTCGCCTTGTTGGCGACTCATGGGAGGTCTCTGACGTTGGTTTCGTTCACAGCACCTGCGTTTACGTTCAATTGCCTTTCTTTGCGTTTTTTTTTCCCCCCGGCTTTTTAGCCTAGCAACTTAGAGGTGTGGGAGGGGTTTTGAGGAGCCGCATCTTCGACTCATGTTCTAATTCGGGGAACTGGGATTTCCCCGTTTTTCCCATATTTCTGCATATACGGCTCATCAGGGTGGGCTAGTGTGATGGTATGGGCTAGGAAGGCCGGTAATTACCTCTGCACAGGTAATTGATCCGTTTTCGTATAACTTGGATGGCATTCGTATTCGGTATTCGGGGTATTTATAATATCTGTGGGCCATACTTGAAGCCCATCCCGAGCAGATGTCATCTGGCTCGGGGATTAATATAAGCTGCTTCTCTTCTACGCTTGACTCTACGGAAAGTGAGTAACACCAAGGATGCTTAATAGACAAACCTGCAAGGGGATACTCTGTGTCTCACCCAGTCATATCACATAACTCCCCTCCTTCTCTACCGGAAAGATTAGGGTCACCCCTGCTCACAAGGTGTTCTTACATAATGATCAAATGACGCGAATGACGACGTCATTATTACATGGACCTTGGCACGTGCACCATTTATGTGTATTAAGCATGCTTAAATACGGACGCATTGCAGCACACGGGGATTGCCCTAGTTTTTGTTTTTTTCCGGCGGTATTCAACGCGAAAACACAACGCTGGACTACTGTAGTAGACGTCTTCGACAATTACCACACTTAGTCGGAAGCCGTCAACCGAAATTTAGAAACGCCTTTTGTGTTGGTTTTCTCCTGTATCGCCCCTGCTTTAGGTTGTGGCCTCGCAGTTGGCGTCATCGTGGGCACACACACGGTGTTGAGGAAATTGTGCCTGAGTGTGCATTTTGTTCCGTAGTAAACAGTCGTATTATAGGTTTGACGGTTTGCGCGATGAAAGGCGCATAGCACGGCTTGATAAAAAGGCTCCTGGCTGACGCGGCCGCTCGAGCAACGAACTTATTATTATGTTTTTGCTCGGCAATGCGTCTAATGTATGTCAAAGGTCTCCAACATATTTCCAACAGCCAACATATCTTGATACACACGTGCCGACATATATTATGGGATTGCTCAAGTCCCTGTTGTCGCTGCTTCGGGACCACGAAATAGCGACAAAAAGCAACAAAGGCACCTCCGACAAGAAACAGGAAACCTACCTAATAAGAATCAGGATAACTGGTCTAGAATGGCTTTGTTTTTCGAGAGAGGGCACTTTCTACACTAATTTCAAGATAACGACTCCCGAATATATTAATTTCCTCCAAATGTGAGCCTGGGTTCCTTATCACACTGTTTCTTATTAGGTGCCCTGTCCTGTGCTTTAGACACTGTTTCTTATTAGGTGTCCTATCCTGTACTTTAGGAGCTATCGACCGTTCGCGTGCAAGCGTCAGCGCCGAGCAGCACGGGTAGGACGATGTTGTGCCAATGCGCCCTGCGACTCCACCATGCAATGTACCTCGGACACCGGTTTTGTATCGTCCACGCGATCACGCAATGGCCATCGCGGTAATCGTTACCGTGTGCAGTGGGTTCCCCCCCCCCGCTGAATGCGCATGCTACCTAAAGGCAAAGGTGCACCTCGTTTGTTTCTGAGGGCGGTGGCTTGAGAACCTAAACAAACCTCACCCAAAAACCAATTTTGGAGGGGAATAAAGGTGCTACCCGATGAACGAAACCATGCCCTAAGGCGGTTTCTTGAGGAAGTTCGATTTGTTTCAGTTAGATTTGTTTTTTTCGGGCAGTTATTGATGTTTTTGACCCGGAACGCCGTCGAAAGGGTCGTGCGCTTCTCGGAATGCATTCTTCTACCATCCCACAGGTACCCCACGATAAAATCTGCTTCTCCATCGAAGCAGTTTGAAACATCCAGCATTTTCACAAATCGAACAATAGACATCAAATACAATTTGAAGGTACTTTCCAGACAGAAATTACGGAAATTTTGAATAGTTTGTGTCTCTGGAATGTTATTTGTTGGATGTTATCCGAAATGCCACATACCTCAAGAACTTGAAAATGCTTCGATGGAGAAGCTCGTTTTTGCATTGGATACCTCTGAGATGTTGGGCGCACTCTTCCCGGGAAGCGCACGGCCGATTAGCCCGCGTTCCCGGTCAAAAACATCAACAATGGGCTGAAAAAAAACAAATCGAACTGAAACAAATCGAACTTCCTTAAGAAACAGCCTAAGCAAACAAAAAAAACGAAAATGAAATCCCGACGATTTGGGGTTAAGGAGACCCTACATTCAGAAATATGTTACGGCAAAAACGTGCTACCTCTATTGTAGCACGTGTGTGAAGACCTAAAAGGGATAGTCGTCAAGACTTTATGTTCACGAAGTCAGCTTTCAGTAGGGGTTCGGAAGCCTATAAGTGACGAGCTTCAGAAACGCCTTAGTGTGTACAGCACGCATGAATCGTTAGCGCATGTATGGCTGGGCGGGTGCCAATAGTTATACAACCAAAGCTGCGGAGCTATATACCTACCTGTAGGTTTTAGTTTACCTGATATGTGGCGCTAATACCTACACGACGCACACTGCATCGAAGGCTCGTGCCACAAGACGGACTTACCCCGTCAAGAGCATGACTAGGGTACAAGACACCAGGAAGACTGATTGTTACACGAAGCTAGTATGCGAATCAGGTAGTATCTGCTGGAGCAGTAGTACACAGAGGCGAGCCAGGCTCACTACGTATTGTTTTCTCGGTCCCCCCTAACCTACCATGTGCACCTCTCATTTGAGAGGTGTGACGTGACTTCTCCTGCGAATCTTAAAAACAATGGAATAAATCACACACATCTAACGCATTCGGAGCCTGCACCCGTAAGGAGGTCTGTACCCGGACCAACACTTAGGTTTGAGATGAGTGAAAATGACACCAGTTTGAAAAGGCCAAAATACACCAAAATGCATGGTCTAATATGGAGGAACATAGTCATTTAATGGAGAATATGACAAATAAATGTAGTGTGTTTTGTGTGCACACGTCCTACCAGGTATTGTTACTATTACGAGTGATCAATGTTGAAGCTCATGCTGCACATTGTCGGATGGCAAAAATAATATCAACACTACAAGTATCGTCCACAGTATTAGGTGTATATATAAGAGCAGCGTTAAACGAAACTTGTGTTCCGGCCATGTTGGGCCGTTGTTGAGTTTAGGAATCCCGTAAATCATACCACTCTATCCCGAAATATAAGCTTCGATTTTATTGAATATTAATCTGTAAAATGTGCTTATATTTTGCGACAGAGTACCTTGGTAACTACTTTTTCATTATATTTGACATGTACGAGTAGTAGTTTCGAAGCAAGTTTCGTTGTCCCCGAACATATTTTTATTATCTACGTGTTCACAACCGATATGGTACACTAGAAAAATACCAGGCAGCGCAAAGCTATGCACTCGTGTGTATAAAACATCGCACGTATGGTGAAATTACTTCCGGGTATATACGACACTTCTTGTGTCCACCATTCAACATGGCAGTCTTTCTCGTACGTACTACCAGGGTATATCGTTTGTTAAAACAAAACATATGTTACGGACATTCTGAGTTTTATGGAATGTGCAGTTGCAACCAAAGACCCACCGACCTCTTTATACCCACGCTCCAACCATGACATACTGTAATTTACATCACGACCGCCCAACCACCTACATCGGGGACGATCGCAAGCTTGTTCATAGCCCAATGCAAAAACTCTCGGGCTTCGAACGCATGTCATTTAAACATGTAACTTCGTATAGGTTGTCCCGATTGAGTTAGGTCCTCCGAACCTTGGGATCCCCGTTTGGGCAACATGTTTTAGGCTCTCATGTCAAAACACTAGCGATACAAATGCAGTATTTAGGTGGCAAAGCAATGAGTCACTGCATCGCAACTACCCCCCCCGGGGGGCGGCGATGGAACGATGAGTTCGGAAAATGACGGCCTCCCGCGGGAGCCCCGAATCATCTTTCGCTGTTAGTTTGGGAGGGTTTTGTTTTCAACGAGTTTTCATATATATACACATAAATTTAGTATATAATATGGAGGATGAACCGTTTACTGGTCTAACATGGGTGAAGCCAACCCTCATGCCGTCCGTAGGGCTGGCATATGTAACACAAACGGTCAACAATGCTTCAAAATTGGTTATTCCCTCTAAGGATACGATGTTTTCGGGGCCGTGGGGGGGGTTCGAGACTTCGTCCTCCTGCGCAAGTGGGTTTGCTCTCCTTGAGCTACAACGACGTTGGGGTGTTGGACATTGAGTAAGCACGGGGATAGAGGTCATAGGGCGACCAGGCCGTGACGAGGACAAGAAACGTGCTGGGCGGAGCGTGACCGACACGTCACGAAGCTGCTAGGCAGGAAGGTCCAGAAAACCTTCCGGAGACATGGGTATAGCCGGCACTGATGGAGTGTCGATCGACGGCTCCATCCGGGACACGTGGCTCACAGGACAGACTTCCCCGAGAACTATGGTTGGTCCTGACAACAGCCTTTCCATGTATAAACGGGCCGGGCGGCCCCAAATGTGACCTACATACAGTATATAGTATCCATGCCTCGGTTTTCTGTATTTTCTTGGGATCAACTTTGCTGAGTTGTCAACTTTGAAGGTCGCGCCATCATAAATGGTCGAAGAATCGCAACTACAAACCAATGCTTCGTACTCGTGATCGTTCGTCATCCGCTCACTGTTGAGGTCGACGCGTGCTATGCTGTTACTAATAAGCGTGCGGCAGGTTGTATCAAACGAACGAGAATGCCCACATGGGGTGCTTCGCTGAGGGACTCTATCCGAAATCGTTGGAACGCACCTCTTCTTTTATATGTTTGAAGGTTGTTGTTACGGGAGGGGGCACAGTAAATAGAACCCGCGGTAATCACAAAAAAAGATCTACTGTCCGTGTTCGTAGTTAACGTTTTTACTCACAATATTTGGTCCTACTTACTATCGTCACCCGTAAGATTTGTAAACAAACGTAAGCAATCGATCGGGTTCCACAGTAACAAGTGACGTTCTCATCGGAGTCATGAATTTCCAAAATTTCCATTCTATTGTAGTTGTCTCGCGCAGTTTTGTGCATTTCCATATGTGCTATATAGTATCATACGAAATATTTATTTTGCTCTAAACATATTGGAATGCAAAGCCTTCCAACGATTTAGCCCTCTGTTAAATTTCCTAACTTTGGAATGTATATGTTGCCCGTTTTTCCTGCCTTTCCTGTATGTCCTGCAAACAAATACTGGCATGTTTGGGAAAATGTTGCTCTATACGAACGGCCCTGTAGAGTGTTTGGGGCGAGGCATGGAAACCCTCAAGTCAGGAGCAACATAATTCGGTTATTGCACCACTATTATCGCAGCATGTGGCTGTTGACACTACGGCAATACCGCCATAATTTTGGCGGTTTCAATATCGACAAAATTAATGATTATGATGTATGTCATATATACATATATATATACATATCAATGTATTATGTACATACCCCGGTACCGCTGTAGTATGACTGGTACATTTACAGACTGCTATTATTGATCGATTCGTACGCGAGGTTGGCCCGTGGTGAGCACATACCGGTAGACGAGGGCGAGGTTGGGGTAGGTGCTTCGAAGAGGAGACGGTGTAAATAAAAATATGTATTACAAAGCTGCTTGGGAAGAACAAAATGAACTGACCAGCGCAGGGTAGTCCTCTTCCCATCCTTTAATGTTTTTGACCATCTTATCGTACATATCACTGACCCTTTCGGTGATTTCAACTATCAGCCCCAATTTATCGGCAACACCTCAGGGTTGTATTATATTGAAGCATATTCCAGATAGGTAGTCCTATTTTACAAGTATCAAATGTTATCTACTGATCTACCTATGTTATGTTTTTAGGATCCCAAATCCACATTTTTCAATATAACAATGTAAAATTTGTAAAAAAATACCAGGTATAATTTATTACCTAGTACGCGTGTTAGGTCCGTGTATCGCAAATTTACATCTGTTATAATCAACAAGGTCCCACGATAATACCACGCTAATCACTAAATTTCCTTGTCATGATCCAACATCACCAATCAACTATCTCTCATCTAAACGAGAATTTCTTGTTTCTCCATAGACTAAAATAATGACCTCCCGTCATTATTTTCCCGTTTAGGCGCATTCATGAAATTGCACCACTGATATTATGTACTGACCTTTTATATCGTTTTAGATACCACAGTTAACGAATAACAATACATACCTGTATACGAGTACGTAAACACAACGCTGTCATTAATAGTTTGCATTAAGTATTGGTACAGCAATCATAGCGACAACTTGAACATTCCATATGGAGCAACAGCTTTCATGATCAATATACTTTTTAATGCAATACCGGTACTAATGGTGTTCGTATTGTACGCACTACGACCTCACGCGTCCCCCCCCCCCCCCACCAGGTTACGACCACGGCGACTGTTGCAAGGACAGCTGTGTCGACGCCGAGTTCGTCTGCGGCGTTGAGAGCCCCTTCATCTGCCGCGACCCGGAATATCTAGACGACGACTCCGACACCAGTTTTAGCTTCAAGTATTCGTGCTTGGATGAGCTCATCGGAAACGGCTACTGCGACCCCGAGAACAACAACGAGGGATGTGGTATGTTTGTTGGGGCCATCGACAAAACGTGCCAAAAACATGAATGCGTGTTCGATGTGGAAAATTGTAATTTTACTTTTATGGTCGGACGTACACAACAGGTAGATGGAGTGATATATTTTACCGAAATCGCAACGAAACAACGACGGAAGGAGAGGACGACAACACACAATACATCATTATTTTGCTTGCTTGCGTTGAAAGGTACCTCGTCGGGCATAACCTATTTCGTGGTTATTAGAGTTTAATTTTGTTTAAGTAGCGTTCAGTTTTCCTGTTTATATTTGTTTTGTCTTTTTACCGTTGAAAAACAATGGTGTAATTTTGGTCTGTCCGACACGTTGTCCTCCCTTACGAAGGTTACGACGGCGGCGACTGCTTGCTGTGAAATTAGTTGTGTCGGCAACCCCTATGTTTGCGGCGAGGACTCTGCTTTGGCTTTCCTTGACCCTCGCTACATATCTTCGTGTTAAGATGATCATATCGGAAACGGCTACTGCGACTCCGAAAATATCGACGAGGAAGGCGGTATGTTGGCAAGCCATTGTTAAATGGACCAACGCGGGTGTTTGGTAGATATGTGCTGCTTGGTTTCCTTTGCATGTAGAAACCAGGTCAGGATGGTACCAAATATGTAACGAGCAAACAACAAAACAAGGGACGAAAAACGCAGTAACACAAATTATTTGATGGCATTGAACTGTATGCCGTGTCTTGATTTGTTCCGTTGTTATCGTTGAGTTTTCCTGTCCATGGTACTTTTTTTAATTTTACCGTTTCAAAACGACGATGTCGTGTTGGTCTGCCCGACACATTGTCCTCTCTTGCGAAGGTTACGACGGCGGCGACTGCTGTGAAGCGAGTTGTGTCGACAATCCCTACGTGTGCGGCGAGGACTCCGCCTTCGACTGCATTGACCCTCACTACATGTCTTCGTGTCTATATGATATCGCCGGAAACAGCTACTGCGACTCCGAAAACAACAACGGGGGATGTTGTGCAAGTCATTGTCAAATAGGCTGACGGAGGTGTTTGATAAAGATGGGCGGCTTGGTTTTCTTTGGACGCATGTAACAGGTCAGGATACGAAAAACGAAACGAAATAACGCCAAAACAACGGACACAAAACGCGACGGAGTATATTATTTGGTGGCGTTGAAAGGAATCGCGTGGTGGTCTTGATTTGTTTTGTTGTTGTGGTTATTTGCTTCTGTCCATCTTGCTTTGTTTGCAACCGTTTCATCACAACGATGTTGTGGTGGTCTGTCCGACACATCATCCTCCCTTGCGAAGGCTACGACGGCGGCGACTGCTGTGAAGCAAGTTGTGTCAACAACCCCTACGTGTGCGGCGAGGATTCCGCTTTCGACTGCATTGATCCTCATTACATGTCTTCGTCTTTAGACTATCTCATCAGAAACGGCTACTGCGACTCCGCAAACAACAACGGGGGATGCGGTATGTTTGCAGGCCATTGTTAAATGTACCGAGATTGGGTGTTTGACAATTATGTGCTGCTTGGTTTTCTGTGAACGTATATATCAGGTCAGGAATGGTACCAAAAACGTAACGAGCAAACAACAAAACAAGGGACGTAAAGGTCAATTAACCATACCAGTATGGTTTTGGTGGTGTCGAACGTTTGTACCGTGTCTTGATTTGTTCCGTTTTCCTGTCCATATTTTTGTTTTTTCATTTTTCGGTTTCAAAACGACGATGCTGTGTTGGTCTATCCGACACATTGTCCCCCCTTGCGAAGGTTACGACGGCGGCGACTGCTGTGAAGCGAGTTGTGTCGACAATCCCTACGTTTGCGGCGAGGATTCCGCTTTCGACTGCATTGATCCTCACTACATGTCTTCGTGTTTGCATGATGAGATCGGAAACGGCTACTGCGACTTCGAAAACAACAACGGGGGATGCGGTATGTTTGCAAGCCGTTGTCGAGTACGCCCACTCGGGTCTTAGATGTAGGTGTGCGAGTTGACTTGCTTCATACGTACACACCATGTCCAGGATGTGTAAAAAACGCAACGAACAAGCGACCAAACAACGGACTAAAACTTAAACTAAACAGTCGTTCATGTTGAAACGTACACCAAGTACCTGGTGTCTGATGCACCAGTAAAATGACAGGGTTGGCCGTAATAAAGAATACTCGAAGTTCAGGGAAATAGGATAGGATAGATTGGCTCCGCTTCAGTGTGCCTACCCAGCGTCAGGAACAACCGTTGAGGTTAAGGTGCAGGGAAACGAAAATATAGCGCTGTCGATGATCGGAACTGAGAACTAAACCTCTGCTGCTGATTGTTTTTTTCCGTCGTGGGACTGGACGGGCTACAATATATCATGACGGACGTCGGCCGGCGAAACGACCAGAGCCATGGTGTATTTCCAACCCCCTCGCCGCAGTAGCGCTTTATCCCCACTCTTTCAAATAGCAACGGAACATAAATCTTGAAGATGAATCGAAGGTGCAAACGGACAGATAATTTAATGGGTGTGCAAAACGATATAAAACTGCAACCTACATTCGATGATTTGATGATGGGTACGCTTACGTAGTAGTTGAAAAGTCACGTTGGTCAAAGACATCCCGGCGGAAAACGAAGAAAGGGTTATTCTCTGTCATTTTTAGACGCCGAAAGTAAAGTGCAATAGCCCAGTCACTCGACACTGCATGTGTGTAGCACCATCTCACATCAATATCCCGGCGCCTAGTCGTTTCCCGGCTACCCGGCAGGAAGATGGTCGTACGGAAACTATGTGAAACCGGCCATGGTATCGTATTCATCTCCATACAAGACTATTTTTTCACTCACAAATCTTCATCAAAAGCAAATCGGCACATCTCGTTATTTGTGCGTCGTACGTAGAGCGCTTTTCAACTTCTCGGGGACTGGTCAAAATCTGACCGGGGCCAAGCAGGCGTTCCATGCCGATGTATAGATTTGTTTTTGTGTGAACATACTTCTGCACCTACGCCGGCTACACGAGCTTTCTAGCAGGCCGCCGGCCAGGGCCTCCCCGGGTGGGGTTCAGAAAGACATGCACATTTAGCGAAATGCAGAATCAACTAAAAGGTTTACCTCGTGTCTAGGAACATGGCCTCAAATAGAACAGAGAACCGCCGGAATGGCAGCGCTGCGACGTCACGCATCTGGGTACAGTATCGTATATATCGTATAGGTTGATACATGACACGTACATTCGTCCAATACCAACGTGAATAAACTCGACGCCTTTAACACTATTCACACCATCTGGATTGTATTTTAATGAAATGACTGGAGCGAGCTGTAGGCTGTTGTAATGCTTTCACTCCCGTGCCTGGCTTTCGTAGGTACCCTTTTCTATGACCTCGTACGATACTTCTGATGTATATGGGTTGCCACTGAACTGTAAGACGTTTGACCCAGCCAGGTCAGCATCGACGTGCCCCAAGCACGAACCTGTTAGTCGCCTCCTACAACCAAACAAGGACAGCGCTTGGAGTTCATTTCTGCAATTAAGCCACGCCGGTTTTCCCCTTTAGCTCGGCTGACGTCGTCTGGCAGTGGAAACATAATGTGTGGGTGACTCGGAGCAAGCCTGTACGGGTTGTCTATGTACTTCGTATACATTTGCGACTTTTATGTAACATATCGCCCTGGAGATATACATATACTTCGAGGTATATATATGACGGTTAGGGCTATACGTATCCAATGTACCCTCGGTCGCCCCGGTGGGCTAGCAGGTAACCACGAAGCCTGTTAGCGTCGAGATCGCGAGTTGGAGCCCCGCCGAGTGCATGCTCGTAGGGACTTTTTCTTTAAAAAAATACCTTGAATAGCGGAAAGCGCGAGAGCGTGAGTTAGAAAAATTCGACGAAAAACGACGAGCGTTGGGAAGGCTGAACCCTCGGCGCGATAAAAATCAAGGCAAGAACCGTAGTGGGGACGAGGGAGAGGAGCCTACTGTGTGACCCCGGATATGAGTTACGACTAGGAAGGGAGGAAGACGGAAGTGCGAAGATAATGAATGGGATATAAAATAAAATAAAATAATATATAGATATAGATATCGGAACAGGCGTGCATGGAAGGATATAACGTCAGGCATGGCAGATCCGGCCATGATGGACCTTGGGCCTTAGAGGTCCGCTTCATGGACAACTTTGACCTCTCCCCTCAAGCTGACTCGATGGCTACAAGAGACCATCGATCCGGGACCTCTCCAAGGCGACTTCTACGCGACTTCAACGACTACGGCGGAGCCTAGCCTGTACATACAAAAGCATTAACACCAACAGCTGTGATACCGATATACTCAACACGACATACAAAACGTGTTTAGCGACGATGTTTACACTTTCACGGTTGAGAGTGTACTGTTTTTGAAGATTACCGGCTCGATACTCGGACGTATTCACGCTACAACTTTGACAGACTTTTGGAACATCTCGGCGTTGCTGATGCGTTGAACGAATGATTCCCTTGGCCCCCGCTTCCTCTAGATTACGACGGCGGTGATTGCTGAAAAGGAAGCTGCGTCACAAACATTTACGTGTGCGGCGACAGTGGCTACGACTGCGTCGACCCAAACTACCTTGAAGATGACTATCCTCACCAGTCAAGCTACACGTTTTTCTTGTGACGACGATCGGGCCGGAAACGGGTACTGCGATCACGCAAATAACTTCGAGGAATGCGGTATGCGTTGAAACTACACACACGTAATTTCTTGCAAAACCGTGCTACGGACGGACGGCGGACGTAGCACTGTCTGTGGGTTTACGTGAACGTAAGGACCACAAATACAGTCGTTTTCGTGACTTCACGATTACTTAATTACGCCTTAAGACGCGTGCTACGATAAAAGTAGCATTTTTTCGGCCTAAATATTTTCTGAATGCTCGGCTCCTTAACCCGAAACCGCAGGACTTTCTCAGTCTCGTGTTGTAATATTGCCCATCGTATACTTAGGCCATGGTATTGTTCATCGGGTATCGTAGCACTTTTTTTTGTTTTCGTCCAAAATCAGTTTCTGGGTGCGGTAAAGAGCCTCCTCAATTCACCACCCTCAGAAACAACATGGTGCACCTGCATGCAGGCTGCCATAGCATGCGTCTGAAAGCGTCTCTTTGATAGGGATGACGATTGGTGTTACCACCCGCTTGTAGCTGGTGTATACGCCTAGAGCCGCTTTCCAATGCCTGAATAGGACACAGCCTACATATTTTGATGTCGGAAATCCACTCTATGTCACACACTAAAAATCTCCAAACGTTTATTCACTCTGCGTTACGTGCTAACAAACGCCAAAACAGGAATGCACGCAGCAACAAAGACAGTGTTGATCAGAATCAAGTGTATGTAATGTACCTATATCGAGACCCATTGGGTAAGCCGAACATGTATAAGCCAAAAGAAAGCAAAAAAACAAAACGAAACAAACTGTCCCCCTTTTCAACACGTGCTGTATGAGACGAGTGTGTACCTACTTCACGACTGTGAGTACATCATAGTGTCTTAAATTTGATGGCTTTTCTAGTATCCACTACAATTCACAGGAAAAGATAAACACTGTCAAAACAGCCTGACACCCGAAACAAAACCGAAGAAACGGAAGGTAATCACTGCCAGTGATTTACTGCTTTTTTTAGGAGACTTATTGTAGTGCGTCACCAGAGTTCCCTGCTGTAATCTCGCAAGCGACGGACCCTCTTCCCGCCCGAGCTTGCTTGGTGAGGTTTCCTGTGGTTGATGGCCCGTGGAAACCTTTTCGCCACGTATTGGGCATAATGGTATTCGTTAATTCGTTAATTCCTTGAGTTTCTGTAGAATGTTCCTGAACTTCACCCTGGCGAGATGTTTGGTTGCACAAGGAAGGACAGTTAGACTGTCCCCTTTGATCCATAGCTCAGCCTTATTAGTTCGGACCCGACCGTGGATTGCGCCACGAGCGATTTTCTTTTTGTGGTCGAAGCTGATATAAGTCCTCCGATCAGAATACGATTGACCCGGTGGTAGATTTTTGCTTGTCTGGGTTGGCTACGAACGATGCATGCGCGTATATCCACCCAGTCAAAGTATTCCTTTCTTGAAGATGGAGGGCACGCCCGGGGGGGGGCTTCGGGTATCGGAGGGCATGTTTTGCTGCAGTCAGGTGTGCTTGAGCTGGCTTGCTGCAGGCCCTCGTGAGCTGGTTTGGCTGAGTAGCACATGTCGTGTCTCTTGCATTGTGCCAATTACTGAAACAACCCCACAATGCCCGGATATAGGTTTGTAGCGGTTGCACGTAGTATCAATAGTAGTGTATCCTCCGGCTGCTGGTTGGATAGCTCCGATCCGCACCTCGATGTGTGCACACGGTTGCAATCTTTCATTCCAAACCTCCCGATGATGTTGATGGGCGTAAGCGTAGTCCTTTTGAGTGATGGATTAGGCTCTCTCGTTGGCAATGTAGGCTTCTTGGTTGGATCGGAACTGCAATGAAACAAATCCCCGTCTGTCAACGGCTGGTTGGGGTCTCCTGTTGTAGGTCGTGCTCTGTGTTATCATCTGCGTGGATTTCATGGGATGAAATATTTTGGTCGGCACATAATAAGCGTGTCGTTTCTTGTTTCTTTATTCAATGAACTTTCACAACGCAGGTTACGACGGTGGGGATTGCTGCCACTGCACCTGCACGTCCGCAAGCGAGAATACCGCCCGCCACTGCGGTGGGGGAAGCGGGTACCAATGCCGCGACCCTGACGCGGTGTGCGTCGAAGACGGGGACTACGTCGAGGCCGGCACCGTCACCACGGTCAACGTCGTGGCCAACGCGCACAACGGCAACTCCGCCGTAGAAGGCGCCTACTCCGGCTGCCAAACCACCGGGTGCGTAGCCGAGCTCACCCGCGACGGCGACACCGACGACGCCGAGTCGAGGTGGTCGTGCCGCCAGGATATCGTCCCCTACGAACAGCTCTGCCATATCATCTTCTGGCTCGAGAAACCCCAAGACGTACGCAGCATTCAGGTCGCCTTCTGGAAGCCGCACATGTACGCGCGCCTTCTGCAAGTGAGTATACAACACTGCAGTATTACGGGTGCCGTCCGGGTATGCCTTGTACCATACTCTACTGTACAGTACGCAGCATATAACAGGAATTATAAGTATTCCTTCTAAATGAAAAATTGGAAGCGGGCTCTTACCAAATGCGATGTTGCCAAAATCGGGTATACATATGGGTAGGCGTCGGACGCGTCTACGACAAAGTAGACCTACGAGTAATTCTAGCACCGATTAGGGAACGAAATTGAGGCGCGGCAGGGAGGTCCTGTACCTCCGTTTTCCCTCCCTTCTCAGCAGCGAGACATGCAGTACCTCACACACGCACGGGCCTTCCTTACGTGTGGTTTGCGCAACGCAACAAATAATCCCATGCCTGCTCGTTGGAAAGACTCATAGGGTTATAGCCACTCGCTGGAGCGGCCCCGACTGAATAATTGGAACGGTCATAAACGTTCTCCTTTTAGCGTGTGACGAGTCGGGGCTGAAACGATATGTATATCTAGAAGCTCAACAGTCTAACAACAGCGTATCGCTTTGGTTTCGATTGCACACACCTCTTCGTTAAGGAGTTCAGCCAGTGCCACCTTTGGTGTATCTTTGCTATTTTGTGTTTAATGCTTTCCGCCATTGGACAATATTTTGCGCAACGATCTTCAATCTTGATCACGTTCTCACACAATATCCCTCGAAGGAAGACTACCACCAAGAAACGCAACTACTCCGGTGTATTAAAAGACAATTGCCCAAGTTGGTCTGTTTACCAATAGGTTTGCTTATTTAGAACGTGGATCGACCTAGAGACTTATAGACCATTTCGTTCCATCCGTCCCCTGTTTTAACGCCTACGAGTTCGAATGCTGCCCGCCGGTTCGAGAAAATATACGCGATCTCACCGCTTTAAACCAAAGGTCGACCACACGTGAAAAACAGAACTTACACTTGCGGATGGAATCAAACTTGCGCTGCATGCATTTCAGAACGGAGGGGTATTGCAAGAGTTTGTCCAATGGTATAAAACAGCAATTGTCCAATCCCAACCGGCCGTTTCGATGCTGTCCGTTCAGGTGTCGACCAACGGTGTGAGCGCTGGCTACATCCAGTCATCCCCGGAAAGTAAGTTCAACAAGCTCGCCCTTGTCGAAGACAACGTCAAGTCCGTCACGCTGACGACGAGCGGCCTCGATGCTGACGTGTGGATCCACATCCTCGAGGTGAGCGAGGTGCACATGGTTGCACAACCGACGAAGGCGAAGTTTTAATCACTGCGCGTGCTTGACTCGCCCTCTGTGGAGGGTTGCTGGCCGACGAACATGGCTGTCGCATGTGAACGCTCGATCATAAATATGAGCTTGCTTGGACGCATGTGAAGGACACGACCGCCCGATAATAATAGCAGGAGTGGGCTCATCGTCAGCACGTGTCCACATTGAGAGAAGAATCGATACACTTGGTAGCGGAGTCGCACGCCAATCATATTACTGTACGAATAGACGTGAAGAGACTGCTTGACATCCGCTGACGCACCAATGAACGGCGGCGTGTGGTCCAGCATCGGGTTTATTTTTTCGACGCTAGTAAAGTTGGGTGCAGACACTACCGAGGCACCGAAAATAAAAACGATCAACCACAAACACTCCATTTTTTCCTGCAGCACAATTGTATAACTTGCACAATCTTGTTGCTCGCGGCAAGCAGACGTCCTGCCTCAACAGCACATCGAGGATTCCCGTGGTGGCCGGAGTATGTAAAAACGGGTCTACCCCCAACCCTTCTCAATTTCCTACTGCGAAAGCATATCTGATAGCGTGCTCTCGAGATTTTTCAAGTTGGACGTCCCAATTTTGGCTAGATACGAACACCGACCCGTGCTATGATAGAGGTAGCAAATTTCGTCTCAAATAGTTTCGGAATGACGTAGCTCTCTAAGGGCCCGCATTAAGGAAGATTTGTTTTCGTTGAACTGAGTTTGTTTTGTTTTTCGTTCGTTTTGATTTGCATCTGATTGGTCGAAAAGTGAATAACCAGCAAGACATTTCCATTTCAACACTGAGTAGTTCAATAAAACGGCATTCCACAAGAAGTGTTTCGGGACTTACCTTGCTTTTTCCTTTTATTGAATTGGGGAGTTCATCCAACTCGACGTGGCGTGTTCCATGAAACCGAAGGAAGCCACGCAAACTTGAGTCATGTCGTCGACTGATTCAGAGGCGAGATCCACCATTCTCTAGAGGCACGGCCACCGGATCAGCCGCAGCGCAAGGTCCGACGGCCCCTAGCACAGGGTAGACGGCTTGCGGCGCCTAAATATTAATATAGGCCGTCGCAAACCCAATTTTTCACCCCTCTTTGCCACCCAAACCACACGTGTACCGACCAGGTATAGACGTGGCGTAGAAATTCGATCGCTGTATCCCCGTCGCTGCTGCCAGCTTTGGGCTTCGGGGCTGGGCCTGCCCACCCAAGACACCCGTAGAGTGATAGCCTTCTAACCGGTGCCGGCAGACATAGGTTTCCGCTGGCAGCGGGGCCCCGGGGAGGACACAAGCCGTAGGTCGCCTCGTTGGTTGCTCCCGGGTGTTCGTTGACCCTTGTGCGTTATTCGATTTTCTTACGCAATACACCATTCCTGGATAGGGGACCCAAAGTCATGCTTTTCACCAAACTCTGTTCAATTGGATTAATTTCTATCCAAATTCTTTCAAAAACGATGTTCGTTAAGATGGGCCCTAACTCAAACATCGTCGGAAGGCCATCATTTTCTTGCATCAGTATTTCACGTATGCCTATATAGTCCATGGGATATAGCTGTTCATCGCGTTGCACTTTTATTTTGTCTTAAAGTCAGTTTTCGGGTCATATATAGAGCTCCTCAAGTGACCACCCAAAAAAACAAATAGGCGCACCTCTACCCTTAGGATGCGTCTAGCCACCTGGGATATCTGCTATATTATCACTCCTTTAATGTATTACTGACCGCCATAGACAGTGGAAGTGGCTTATATTGCCAGTTTTTCAGGTTACATCCTAGGGCTGGCGCTACCGGCGAAAATATGTCCCGATCGACCACAGCCCTTTAAATAGGCCAGAAACAGTCAGGCGTTTCCACGAGAGAGAAAGTTTGTTTTTAGTCATCAATTAAACAAAGTTATTGTAAACACGTCAGCTGTTAGTTCAACCGATTGAATAGTAGCTAGTCAACTTTGCGAGCTGCGTAGAATGTTTGTTCTATGGTTTATTTGTAGTGTTCGTGTGGGATTCGTAATGTACTAGGTACCCTGGTAGTTACTACTCGATAATCAATTGTGTTCTGAACGAAGCAGTTCCAGGTACTTCAAGCCATGTGAGTAAACGAATTCGTGTTAGTAGTCGAAGGTAATTCTGCCCAGGGCCAATAACTCATTTTTAGCGCCCAAAGCTGATCCGAAACTGAAACTAAATACGTACCAGGTACCAGGTAACTGCAAAATCAATGTTTTCCGCAGAAACTTCAAAATGGTTTCCCTGCGGAAAGGGGTTTAAAGTAAGTTTGCGACACCCGGCCCCCGTTTGGCAAATTCGCCAAAGCCTACGATAAAACGTCAATATTTATATTGTTCATACTTGTTCGAAACATTAATTAGTTTTCACCTTCGAACGCCGTGTCGTTTACATAGGCGCTAAAAGCTACCACGCTTGTTTTGTAAGACGCTGTCAATGCCTTGACGAAAACTGTGTTTTAGTTTTATTTTTTGCCGGTATTCGGGATTTCTCAAGGCCAAAAACTCCAAGTCCGACTCCAAAAACAGATATCTGACAGAAACAAAATAACTAAAATTACCTTCCTTGAAAGGGTAAAAAGTAAAAAGGGGTTCACATTATCTCGTGGGAAAAAACCAGGACGTATCCCCCGAAAATAACGCGCCTCGTTTACGCCTAACGTTTTTGCCGGACACCCCTTGACCCAACCTGTACGTATAATCGGTAGTGGTTCGAATCTGTAGTCGTTCAAGTGCAAGCAAGGTTCTTGTGCAAACGGCACAAAGTGTAAGGCCGACGTTCGAGTGTTCATACTGATGTAAACCCAATACGGCGTTTTTACCGAACCAGTGGTCTACTGACTACCAGGCATGACGTTCCGCGTGAACGTGACTTTAAACAAGAACCCAACTCAAATTTTCGTGTCGCAATTTCAGCATGGCCGCTGGCTCGGATGTCACTGTCTCGTTTCTTCGTGGGTACGATGTTAACCGCGTACTTCCTCGCAATGGCTTGCATATCGTTGCCCCCATGTCCACGTGTGTACTATTCTGACCACCTACTACCTGTCAAACGTTCCTTACACTACAGGTGCGCATCCTGGTTGAGGTAGACGATAACTGACCAATCGGCGCATCCATCTATCTACCCGGGGCAAACCGACACACCACCTGCTCCACGCAAAGGCGCCAGCGGGGGGGGGGGGGGTGTACTCATGTTGTGCACGGCCGTAGTCATATGACCATAGACCCTCGCATCCCTACAATGTCGGGACGGAGCGCGTTGGGTTTTCACCAACCAGGCAGACATTGCTTGCACCAAGCGCGAAACGCCGTGAGGTATTGGGCGAGTCGCATGGAGGGTGAGCTGCATCCTGCTAAGAACCGCCTCTGAAGCGGACTTGCATATGGACGACAGCTTCAATGAGTTAACTTATTTTCTGGTGTGGCCACTTCCGGAGACAGCAATGGGTTTTACTATGTAACTGCCTCGCGGACGCCTTACCATATTAACACTACGTGAAACGACCATTCCCCTTGTGCGGAACAAAGTTTCTCTACCCCGCACAAATGATCTACTCGACCGCCAGCTTTGGTGACCGCCAAAATAAAATAACAAAAAAAACGGCACCCTGGTTGTCTAGCTCACGCAGCGAGTGGCGTGTTTTACAGCGTCGTTGCCAACCGACGCCAACCCAACCTATAAATATAATATATTTATAGGGGTAGGGGGGGGGGGCACCCACGTCAGGTTGCTTCGGTCTCCGGCTTACCCTTAAACAGAGACTTATTGTGGCTATGAACGGAGTTGCAATCGGTTTCGGAAATGAGCTTGGAATGCATTGGTCATATAAATGCGAGCTGACGGTACTGGCGTGTACAATGGTATATATTGCTGTGTCGTCGGCATACTGGGGGGACTAGCCTGCACAATAACATCGGTGTAGCGTCCACCTTTGCATGTAAAGTTAGCGTATTGACATTGTCTGCCTGGGGTCTAAACGCGTTTGTGCCCCGGACAAGACAAATCCGGTAAAACCTAGTATGTATTGTTGTAACATAGAAACATGCTGTAAGCTGTTTGTGCCAATAATCTATGCGGTACCTAGGGGCCAGGGGTCGAGTGGGTACCGACGCTAGGCACGATACCAATAAACAAACCACTAAGTATTTGTCAGAGTTCTTAAACAAGCACCAGACCATTGAGTTGGTATCAACATCTTGCGCACTCATGTTATTGTTTTTAACTGGCATGGCGGGGATGAACAACCTGCCAGATTAACTTGTTGCTTGTTCGTGGGTACCTTGCTTTCACGGACCCGTACACAAACTTTAACCTATACCTGCGGCTACATCCAGCTTCTCAGAGTCAATATCAGTGTTGTTTTGGAACGCGCGAGGTACAATAAGGCACACACGCTTTGTCGTTGTCTAGGACTCCCCAGATAGACTCCGCAGGAATGTCAGGTCCACTACACGTCAGAGTCAACACCTGTTTGGCGGTGAACAGTGTGCTAGCCCTGGAAGAAACAGAGAGGGACGGCGCCCTTCAGGGATTGCGAGTAGCATTGACATATCCTAGATTCAATAAAGTGGCTGCTCGAATTGCTTATTCAAAAGCTTAGATGCCCGGCTTTAACCCGTTCAGCAAGCGAAATGACGATCGACCGTTAGGGAGTGATGAAAATATTGCCAGATATTCGGTCCGTTTCAGGTTTCGGAGTATTTAGCTACCGTAAATGGGTTCGATATTATGGACTCACCGTGTAATTCGTCCAACTACATAGGGAAGGATGTCGTCAGCGTTTCACGGTAGGAGCAGCAGGCCCTCTGCCCATTGACGAGGCCGCTCATTGGACATGAAGTCTCCGAGACGCTTCCGTAGCGTCAACGCATGCGAGCCTTGAAAGTGGCTTTGGTTATGTATATCAGCGGCAGACGTTGATGCTCCTGACGCGTATTGTTGCAGGAAATAATACGAATGTACGTTTTTGGTACGAGACTATGGTGCAGGAGTACGACAGGTGGCCGAGAAAACGTTCTGTTTGAAAACCACTACGCTGCCACTTTGATTGGCACGCGACGCCGTCAAGGATATGTCGAGGCGTGTCGGTAGTTTGCAGAATCTAATTTCATACTCAAAATCCATGTCGGGCAGAAAATGTCACAGTTCATTGAACAGGAAAGGGTGCAAATAACTCAGATACACGCTTGACCGTTTTTGGAAGAGTGTATCAGGTCTTTCCACGGTAGTACAGATCCCCTGCAGGTAACAATGGCTACACCATGCCAAATGTTGGGTTTCGACTCGGCGACATGAGCTAGATCGTCGTTATCATACGACGATCTTCCTTAACATTCTTAAATCATGAAGTAGGGATCGATGACCTGTCGGATGCGTGAAAATCATTGAGCGGAAGGCTTCCTTGTCTATTTGCCCTCCCTCTAACAGAGTCTACTGTTTGACCTCATAATTGAGTTACCTCAGCGACTAAAGAAAATGAGGGCTCCTCGATCGGTGGCTTGATTCAGTCGACGGTAGCGACAGGGACTCCTTCGACGCCAAGTAAGGCGCTTTCAACACACACCATATCTGTCTCTTCAAAACCTGCCGATCTCAATCACATGGCTGGTACCACCTTTTCATCAACGTCTGGGTATTGTCGTAGGATGTTCCGTGCAAGCTTGGTTCGTTTCCAGCAAAGTAGGCTTACCGTGGGTTGTACAGAACAGTCTTACGTCAATTGTCTGACGACATAGCCTGCAACTCCTGCGAGGTGTTGACGAATTAGATCAATTCATACACCCGCAACATATTAGACGCCGCAGCAGTGCCTCCCCAAAAAACGTATCCGACCTTCTACTGTGGACCAGAGAGATCTGTGCGTTTTTCTTCAGGTCGCTACAAATGCTCAAGTCTAACACCTGAATAAACCATTTGGGTATAACCGTCAACAATGGCTTGATGTTCGAGCACTAATATTACCTTCGTCTACCATTGGCTATACATAGAGCACGCGCTTTAGATTGAAATCTGCGGAAGTACGAAGCCGAGGCATGAAACGGCGAGAACCATAAAGGAGTCGAGTAAACCGTCACGGCTGTGGCCTCACACTCACCGATGAAGGTGACTACAACACACAATATGTTCCCTCATCCTGAATGGTTTGTACAAGGGACAGAACCAAGACAAACGAAATCGTCCACTGTGAAACAGTCAGTTTATATTTAACGGTCGGCCTTTAACATCGCAAAACGGGCGTTCTAACGCACCGTAAGGCGATCTACTGATTGTCGCCAGAATCGTTCGCAGAGTATATTTATAAATTACAAAACGACAGCTGTGGGATCGAAGATTTCATCGAAACTCATATTTGTTAGCTGAGTGTGATATTCAAGGCCGTCCTAAAAAGGGCCGTGATAGCGGTTGTGGCAAGGCTGCGTTCCGGTGAGTCCCCACACGGTAAGATTTTTACAACCCGCCACTTTGCACTTTGCTCGGAAGTTGGCCACTTGCCCGCCTAGTATATGAGCCTTATGCTCAGCGCAAACAGCGCTCGCGAGGCATGCTACGATAGAGGTGCACCATGTTTTTTCTGAGCTCCTCACTTAAGGAGCGTCATAGCTCACCGAAACAAATGATTTTGGAGGAAAATGAAAGTGCTGCCGGATGCGAAATCTCATGACCGAAGTATATTCCTAAACATTATTCGTCACAAACATGAAAATCCGACGAATTTGGGTTAAGGAGCCCGATCGTTCAGGAAACGATTCAGCCAAAACGTGCTACCTCTACCGTAGCACTAGTCTCGTACCCTCTACCAGTAGACTCCACGACGGCCTCCTCTTGCAAGGGTCGCGCGGGCAACGCTCAGTGGGGATGTCGACCATGCCGCCGGACGCATGCTACGGTAGAGGCACACTATGCTTTCGCTGAGGCTCCTCACCTGAGGAGCTATATACTTAAAACTAAGCCAAAACATGATTTTGTAGAAACCTAAAGGTCCCACCCGATAAACACTACCGTGGGCTCAAGCTATATGAACAATGTTGCAACACACTAAGGAACATCCGAAACATTTGTGGGTAAGAGAGCTCGATCATTCAGAAACCTTTTCAGTAGAAAAGAGCAAAACTCTATCGCAGCACGCGTCGTCTTCAACATGTGTCATATAGTGCACCATCGCCATTTTGCTGTCCTTGTTGAAAACTTATCGAACTGGGCAGCTGGCAAGTGCGCAAGGCTCCTGATGACATCCATCATACCGTTCTTGGCATGTTCCTTGCAGTACCTGTTAATCTTGCTGCCCGCAACATGGAACAAATGTCGTCTAGATAACTCATGCTCTCGCTTCCATGCCATACTTCCATGTAAGTAAACAATTTATTTACTTCCAATTTAACCGCATAGGAGTGAAAAAAACTTCCGTTGAAGTAATGTTACTTCCATTGAAGTGAAGAACACTTTCGTGGAAACTTTCATGGAAGTAAACTCAAAAGTCAAACAATGTGATAGATCGTGGCAGCGAGAGCGGCATCCCCAACAAACACACATCGAATGCCACAGAAAACCATCACAGAGCGAACCGGACTACGAGTAAGAAGAAAGGGGTGCCAGGATACGCTGACAGCATGATACGATACTACTACGGCCGCATGTAGCATGATGATCCGACGAAGACCACAAATATACACAAAGTACATCGCCTGTGGTGCTCTTTCAGCTTTTACGAAGGCTGACGTTGGGCCCTTTGATATTCAGGTATCAACAAGCTGGCATTTTTCTCGACAAATGTATTTACACGGCGGGGCTCTCAATATTGCGACCGTGGTGCCGTCGCTGCAGGGGGGTGCTTATGCGGGTCCTTCGTTGCGAAAACGCAGAGTGAACAGCTCGATACTTACAACTACTGTGGCCCGCAAGGAAATACCTGCCAATCCGTTGGAAGTCTTCCTTTCATTTTTCTCTCTTTTTCAGCCGATGCCATACAAGTCGTGCCGGGTACACGAATTTGGACGAACGCTTTGGCAAATAAGACGAATTTGTGTGGTAAACGCCGTACGCGCACCCAGGAACGGGTATACCACGTGATATGGAGGAAGGGCAGGCTTGGGCCTGCGTGCGGTTTACATCAATCGCCAGAGCAAACACGGCGACAAACCAAAGGCTACACACATCGAACGGCACACAGCACATAGTTCCTTGTGGTTTACATTACGCACAGCGAACCCAGCGTGACACCACAGCCCACACGAAACACACAGCGCATACCACAGCAACACCAGCAGTGCACACAGGACACCGCACATAGCCACACCAGCATTATCACCAGAGCAAACAGCACACAACACACAACCCACAACACAGCACACAGCATACAGCATACAGCACACGGCACACAGCACACAGCACACAGCACACAGCATACAGCACACAGCACAAAGCACAAAGCACACAGAACACAGAACACAGCACAGGGCGCACAAAGTGTAGGTTTTACAGCGCTGAAGGATTGGCGCGTCGGTATCGCCCGTAAATAACCTGAACGAATCCTGTGCTGGTGGTACGAGTCGCCTTCACCGGTCTTTGACCCACAATGATGGCACTGTCTGTGCTGGTATATTGCTGGGTCCCGGCCGCTCCAAACCAATCGAGATAATCCTGTGCTAACGGCAATGCGCTGGTATACGTATGGGTCGATGTTGCTCCAAATCACCAATATTAGGAGGAAGCCGGTGCTGATAGGATTGCGCTGGTCGGGGTCTGCTGGGAGAAACCTGAACGTATGAGGTATCATTTTCAATACCTCCGATCTACGTAGCCTGCCAACACGGTAATCGCTCCTCGTCTGGCGACCAGTCCCGGTCAGACGTCTAAACGGTGGTAATCCCCACGAGATTATTATTACGGCAAAATCCGAGCCTAACGAATACCATACGCACGAAAAACAAGGAAGGGCGATTAGAAACGTGCTCCCGGGAGAACTTTAGCCAACGACACCCCCGGGGGCACTCGAGCGTAATGCGCCCCCGCAATTGGGGGCACAAAAAGCTAAAAGTTCCCCCGGAATAAACAACACATGATAGCGCGCGCGATGACAGCGGCCACAGGATACGAGACCTCTCTGGAGTTGTGTACGGCATGTGGTGTTGTCGTGTGTGCAGTAATCTCGCCAGTCATCGCAGCTCGCCCGACATACAGACAAGTTCGTGTGCTCGATATCCAGGACCGCTCCAGATATGTTTTGTGGGCGTCTCAGGCTAAAAGGGCCTCCGGACATAGACTACATGAAGCACACCACCACGAGCAATCCCGACGATCGTAGGACACCAGGCCTGCCTGGAGGTTGTCTGCGGCATGTGCCGCCGTGGTGTGGGAAGTAGTTCCGTCGGCGGTTGTCGCTTCTCGCCCGATATACAGACGGGTTCGTCTTATTAAAACTCGGGATATTTTCAGGGACTGTTTCGGGGCGCGTCAAGCCAAAGTTGTCTCCGAAAACAGACTACATGAAGCTCGCCACCACGAGCGACCACGACGATCGTATTTCTGAAGGGGTGTGTGCATTGGTTCCGCCGGTTGTAAGCGTATTCCCCGGTATGAAAGCGGGTTCGTGATATCGATACTCAATATCTCTCAAAGTCTTTCTCGGGGGCGCATCAAGCTAAAAGTGCCTTCGAAAATAGACTACAAGAATCACGCCGTCATGATAAACGATCACGATGACCGTAGGACACTAGACTTCTCGCAGGGTTGTTTTTCACATGTGCTGCGGTGGGGCGTTCATTTATCCCGCCGGTGCTTACCTCTCGCCCGATATGTGTACAGGATTCATTTGGTCGATACTCATGGTATTTCCTGCCGGGTGCCGAGCAGAACACGAATCCATTATGTATATCGAATGAGAAGCAATGGCCGGCAGAACTATCGCACATACCAGAGCAGCAACCCCCAGACTGGTGCAGTATCCAACGGTCGCCCTGATATTGCTTGCAGTGGCATGCGTCATGTGGTCTATTTCCGGAAGCACTTTTAGCGTGATATGCCCCCAAAAATGACTGCAGAGGTTATGAGTGTCAATAAACCCGAACCTGTCTGTTTATCAGGAGATAACCTATGACTGGAGGAACTACTACTGCCCACACCGCAGCAGCAGACGCCGTAGACAACCCCGAGATAAGTCTGGTGTCCTGCGATCGTCGTGATCGCTCGTCGTGGCGTGCTTCATATAGTCTATTTCCGAAGACACGTATAGCGTAATGAGCCCCCAAAAACGCCTGAAGAGGTTCCTATAGTATTCTTTAGCGCTGCCGCCGATCATTCAATGTAAGTATTGGATTTGGATGAGGCCTCCTGCTCCGGCGGAGGGCCTCGCCCGGGATAAACTCCGCGCTGAGTGCGCTCTCAGCGCGGTGTCTCTCCCTGGAATTGAAAATGACCGTGCAGAAAAAGACTACTAATCAAGCTTGTAGGGTGGGTGGGAAGGTCTGTATTTTTCCTGCACCTATTACCCTGTTCCTCGCTGCTCGGCTCGCTCTCGACCGAATGATGGAGGGGCAGCACACCGAATCTCATACAACCGAACCAAAGCTGGAACCACCTCTTTTGTTCCAACGGTTGTTTCCCGCTGATTGGTCAACGATTTTACTATAGTATTCTTTAGCGCTGCCGCCGATCATTCAATGTAAGTATTGGATTTGGATGAGGCCTCCTGCCCCGGCCGATGGTCCCACCCGAACTTCATTGTATTTACTAGGTTAGCAGTAGCCAGCGGCCGGGTATTATTGTATTGTCTCACCCAAACTTACTTAAATGATCCGTACGTTAGACGTACTTTTTTCGCGCACGCGGAAAAGTCTGACTCAAAAGCCTGGGGTAGCGGCAACTCGTTCGCGCGCACGTGCTCGTGGTCCCGAGTCTTTTTAGACGCTCGGACCCCTGCGCTCGTCGTCGAACCGACGAGGTGCTTCGCTATGCTCTCTGTCTTCCACCCCCCGATCTTCGTGATCCCGTCAACTGTTGTGCCTGCCAACGACTTACTCGCCGAGTCTCCCACATAACATGTTATAATCTAAGGGAAAAGGCATATGAAAGTGTATCGCTCGGATACCCTCAAACTCATTAAATATGTGGCCGTGTGAGCCAAGCAGCAATATCACGCGGCGTCGCGGCCGGTCATGGCGCAGCAGTGCGGGCGGGGTCCAGTGCTTCCTCATGGGGCTGAACCTGGGGGATTTTCGCTCCCCATCTCAGTTTAATAACTAATCAATTGATTTAATATTATTATTAGCGGTTACCAAGCTCCGACTGCGCGTCGTCCCCTTCCTTACTTCTTCCGCCCGGCAATCTCAGATCTCAGCGTGGCCAACAGTGTCTGGCCCTTTTGCCCCCCGATCTTCGTGATCTCGTCAACTGTTGTGCCTGCCAACGTATAGAGTACACGAACCTGTCCTTATATCGGGCGACAAACGATAGCAGGCGGCACTACTGCATACACCACATCAGCACATGCCGAAGACAACCCCCAGAGAGGTCTGGTACCCTGTGGTCGCTATCCTCGCGCGTGGTATCATGCTTTATATTCCGGGGACACTTTTTGCTTAGTATGCCCCCAATTCCGGGGGCGCGCCATAAGCCAAAGTGCCCTCGGAGGCGCCGTTAACGAAAGTGCCCCCCGGGGCATATTTATCATCTCCCAGGAGGAATATACGTACCCGTAATTTCCTCCACTACACTATGGGTCGAGACGTCGAGACGCGGATGCCTGGATTCATGCCATCGCCATAACTTTACTAATTTTCAGAGGCGCGATATTTCGTACGCGAGCCGGCGTTCAGTGCAGCCCCTCCGTACGCTTTCAACAGTTTTTATAGCGTACCCACCTCTATTCTCAAACTCCTATGTAAACGTTACGTTCCCGAAACGGTCTAAATTGCCAAAGTACGAGTACAAAACCACAGCGTAGGTAGGTCTGAGGTGTACAGTTCCAAGCCGGCAGTCTGTGAGCACAGTACCAGTTTCAACCCAAGGGGGCGGCCTGAAAATAGAATCGTCGAATCGTCCCGGGGCGTTTGTGCTGCTGCTATATTGCAACGCACTACGGAACGATGTCAGCACTGAAATCGTATATTGCCGCCTTCAGTGTTTGCCTCAGCCGTACATCTGGAAATGTGAAAGGCAACAACTGCTAATGTCGCACTGATACCAACCAAAACACAGGACAGCGAACTCACCTAAACCACAGACGTCACTGGATACCTCCATAAGGATGCAACGACTCCATGAACCACAGCAGTTGCGCTATGATTGCGTGGGCACCCGTGTTTTCACCCAGTTTACATCTATTATGATCTACCAGGTACCAGTATCAAATAATTTTTTTTTTCTTATGGAATTTCTGGAGTTCCACATTTTTTCGAGGCGTGATATACGGAGTACTGTAGTCTGCACTTCCGGCCAACACAACACAGATAGCCAGCGACCCCACCTCTCACTGTCCGTGTGGCTACCTATACTCAGTGCCAGTTCTGGTTGAGGTGAGTTATTGTTTGTACTCCTGTTCATCCTTTGTGCAATCATAGCGACATCAGCATCGCACCCCTTGCATCCTGCGAATTATATGTTCGGATGATCGAGTCAGGTGATACGAGGTAGCGCGTGAATGCCACTTGCTTCTCGTGAGGTAGAGGTTACGGATTTATGCACACCAGCAGTCGTACATGCGGTAGGGGACCCGGCCGTTGTCGCAAACAACCATGCGCTGTGTTAGCAATATCGTAGTTCTCTCGTATGGGTACTAGGTTCGCCCTCCTTATCGTTGTCTTAGAAATTGTTTCAAACACCTTACTTACTGCTGTACCTGTGAGTACCACAGATTGAGTGACTAGAACTCAACCTTGCAAGCTGCGTGATGCTTAACACGTCATACACGTTGTTTGGGCGTGCTTGTTCCACTGTAGATTCAACATTGCTGTACGTAGGTGCTCGTGATGGAAACCTGTGACATACTCGCGGCAGTCGATACTCATTTCTTTAGGTTTTACTTCTTGCAATTGTACGCTGCAAAAAGGGTGGGGTTTGGCGCGGGAGACAAGTATGGGAACGATCATGAACAAGGAAAAAGCAACCAACGACACAAAAACATGAGCTTTGAGATACGAGCCGTCTACCAGACATTTGGCGCGTAGCGGGAGGAGTAGGTATCATAACACGCCCCCTGCCGCACGACACCTTCCTTGCATTATTGTCAAGACATCCATTTTTTCACCCACCGACCAATCAGTGAGTGGTCGACGCCGTGACCAATCGCTGTTTAGTGAGTTTGCTTTTTTGTTGTCACCTACCTTTGCTTCATCCCTCTACGTAAGACCCGAGTGGCTCAGAGGTCACTGCTGTGAATCCGGATCTGTAACGTGAGGGAAGCGTCTCGTTGTCGTTACTATGTTGAACACATTGCAGCAGTATATCAGTCCGACAGTCAGCAATACTATCGTCCAAGTACACAACTGCATCCCTTGTTTCTCCGAAGTTGCCCGACCGCAGGCAACGTCCAAGTTGTGTTGAGTGTTCGTATATATACTGCACATATATAAAGGTACGTACATTATTCAATGTAACTACAGGAGTGGTACAGCCACGGCTCCGCCCGTGGCGGTAGCCCTGCGTTTTCCGTAGAAGTATGTGAATACCTGGTATGATAGTACTCGTATTGTGCTGTGATGTGCCACTTTGACAGTGAATGTAAGGACCACCGTGTGGGGCAATACTGACCAGGGGGAGTCCATTGTTGTCCGCGAGTTGTTGGGGATGTACATACATGTAAGAACTTCTGATCCGGAGATGGTTATATATCATCCCCGGGTGAGGTTGGACATCGGCCATGAGCCCCAGCCACAAGTAAAATTAGTTGGGGTTTGCCCACCTCCCGGGGAGGAATGCATCCGGAGAGTGTCCGTTTTTATTCCCGGGCTGTTGGAGTTGTAGGTGTATGGAAGTATCTATGATCCGGAGATATGACAATGTCGTCTCCGGGTGTCTCGCTTCGCTCCGTAAATATCAGCCAATATTTGATCAACCGACGGGGGTGGGGTTTCCACACCGTGCGGGGCGGTCTCGACCCGGGGGATCGTCGTTTTTGTCCCCGGCTGGTCGGAGTCTTAAGATTCTTGGAGGGATTTATAATCAAGGGGTGGGAACCTATCCTTCCCGGGTGTTGCGGAACCTCGACTTCTCTAAGAAAAATCCAGCACCAATCTTCGAGAAAAAGCCAACGACCTCTCGCATATATTCGGTCAACTGCAATGGGAAGTCATAATTGTAAATCAGCAGCAAGGCTGGCTAGATTACTGTTAAATCTGTCTCGGGATTGTGCTACGGCCACGGTTGGGTACGGCGTGAGACCCGGTGTTCTGCTGCTGCTGCTGCTTCTGCGGAGTACTGCAAATCTACCTGTTGTCTGTGGTGTTGTTGGATACAAGGTCGTGGTGAAATTGCACAGCACTGTTGTAATGAACCAATAAGGTGCCTGTTTCCTAATCTGAACCGTAGTAACGCCAAAGGAAGCTGCATCATGCCTCGGGGACCAACTCGAGGAACAGCTCCGCATTGTCGACAGCTCAAAGCGACGGACACGGTTCGACGCGATGCGATGCCACGCGAGACTCAATGTTCCACAGGTTATGGCACACAGCTTCCCTCCTCGTGGGGCAGGGCGGGGCTGAACCGCTCGGGATATCGCTAACCAGTTACAGACAGACAGACAGACATGCATGATAGCAGCACTTGGAGATACTAGTGTATGCCAGCGCGGGGCCGGTATAGCGGACAAAAATATAAATACATGAAAATAACTGGGCCACGACTCACACCCTACAACGCAATCCGCTGATCAGGTAAATTGACACACTATATGTTGACATCCACGCGGGATCCTTGTAGCAGACAAAAAAACGCAAAACATTAAATGGGCCAGCCACCACGAACAGGTACGAACTATGGGCTATTGCAGTAAATGCCCCATAGGGTAGGGTACGAACGCAGTCATCCACGTACCAACCGACCCACCCACACCTACCCACGTACGCACCAGCCGATCGACGCACAAACCAACCGATCCACCCACCCAATTCAACTCTAGTGTGAAATCAGTATACAGCAGCACAGCACGTACAGCTAGTAGTAGTAGTATAAGCCATCCACAGGAGCAAACAGCAGCAACACACTCCAGATAATAGCAGCACGCATATACATAGTGCGGACAAGAACAAAATGCCGGCATCGATGCGGAGCCCTTGTTTAGCAAGTACGTACAGCAGTGCCCTTTTTCGTTTTTGTTTTCGATTGATTCCTGTATGTATGAGCTTCAAATTAGCGGGAAAAGGCCCATCTCGCCAAGATTTCAGTCGGTTTCGATTCTGACCGAAGTTCTGGTGATCCATTTGTTCCATGTTTTTGGACTCTTTGAAAAATAAAAATCTTGATTTTAGCGTGGAAAGCGATACCTTAAAAATATTGTGGAAAACAAATATCTTGAAGTTAGTACGTATGTTCGACGTGCTTTTAGTGAAAAGGTTAGACCCCGGGCGGGAAAGCCCTTCGAATACGCTGTGAACCCTTGTTTCCCGCGGATCCGCCCCGTTCCAGGGGATAGAACGAGGCGTCCCCGGAAGGGTGCCTCCCCCCCCCCCCCCGCTCGCCGAGTTCGGCACCGGCGCCCGTTCTCTCGCCGGCGTCACCAAGGGCTTACGCGTGGGGCGGCCGGGGCACGGGTGCGGCGACGATCGGGGTCGAGCGGATCGCGGTGGAGCCGGTTTCCCGCGGGGCATTCCGAAACGGTCATAGTCTTGAAGACCCAAATATGCACCACCATCACTACCGAAGCGTATTATATATTACGGAAGATGTGTGTACTACAGTAGCTGTGGTCTTCCGTACAACAGTGGCAACAGTGTCCGTGGTAAGAAGTGGGCGCACATATTTCGAACCTCACGAGGAGAATAGGATCCCGAAAATGTCCCGTCTACAGCGCAAGCATCAGACACACCGAGCGGCCCTGGCTCCTGGTGTACGAAATGCGAAGAGATGTACGCCACACCCGAACGGCTATGATATGTTTGCTGCGCAGTTGCACACATTATTTAATATGGCTGATTTGACTGTTATGGTACTGCTGGAAGGATGTGGAAACGATGATAAATACCTGGTAACACAAATAATCATCGTATTTGTAGTACTTGGAGAGCGTAGCTTAGATGGGAACCGGGAGTTCCCACGTCCACGGAGACCCAACCCTTCTGCCCTTTCGGTCTTTCATCGTGGGGAAAGGAATAAAGCTGCTCTTCTTCTATCTCTAAGCAAACAGCACACGTGAGTACCAACGAGTACCCGTTCAATAGGCTGACCTGGCTAGGGATACGCTGTGTCCTTACCTTAATCATATTACACTTGGCGTTGCTTTCATCAAGACTTTGGCCCATGTTTGGTTGCTCGTTTTCACCGTTTTGTTTTTTTTGCGCGTAGCCTTGCCGTTTAGAGGTGTGGGAGTGGGTTTTGAAGAGTCGCATATTCGACTCATGTTTATAGTTGGTGGAATCGGGCCTTACGTGAACTTATCATATTTCTGCATATACGGCGCATCATAATGGGCTAGTGTTATGGTACTGCTGGAAGGATGTGGAAACGAGGGTGAATACCTGGCAACAAGTATAATAATCGTATTTGTAGTACTTGGAAGGCGTACGTATCTTAGATGGGAACTGGGAGTTCCCAGGTCCACGGAGACCAAGCCTTCAGCTCTTTCAGCCTTTCATCGTGGGGAAAGGAATAAAGCTGCTTTCTTTTACCTCTAAGCAAACATCACACGTGAGTACCAACGAGTACCTGTTCAATAGGCTGACCTGGCTAGGGATACTCTGTTTCATCACCTTAATCACATTTCATGACTCATTCATATACCCCGGCAGTAATACTAAAAATAGCACTGTCCTTTGGAACTGGGTGCTTGTTTTTTTTAGCGATTTGCCACCTGTAAACTGGCTCCGCTGCGCGTCTGATCAATGTATTGCTATGCATGCTCAATGGTGGACTTTGTTGAGGTGATGAGTGCACTATCTATGCACTCGCAGAAATATTGTCGTACGTATTTACAGCATAACAGAAAACCCACAAAACGATTACCGAGTGGTCCATGTCGACTGAGGTAGACTCGGCATACGGCACTAGCGCTATACGTGTATTCGTCAAGACAACAGCAATGAGATACACTTATTTCGCCCAGGTAGCTGTGAAAAACATTCCTAGTTGCTTGACGGATTGGAGCGAACGGAATGATGTCTGCTGTCAATGGTCCATTACTGTCGCTGCTGCTGCTGCTGCCGCTGGTTTTGTTTGAGTTGATACCTACTGCTGTTGCCCACGTGTATTTTCGTTCGGCCACGTTGTCGTTTTTTGTTGATCTCCTGTATGATGTTTTTGTTTCCCTGGCATACCTACTTAAAATACTGACAACTACGGCAGGACCACTTCTACCATTGCTGCTACCACTACTCTCCTACTGCTACTACTTCTACCGCTGCTCGTACTGCTCCGGCTCGGACTGCTCCGGCTCGGGCTGCTGCTGCCAAATATGTAGCGCCGCTGTTCTACTGGTTAGCCACTATCGACGCTGCTGGTTACTCTGCCTGCTTGTTGCTGGAAAAACTTGCTTTTGTTATCTTATCTCGCCGCGTATTGCTCTCTACACCCGTACATGACGAACAATATATGAGTCAGAAATATGCATCATATATTTTAATATTTGTTTTCGGAGTTCGGTGGCGGTCTTGAGCGAACGTCGGGAATCGGAGATCGGAAATATGAACCTGCAGCAGACGCACTTGTAGCAAACACAATGTAACTCACTCCACGCCGCCTGCAGTGGCGTCATAGCCCGTATGCGACACGCGCTTCGCGTACACATGAACACGGTGTAGTTCGTGAGATACTGATTGCTCTTCTGTTGGTGTACCACCGATGCGTTTACAAAGGGGGAAATCCCGGTTACCCTCGATGCCGCATTGCCCACAGGCGCGACTAGTATTTCAAGCGTTGTTTCCCCTAAACGGGGGTGCACACGTTATAGCGGTTAATATGTGGTCATGATATATCACCCCTCCCACCCCCTCATGATCCTGCCTGGTTCGTGCCCTTCGCCGATGCAGTGCATACATGGGGAGCTGTTTGAACAACGCTTGCACATCTCGGGCGTACTATGGTGTCAGGGGCAGTAAGTAGGCGGCGTACTGCAAGCACCATGCCAAGGGCGGTATGGTGAACGTCCACCGCAGGTGTTGCTCCCACGACGACTGCGTGAGGATACCCTCTTTCAATGTCGAGGGGAGCAAGATCGCGGCGTACTGCAAACAGCACGCGGAGGACGGCATGATCAACGTGGTACGAAAGCGTTGCCCTCACGGCGCCTGCCTGAGGAAACCCTGCTTCAATGTTGAGGGGAGCAAGTCACCTGCGTACTGCAAACAGCATGCTGAGGAAGGCATGATAAACGTCGTCAACAAGCGTTGCTCCCACAAATCCTGCAAAAAAAGATACCTTCCCACAATTTCGAGGGCAGTAAGACGACCGGTTATTGCAAGGAGCATGCTAAAGACGGCATGGTTACCCCTATCCGAAACCGTTGCCACCACGGCACCTGTGAGAAGTTTCCTTCCTTCAATTTTGCGAGCACCAAGACGGGGGCATACTGCAAGCAGCATGCTCAGGCCGGGATGGTCAACGTCCCCAACAGGAGCTGCGCTCGGGGCCCCTGCAAGACGACAGCTTCCTTCAATCTCGAGGGCAGCAAAACGGCGAAGTACTGCATGAAGCATGCTGGAGACGGCATGGTCAACGTCATCGGCAAGCCTTGCGTGCACGAGACCTGCAAAAGGCGGGCTTCGTTTAATGTCAAGGGCAGCACCTCGCGGGCGTATTGCAAGAAGCATGCGCTGGACGGCATGGTCAACATCAACCAAGAGCGTCGCTCGCAAGCCTCCTGCACGAGCCAAGCGCCGCCTGGTGAACTGGCTGACGGGCCAGATACCGCAAGGCCTGGCCATACGAGTAACCCCTCGTTCCATGTAAAAGCTGAGTGCCAGTTTTGATGGGATTCTTGCGCAGAGGACCATCACGTATGGGGTTATGGTTCCTTCACCTCTGGAGGCGTTTGGTACTGACGGCAGAAATAGGCTTTTCTGTAGACCTAAGGCCAACCATACCGTGTTCGCCGAGGCCCCCTGGTCGTTTTATAGACCACCTCGTTCGTAGCAGATTGGCACCCGGCCTGCCTATTTCAGTGACAACATTTCTGGTGCGCGTCCTGTAGCCTGACACAGCACAAGAGTGAGGATTAGCCACGCATTTCTTTCCCGAACCGCGCACGCCAATTGTAACGGTTTTTTACTCCAACCTCGTCGTCACGTTCACTACGGGGCGGACCCTCGACGGAAATGACGCGTTGTCTCAACGTTTTGTTGTTTAGCTGTCATCGGGGATGTTGGTTCATTCGTCGTGGGTATTCACGTATTGCGTAGGCAAGCAGCAGTCAGGTTACATGCTGTGTGAATGTTTTGAATCAGCTTATCCTCCTACTTGGGTGCAAACAAGCCACTTCCGGCACAGCCTAATTATAGATATATGTGTGGTCGTCCAAGAGCTGTTCGTTAGGGCTGCGCACTGGATCAGTATGTAGTGGCGGTAGTAATCCACTGGTCGTAGTACTCTACTGATTGACCAGGCAGGTATATTCGCCAGTAGTGTTTATATTACGTACGTTAAATAAACCAGCTGGAATAAACACGCCATATTATACTGTAGTACGGAAACCCACCAAGTGTTTATCGTGAGCAGATAGGAGAGAGGAGAGAGAGAGAAGGGGAGATACGAAATGCAAGGAAATACGAACAGCACCGAGGGCACTCGATATGATATACCTGGTACCTGGTACACTTGTTTTTTGCTGGCGAATTGAGTTAGAGTACGTCTCCGACCATACGCTCCCCTCCCTCCCCCCCTCCTTCGCGCTATGGGTGTTGTTCTGTGTTTTTTGCAGACGTACGTGTAGTCTTGTGGTTGTTGCAGATGCCCTGGTATATTATACGGAGTTGCTGTTTATCCTGTCACTGCTCGTCTAGGTTGCTATATTGTCATTGTCAACCCTGATGTATTTCCCGTTTTTCGTCGTTTTCCACTTGTAACATGCTGGAGTTATGGTTTTGCTTATTTTTGGCTGAAAGGACTTCGCCACCCCTCCGGCTGTTGCTTCTTTTCACGCCTTCCTTCCTTCCTTCCTTCCTTGCTTCATTTCGCTGTTTCCCTGTTTGTACGGAAAAACATCCCCGCAACCCCTCGGCTGTCGAGATTTTTCACGCGTTCATTCCTTCCCCTTTTCTCATGTTTGGTCTCTTTGTCTGAGTCGAGTACCTGCTACCTGATTTAGAGCAATCCCACGGTAGGGGTACCACGTTTAGGCTCAATATTTTCCGACCGGTTGTGCTCCTCACGTCAGTAACAACCGGATACTATTATTATTTTACTGGTATATTTTATTTTGGGCTACCGCATTGGAACGTTTGGTCGGGTTGCGCGAGCGACTGTTTCCGAAAGTCATGTTTCGAGTGAGATATTATTGAGCTCCTCATGCGAGGAGCTCCGAAAATTCTGCTGCGCCCCTACCGCGGGATGACTCGATACCGGTTAAATCTTCGTTGATACGACGTATATATATTGTTTTTATTATTTCCTGTTGTCTGTGCTCTCTTCTTGTGTTATGTTTGCTGGTGAGAGCCGACTACCCATGAGTCCCAAGGGTAGAAGCGATGGAGTAACAATATATATATATATATATATTATATAGCTAATATGAAACGTTATAACAAGTTGGAATGCATCTGCGGAAACACAAACAACGTGAAGAATGTCACATCATCGCCACACGTTGCATCTATTACTTTCGATATTTTCTTGTTTTTTGTTTTTTTTCTGTGTAGATGACCGCAACCACCCCCGAGCGTACTCTTTTGAGCCCCGATTGCAATGGGGAATGAAGCGCAAGTGTGTATTTTTTATGCTTCCGGCGGCGCCTCGAGCAGGGGCCGCTCAAGCGCCGGGGGAAGCCTGGCGGCCGAGCTACGCCCGGCGTGACACGCTTCGCTCGGCCAGTATACTGCGGCAGTCCAGTATACTGATTGGTTGCTACCAAAGTATATCAGGTCCTCGATGCTGACTGAGTCAGCCAAGGCCCAGCCCTACTGTTCTTGCTGGTGTCAAAGTAACCAAGCGAGACACACATCATCGTGGAAAACGTTCGGTGCATATTTCCTAAAAGGTAAATAATTAGGAATCCAGCTGCACTTACAAACAATAAGAATACGAAAAGATGAAACGCCCCCGACGGCCAAAAAAGAAAGCGCCGCCCGTATTGTTTTTGCTAGCCGCCTGAGCTTAGATGCCTCAAAAATAACCCACGATCTAGTTTTATTTTCATTGACAGGGCGTTAGCTTTGACGCGATGGCAACGGGAAGGGGTACCCGACGCGGAGACAGGCCGTTTGCGCCAAGGCCCACTTCCGGCGGATGCGCAGGTTTCGCTTAAAATGCAGTTCTGATTACACCATTATATCGGAGGACTCCAGTCGTACCTCGATTTTGTCTACCATCATTAGTATCTGAGCGCTCATCAAAACCACATCAGCGGCACAGATTGATTAACCCACCCTGGGACAGAGAGGAGAGACGCTTGGTTCAACTTGTTCCCTCAAGATGCGATGTGGATCCGTTACCCGAGAGGCAAAACTGGTTGTTCGCGTCCCGTTGTCGCGTTCAGCAGTACCGTATCAGTTTACATTTAGCCTGGCATAAGCTTTTGTGACACTGTAAGATAGTATGGCAGCTTCGCATGCTTCTTATTGGTCTACGTACGTGCAGCTGCTGTGTGCGGTAAGAGATATGACGAACTCTTGGTCACCCCCGCTTCGTGCCGGTCAAGGGTGGCAGTGGATATAGACGACGGCCTCGAAGCTAACATCGGTTCTTTGGTTGGTGATTTACATATGAAGCGATGCCGAGCAGTCACGGTCATAAGCAATCTCGTGCAGAATCAGTACATATCAGCCGGTTTTCGCCATTTGACAGGCCATCGGACATGCGACGATGGGTAATCGACCTCGACAATATGTACCAGGTGCTTTGCTGTCTCGTGGGTCTATATAGCGAAGATACCCGCTACAACTCAAAAGGTCCCCATCCACCAGACGCACCTACCTCATACATATCGGAAGGGGTGTTACGGGCGGGGCCAAGTGTCTCTCTGTCCCAGGGAGACACCTCGCCCGCTGCGAGCCCGACGTACTACTACCACCGCTGTACGATATTTAAACGACTCCAGTTGTGCGTTTTCTGTATAGCAGCAATATGTCATGCGGCATAGTTCGTCGTACCCCTACTTCACGTATAGTACGCGACGATGATGGTAAACCATGATAACGAGCAATACTGTACATCTGAGCGTGGTAGGCATGGCCGTGCGTGCACGGTAGGCATTTACTTTTGTGTATCGTATATTTATCTACGTTTTCTTGTACTTTGATAACAGAATAGCGCACAAGTTTCAAACATGCAACCCGCTATTGGAAAGCAGATGGCACAAGGTGGAATATATGTTTCTGCAGGTACGGCTGCTGTTCGTTATTTGTCGCTAGCGTGTCGGTTAGATTCGCCAACAATGTGAATTAATTTCTTCATTTTATTCATTTCAATAGGTGGACCTAAGACTGCCCTGTAGAGCCTCGCCCAGTCAAGTCTGCGACGCTTCCGCAGTAGCAGCGCAAGACACGCAGTATCCACCTTGTGCCGGGTGTGCAATCTGTTCCATCACTTGTGAACTACTGTAATACGATACATGTGAGCTGTACACGACGACGAACATGGTGATCTGCGACATTAACAACATAAGGCAAAAAAGTATGTTCGAATTCGCTGATCTGTACGATCTAGGTGCAGCATGTAATGATCTGTCAGACGCGTAAGCCTTTGCCTCAAACACATACATTCAATACTATAAGGTGCGGCGGGGCCGCTTCGCGTTGTTTCCTTCCATAAGGCAGATGACGCTTCCATGGCGCTGCACGCCACCTGCATCGTTTATAGCCATATCCAGCTCATGTGGCAACAACAGAACCTTGAAAAAAGCTATTATCGTACGTGTGGTACAGTTATGAGTGGATATCTCCGATCGGGGGTGCACAAGGCTGAATAATCCAACAGATATCAGACAAATATCGTCGATTCTACAGTACTGTGGTGACGTTTATGGAAGCTTCCCAGACATTCACGCACTGCTCATGCCGATTATAACGGCACGTCTCGAGCGCACATACACTACAAACACACGACCCTTTTTCTCCCAGACACACACACCTTGACAGCCATGTGGGAATGCGCACAAATACAAGCAAAAACAAGGACTCACGGTTGCACAGTAAACAGCCAAGTTCCAACTACGAACACCTCCTGCGATGTAAGTAAGGGCATTGTCTCTAGTCGCACACTCGGAAAAGTGATGTCTTCAGTTTTTCGTATGAGCAACGTACGCCATGCCGACTCTTACGATCTACTATGCAACGAACGGTTTCAACCCCCGTCCCTGTAAGTATAAGATCTCCGATGACGCATGGTTCCATCTGCCGTGCGAGGGGGTTTTCTTCGTCTGGTGCAACTTACGTTCATGAGTTCGCAAAGCGAAAACACACAACAAAACCTGGGATGCCATGAAAACGACGTGGGGTGTTTTAGACTATGGCGCCCGCCAACGTACAACGACTAGATAATGGTGTAATGGTGCACGTCGAACCAACCCCACGGAAGCGCAATATTGATGTTCAGGGTCGAACGCATTTCGGGCCCAAACCGAAAGGGTGAAACAATGTGCTGACACTACTGTACGTTCTCACCACCGTGGGGAGTAATACAACGCGATTACACTACAGTACCGACACTATTTCACGCAAGACGACAATCACGACCTCAGGCACAGGCGCCTTGTGAGGCACAACGCTCGAACGTGGCTGTATTTAGCTTTGACATGGAAAACAGAACGCCACGCCATCAATGAAACGACATCTACGAATCGGCGAGGAGCATGTCAAAGTCATGTCGAAGAGCCGGCCCAACCATATGTGGGGGTTAATATGTGGTGTCTCTTCCCACCATTGCCCTGCGATTTAGAAAAAGGCAAAGCATTGTTCTGAGTCACTCGAGTGAGCTGTTCGTCGCCCTATGCTGCTCCTCCAGCTCACATATCCGGGTCCTTGACCATGAAGTTAACCTGAACATGTTTCCCACGGCGGGCCGGCGAGGTCAAAGAAGACGACACGGGGCGAGGTAGTCGGATCTCAACCAAACAGAGTGATACATTTCGTTGAGCAAGGTGACATGGTATTGTAATAATGCTAGCTACGAAGAGCGCGCAGACATGGAGATGGTCCGGACCATTCGTACTCTTCGAATGGTGGACCCATAGTGGATAGTTGTGGTGACTTTTTTCTGCGTAGTAAGTAGCGCATGAAAGTTTGGTAACCTCGAGGGTGCTGACCCATTCCAAAGCTTCGGACGGTGGACCCTATATATATATCTAGAAATTGGGTATCATTCCCAGGTTTTGTGGGGCGTGTGGACTTCCACCAGCGTTGAGGGTCCCGATCTACTCGTAAGCTAACAGTGGTGGGTCCCTTGCGTATATGTATGCATAGTTGGGGATCACTAGCAGGCTAGTAGCTTTGTTAATTTCACTACTAATCCGAAACGTGACTCCGAAATAAACTTGTTCGCGCAAACTCGAACAAGTACCCAAGACCTCTATATGCCCCAGTCTGAAAACAATGGTACTTCTAATGAAATTGATAATGCACACCTGTGGTTGCCCACTCGAGCCCCCTCAACTGCCCAACACAACTTGAGCGAAAACACTGTACGATCTATCTAGTGGGTGACATTGCTCGCAAGCTCACTAACCTCGAGGATGCTGATAAATTCGTCTTCGTCGAGCCCGCTCGTGGTCAAAGTCAGGGTTTCCACGCCAACATCACCAAGGGTGAATGCTGTAAAGCCTGATTGGGTATCCGGGGAGGAATCAAACGTGCCCGCGTCTTCGCCGTTGCTCGTCACCTGAAATTTCGACACCACCCAGAGGAGCGGTAGGGGGGGTGGAGATTTAGTTGCCTAAACGTGATATGACACATGTGACTTGCGTGAATTCGATTCCGGCAACAGTTTAACGCTTGATAACTTGACCTGCATGGGGAGCGCGCTTGTTTATGCGCACGAGTGTGGCCATCGAAAACGAGAGGAAACAGTTTGATCGAGAGAAAAAAAAATACGGGGTTCTTCCGGGGTTTGGCGTCTCAACCGTGTGACACTAGATATTTAATTTTCACATCCACACTTTTTTAACTCCAGATATTTGGGTTTTTGCTACTAGGAATACGATTGATGTTTATTATCATTGTGCCATCATTGTGTTAAATACTTTATTTCCATTGAGAAAATAGAACCATTTGTTATCGATATTACATCTACTTCCCTACGTTTTGTGGGCATCAGACGAACTAAATCGTATGTACGAAGAAAACATAAAAATAATTAGGGTAGTGGTGGATGAAATTTGTTCATTGAATAACTTGAGCCCTAGTGTTGATTTACTTTCATTTTGACAGAAGAGGGAGAAGATATCGAACAAACCGCCTTTAGCATGATATACTACTGTAGGTGGTATCGAGGCTTAACTTTGCAATGATTTCAGTACGTTTGGATTTGATATCAACAAACACACACACAAAACAAAAGCATTGATATCTTCAAGCTGTGGATATATAAATACGAGTATAGATATTATGTACAGTATCGAACATGAACGAAAAAACACGGTAAATCCGACGTCATGACCTTGGCAAACTAACCGTCACATCTCGATCGGTACAGTAGAAATCGCGGACGGCCACATCCCCTTAGCAGATTGGCTACAGTCCAAAACCTACCTTTACATGGATATATTATATACAACACGTATGGAAACACAGCAGGTTGCGTCATGCCACAACCGTCACACCATACATATATACCCCTACATGTAACGCCTAACAGGTATACAAAACCGTGTTTACCTGCAGAGAGCGGGAGCGCACGTCCGTCTTGTAGAAGGCCACCTGAAGAATCGCAATGTCCTGAGGCTCCTCAAACGAGAACGTGATCGCGCACAAGTCTTCCTCGGGAACAAGCCCTTGACTGCACGACCACCTGGACTCGGCGTTCTCGACGTCACCGTCCCTTGTCAGGCCGGGCTGGCACCCGTCCTCCATGCACCCGTTGCTGCCGAACTCGTCGCCGGCGCGCATGTCGTAGCCGTTAGCGCTGACTGTGACGGCGGTGAGGGTGCCCGCTTCTACGAAGCCGTCGACGCATGGTGCGCTGGGGTCGACGCAGGTGTTCCCGAACTGGCCACCGCATGGCGCTCCGAAGAAGTCAGGGGGGCAGGTGCAGGAGCAGCAGTCGCCGCCGTCGAAACCTGGTGGGTGTGTGGTGTTGACCAAAACAAACAGTATCGAGCGAACTCGGTCACAGCTCAAAATCCGATCGGGGTTGTATGGTTCAGATCATGTAGATCGTTGTGGATATATGCATGCCTTTGTTGGGTCTGCATAGTATGTGTAACGTGTCGTCGGGGGGGTTGTGCATTGGAAACAGCAGCTACGGTCCTTGCTGTTCGTACTGTGGTGGTGTTGAGGAAAACAGAGCATGAATCGCACTGAACAGATGAGACGCCTGTACAGGTCACACAAAACCGTTTCTACGTATAAATATCTGTATGGACTTTATTTCTTTTCACGGGGCTGATTTGCAGAACGCTTGAACTCAAATATGCTCCCATCATCGGTTACACGAAGCAAGTTCAGCTGCCGTGGGTAGACTATGTTGTCGAATTGGATTATAGGAAAATGGAAACTAACCGCGGGCATGCAAAGCATGGTGATGCTTGCACTGATACGCGCTGTCCCGGGTCGCTTAAATATATCGGACCTGTGGATTGTTTGGTGGCCAGATGATGGTACCCGAACGGCCATATTAGGTACACCTTGTTATCATTGGTGAGCTACGCATACCTTTGTGAGGGCGGGATACTCGTATTTAGCGTGGAGTCAATTTAGATGGAGCGACGCCTCCTACCCCATTTCCACTATACGGTGATCTTATCAAATTCGGGCGAGTAGATATTTTATCTCAATCAAATTGTTTAACATCAACTACCACTTTGTTTTGGCACAAATGAAACAACCGACACCCATGGCCGAACGCATCCCACGGTAGGGTAGGGGTTACAGTTAGCTTTTGCTTTCTAAGGCAATATGCTCTGACCGGTTGAGCCCCCCGGGCGAACAACCACCGGTTCATTTAGGTGTGACATATTTGCCGGTTTGTTTGTCCAAGGACTAGCAAGGATACGTGTTGGTCGGATTAGAAGTACGAAATTCATCGAAGTCATGCTGCAGCGACGACGCATTGGGTTCTTCATGTGATGAGCTCAGACAATTCGAGAACCACCCATGCCGTGGCGTAAACACGCCGGTGCACATGACGCATGCTACGGTATAGGTGCGCCATGATTGTTCTGCGGGTGGTCACTTGACGAGCCCTTTACTTCACCCAAAAACCGATTTCAAGGAGAAAACAATAGAGGGCTATCATACCCTATCACCAATCCAACTCCGACTGATGCTACGGTAGGGGGGTCATGTATAGGTGCTTGATTTTCACCATGCACAGAGCCACTCGAACGAGTGACTGCTTTACTGCGTTGTAGGCATAACCGTTTTTGATTATTTGTTGTTCTAGATGCACCGCCATTTCAGTTTTTTGTTACGCAACGCCAACAAACTATGTTTAGGTCCAATGTTTTCTTAGATTCTGAGTCACTCGTCCGAGTGGCCAAAACCCCTGCAGTGAAAACGTGGGTACCCCCCCCCCCCTATCGTAGCACCAGTCCTCCCCAAGTGTATAGTGAAAAGTTCTGCAATGAGACGAATGCTACGATAGAGGTGCACCGTGATGTTTCTGCCTTCTAAGGGTGGCCACTTAAGGAGCGTCATACCTCACCCGAAAGCCGATTTAGGTGGAAACCAAAAGTGCTACCCGAACAACAATCCCATGAGCTTATAGGTATACTATGGAAAATATGGCAACACAAGAATGAAAATCCGACGATTTTTGGGTTAAGGAGCCCGATCATTCAGAAACAAAATCACCATAAAGTGTCACTGGGACTACCTCTATCGTAGCACGCGTCAAGACAAGAATGACATGCAGACGATTCGGGGTCGGGGAGCTCCCCGTCCCATTCAGAAAATGTTTTTGCCGAACATTTCTACATGTATCGTAGGTCGCGTCATATCGCGAAATAGAACCGTTGAAACGTAGTTTGTAAGACCTGCCATAGATATAGAGTAGTTCTCCCTTGCTGAGTGGTTCTGAGCGGTCTAGAATCACGGCACCTAGACGAGACACCCCAACCGTAGTTTGCGCCAAAAATTGTCGCACGTACCCGGTAGGCTGCAGCATAGGGTTACAACCACACTGCCTGCTGTAGAGGCGTGTTACGGTTGGGGTAGCACTACTTGGTCAATAGGTTTCTCACCGACGAAGATATGTAGCTGAGGAACTGCTGCACCTAATTTAACTGGAATGCTATCATATCGTGTCTTATCAAAACTACTCCTGCAGGCCCGTGAGAGCGTCTCTCGGGTTGCGCTTTTCATTTTGTTTTTCTGGGTAGTTGTCTGTGCGGGTTGTCGACCTCGTTAAGTGAGCGATAAATACGCCTTGGGAAACAAGTAGGTGCACCTCTGTCATATAGCTTGCTTCTGCATCCTGTACATAAACCATGCGCACTTCAAAAAAACTTACCGCACGCCTCGTTGTTGTTGCTCGGGTTGCAGAAGAAGTTGGTGATCTTGTCTTCCTGACACCCGAACGAAAACGAGAAGGAGAAGGAGAAGCTCGTCTCGGGTCCGTCCGGGTCTTCGCTGTCGCCGCTGTGTTCCGGGTCCAGGCAGTCGAAGCTTCCTGTGCTTCCGCACAGGTATGTGGTGCTGACGCAACTCTCTTCGCAGCAGTCACCACCGTCGTAACCTTCACGTTTATGGCAGAAATCTCGCTAAGCACATGCGTATCGATACTTGCAACAACTTGGATCGTTTACGACAGGCTTTTTGACCTGCGTTACGGAGAGGGGTAGAACCTGGTGTTCGTGAGGCCCCCCTCGCCCCACTTGGTGGGTCTCTACTTGAGGAATCTCCAGCAATCGGTTGTGGCAAAACTATGTGCAAGCTAAGGCCAACTTTTTTTTTAACAATGGTATGGGTTACGGCCGCATATTTTGTTTAGAAACATCTAACAATGTACAAGGCGCTTCGCGTAGCGCGCGGTTCTGCCCGCTAAGCTCGCTTATCAAAGTCTGGGAAATAAAGTCACATATAGAACAGATGATATGGAGGAAACAGGCGACTTGCAAATGCCAAGAGCTCCATGCTCCAGGACAACAAAGCGATATGTTCGAAAGAGTAAATACGGCATCACGGCACACAGCAAGGCGCTGCGCTGATTGTTGTAGGTACTGCTGTGTGCTTTTTCCGTGTTTCTCTGTGTGTGTGGTACTCCGTGTTTTGTATTATATTACACACACGGTAGAATGTACACGGCAAACTGCGCAACAAAAACAAAAGTTTGATTAAAAAAAAAAAATTGACGCGGCTGTCACATTTCGGGCGAGAGGTCCACACACAGTTAGTAGTTCATCAGTGTCTCTCAGCCGTCGCAACCACCACACCAAGACGTACATATTTCGAGAAAATAATGGAGAGGCGATATACCGAAAATGAAGTCATCTTCAAAATGCGGTGATGCTCGTAATGGCGTCTTCAAAATTCGAGCAGACGTATGATACGTAGCACGTAAGGCTGCGAATAGTTGGGGCGTTTCTAAAGTATGATACGCGTAGATATATGCATTCGTCGAAAGGGACTCCTACGTACGCAGCTTGATTGAGGAGCTTTATGCCACAATAACATGAATTGTAAAAACAGTAAAATTTCAAACTCGATGAACCTATATATAGAATTTTATGGATCTAAAATGTCACTTTCGTCGATAACGTATAGGTTGGACCGTATATGACCTAGAAATTTGGTTGATGGCCATTCTGGTTATGTATGATGTGTGGTTGGTTGCAGATGGACGGCCGAAATATCTTGGGGATGTGGTCGATCGTTGTTATATACATAGTGCACGAGAGATATCCGTGTCAAGGTACTGGTCGCCCAAGGGGTCAAATGTGTTATATGGCGTGGCATGCGTTTGGCGTTTGTTGGCGGTTGTAACATGCCCACCCCGCGGGCACTCCCTATTTCACTTCGACCTCTACTTCTTCTAACTTCTTCTACACTGCTACTAAAGTGTACTGACAACTTCTCGACATGTGGAGGAATATTATAATAATGTATGCCTAGTTATCTTCTCCAAGCTGGCTGATGACGTCTCTGCGCGAAACCCACAAGTCCTCGGTAGAAAGCCTGACTCCGGGTACGAGGTAATCTAAACATTGTACTGTAGTGAGGGTGATGGATCACCTTGTGCAAGGGCGCGATTCGGTGGCGGTCACGTTTGACGGGCCGGCTTGGGTTCCTGAGAGATGGGAATTAGATGGCGCGAATCAAAGTTTTTTCTAGTAACCATCTGGGTCGGCAAAAATAAAAATAATAATACCGGGAGGCAACTCCCTTCGTCCTTATCCTCCCCTCTCATGGTTTATGCACCAGCAGCAGCTCATTCACCCTTTTGGCTGTATTTATGAATGAAACGTACCGCAGCCCGCGTTGTTGTTGATGCCGTCGCAATCGCCATCCCCGATGTAGGTGTCGATGCAGCTCAGTTGGGCATTGCTCGCCGTGAGTGCTACCATGGAGTAGCTCAGAGCCACAAGGCCGACGGAGCGGAAGAGTTGGACCTTCATGACGGATGCGGGCGTTCACTGCACGTAATAACGTATGCGCGTGGGGCGGGATGCCGTCTTTAGATTGTATATCACATAACGTCTAACAGTATGCTATAAACATTTTTTATTGCGTGATTTAAAATGTAGACCCCAGGTGAGCGCAATCCAAGTATCACCCTCAGCTTGCAAGTATGAATTTCGACAACATTCTCGACCTCACAGCTAACGTTTGGATATTTATACTTAGGTAGTATGTACCTGGTATGTAGTTATATACGCCACAGCCTGTGTACCTCGTCTCAACGTGAGTAAAAGACTTGTGACATGGTTGCCTACAAGCGATATTCGACAGTCCTAACGACATACTTGAGTGAGAAGCAATGTACTGTGCTTTATCTTGCCTGGTCGCCTCCTGGACCTGAGGCACGATTCGCGCGTGAACATACACTATCTAGCGCTGTGAGCGTGCGATCCAAACCAAGGGCCTCGCAATCGCCTCCCCACAGAATTTCGGTGTAGCTTAGTCATACGCATTCAAAGTACAGTAGCTATATAAGTAATCGTACGTAGTATGCTTAGTAACATAAGTAGAATAGGGTAAAAACGGATTCCAAACATGTGTGCTTGTTTCTGAAAGCCACCAGCCCGATCGACCAGACAGGTTAGAGCTCCATCGCGATGCGGGCCGCTGGGTTGTAGCCACAGCGGTGTAAGGATTACAAAGTGACGCATCATTTGTTTCGCGGAGGTGGTCTGGTGTAGCAATGAGAAATATTTCGCCGCATCAGCGCAACCTCTGACATACCAGAAAAATTAATACGAAACCGCCCCATTCCGTCACTGAAGTAGGTAAAGTTGGACTGAATAGGCAACCCGAGCCTTGGTGGTCGAAGGAATGGGCAATACGCTACAGAGCCACGAACCAAACCACCCGACAATGACCTCGGACTTTGAAATCATGGTAAATACTCCTGACGTATTGCAGTATCACTATCAGGAGAGGCCGTAGTGAATCTTGAATCATAGACATTCACAACAGTATTTTTCCCGAACACGAAATATGGCCCCGACCAGTATCTCTATGAGTGTTACTTGACGGCAGGTATACTCTTTGGTGAGGTTACCACTCGGCATAAAACCGAAGGGAAGGATTAGAGGGACACTTACTTGTGAAAACAGAGGAACAAACAAGTAGGGCGCATATGAATATTCTGAATGAAGAGGACTTTCGACAGAGGTGATATAGTTATGCAACGCTTATGAAGGCGTCAACATTGCGTCATATGTTTAAGGCGCTCTTTCGATGCAGTACCGGCTCTCTCACAAGGAACCTGGAATCGGGCTCGGATTGACTTTCTTACTATGGGCGCGCGCGAAAGCACACTTTCTTATGCCGCACTTTCTTGTTTTGGTCCCCGACAAGACGTTTTCCCTAATACTGTACAATGCATGGTGGCTTGGGCCCAGGTCAGGCACAGAAAGGGGTCACTTTCAGAAAGCTTATGCACTAACTGGGCTGAACGCTTTCTTAATGTTTTCAATTTATCAGGCTGATTTGCTTGTGAGTCAGTTTCTTATGAGCGGGCCGGTACTGTACTAATAATGTTGACAAATGGATTTGACTTTAGTTGGGAGAAAGTTTTTTTCCGATGGCCTCGGCCCTAACACAACGCACGCATTACAGCGGTACATGACACCAGCTTGTATTTGATACAGACATGCTCAGAGGATGTTTCGGGGTCTCGGGGTATATATACATTCATTGTTGCACAGGGTGTGCCGCACTGTATCGTTTGTGTACCATGGTGGATGTCTTACGCTGTAGGAAAAATTCTTTGTACCTTTAGGGGGTACGGAAATTAAACCGACAGCCAAACATTCATTATAGGCCGGAGTGTTTTAACAGACTACGAGGGGAGTGTGGTCGCACAACAACCGGAGTATCGCAATGATACCCGCCCACATATCGTACGAACCATTCGCTTGTACAAACCGTACTACTGTACAGTAGTTCAGACCCAGAAATAAATGTCACGTCACCAAGCAGTGGATAATGCCGTAATCGTGAGCAGTACGTTCGCAACGTTTTTACATAAAATCAAACAGAAAACCGAAGACCGCTCTGATAGCGTAGAAAAGGACGATGTCCCACCAAACCGATTTGACGCAAAAACAATGTACTATGGTATCGGACAGTGATTTAGCCCCCCTTTCTGAAGCACTTCCAACAAAGCAAATGACAAATGATACAGTCTATTCATGAAAATGTCTCCATATTTAGACCGTACCAGACATATCTGCTGCGCGCATCTATTGACAGTGTACTGTGGTGGTTTTTGTTGTCGCCACTTGTTTATTTTCACTCTACGGGCCCCAAGCATATATTTTCACAAGTTAGTACTGTTGTCGCGAAGGTCGTCATCGCCTGAAGACACCCCCTTCCACATAGGAACTCCGCACGAAACAAGTGCTCGAGGTGGTTCATCTATAAGCACAATGGATCACGCTCTGCGCAGGAAAAGGATGGATCGTTTTTTAATATACACTTCGAAATACACACGCTCTCCTTGTATATGTATATATATACGTAGAACACTATGATATATACCTTGGGGTGTGTTCTCTGTCCGAGAAAACAATATTTTACAACGGTTTTCATGTATATGCAAGAAGCGACACAAAACTATCAACGTTATCAAGGACAACTGAAACAAGTGACCAAACCCAACTGGGATCGCGGGTACAATTTTTCCTTGCATTGCGCTCTGCAACGCACAGAGCCTCTACTATACGATCTAGCGGCACATACATGTAAAAAAAAAAAACACGACCTACTCAGTACAATTATTTGGTCAGGCTCCCAAACCCAGGGCATCTACACGCATACCATACCTAACTCACAGGTTATACATCGACCCCTAGATAATAGTACCGGCTACGATGATGTCATGTGGTCCAAATTAATGTTGACGCATGCAACTGCTTGCTGTAGAGGTGCAACATCTTTGTCCTGGGGCTCTTGAAGATCATTCTAATCACCCAAAACCTGATTTGGTAGGACAAAAAAAAGAATTGCTGCTTGGCCCGATGAACAGCCATGGCCTAACTAAGGGCCCGTTTTAACGAAGAAAAACAAATAGCAATTTGGAAAAAAAAAATCAAGTCCGCTTTTCATTGGTCAGAACCACAGCACCACCACCCAAGATTATACCCCAAGATCCTAATCTTTGGTGCTGGTGCGTGGGTTGACCAATGAAAAGCGAATTTGAATTTTTATTTTTCCAAATTGAATTTATGTTATACTCGTTAATATGATCCCTAAGCATACAATGAAGCATACTCCAACACAAGAACCATGAAAGAGCGACGGTTTTGGGTTAACCCATTGAGAACTGAACAACATGCAAAATGTCCTACACTAATTCCAAGTAGTTTGTCACCAAATTGGTGGGACCAGTTCTTAAGGGGTTAAGGAGTCCCGTTTTCAGAAAACGTTCCAGCCAAAAAGGGTTACCTCTATTATTGTAGCACGCGTCTGTCTGTTGCTCGCCCCCCCCAAACGTTCCAGCCAAAAAAGGGCTACCTCTATTATTGTGGCACGCGTCTGTCTGTTGCACGCCCACCCGAAACGTTCCAGCCATAAAGGGTTACCTCTATTGCAGCACGCGTCTGTCTGTTGCTCCCCCCCCCCCCCCGATAAACAATCCCACGTGCCCCACACATCAGTAAGCAGGGTGCAATCCACATAATAAGAAATACATCACTTTACGATAAGAAACGACGGTTGTTCGATTGTTGGGAGAAGGCTATCCAAACTACTGCTGTCTGTACTGCTATGCTTTGTGAAGGGTATTCGATTGCATGCAGTACACCCAAAAGGAACACCTACCTACAATATATGTCACAGTAGTTTACATAATATAGCCATACTGTGTAGCATGCATCGTAAAACATACGTATATCTCGCTCAGAAAAAGGTAGTGATCGTACCTCAGACGCACAGCAGCAGTCGTGTTGATGTTTGCTTCTTGTGGGCAGGATGGTACTGCTGTCGTGTGGGTATGCGTCTCTCATCGACTACGTATATCGGTCCGGCGACGATGCAAGTTGCTCGACCCCTGAGCTTCCAGTACCGGCCAGAGCGATCCACGTATATTCTTCTGGTTCATATTGTATAGGTATATCATTCAGTGCCAGTCGTCTCGTGCCCCGCTGGATTGTGAGCCACAGATTTGTCATTCATCGGGATATTATCTTGTCCCGTTTGCTATGTTCCCAGAAAACAATCCAACAGAAAAACGCAGGTACTATCAAGAATTGCGTATTCTACGATATTACGGAGGGGCGTAGTAAACAGGACTCATGGAACACACAAACACCTATACATTTACCTATTTTTACTAACAATATTTGATCCTACTTACTACGGTCCTCCGTAATAGTACGCCAGCACTGCTACTATTACTGCTGTAGTAAGAAACACTGGTCGGCCAAAATATTATGGCTGCTCTTTAATCTCGAGAGGCTCTATCCTAGGCCACCAGATTGTTTTTCCTTCCGGTTCTTCAATAGAAGTATCCCGCCGTCCCTGCCTCACTGGTCACAAGTTATTCCGTGCCATATTGTCAAACTTACTGACTGCTGCACTGGAGGACTTGTTTAATAAATTCCGGGGTATGTGCATAGCATTATATATATCATACATGCGTGTATAATACGAGGTTATGTAATATTAAGGTAATGCAGTATCTGCGCGTTAAAATGACCCCAACATAGGATTCGTCACCAAAATCACCTAAAAATTGGTCAGATTGAACCAGAAAAATGAAACATCGTGTTGTTACGTGTAGCGTGTGTAGCCCACACAAATTACGTCTTTATACTGTTGTAGGTCATCAGTAATTTAACTGTCCAGCAAATCCTATTTCAGTCGTGCACAGTTATTACATACCGCTATAACATACAGGGGCGCCCGTGAAAAGAGAAAACGACACACCATACCTCAAAATGTCAGATTCGGGAACCAACGAACTTGTTTTGACCCTAAGACGAAGCCAGCACAGGGAGTCACGTTGTTAATAACAGCCGATTTTCTTAACAATTGTGAATTGCCTTTCCGATGAGAATGAAAATCGAAAATATTTGTTTTTGAATTGTAAGAGATGTACTCGCCTCACAGTCAAAATTTACACTGTAAACTTTTGTCAGTTGTGACAGCCGTCGATGGCGCAAAACATAATCGAAATCGGCGTCGGCAGTCTCAAGATAGATATCGAAGATCCAAGAAAATCTGGATTTATAGGACCTCGCCCATAAATAAATGTCAATTCCCTCATATCCTCTGTTTTACGAGGTCCTGTCAAGGTTGATTTCGATTTTTGTTTCGTGGATCGATACGTACAATCGAGGAACAATATTCCGCGGGTCAAATTTGTAATGTGAGGGGAAATACAACCCGTAAAAAACAACGTACAAAAAGTCGATGTTCATTCTCATCGGAAAGGCAATTCTCAATTAGGAAAATCGGCTGTTTTATTATTTTTTGGGGGTTCTTTTTCAGTTGGTTTTAGAGTGCCCCGCTATACCCCCGTCTATCGAAACAAGACTCTGTTGTGTGTCATCAACGTGTCAACGGTTTTGATTCGCGCGACCCCGTACCATCGGGGTAATACAATGAGTATTATACCAGGTATACTGTTGGTTGTGTTCTTCGCATTCAACCAGTGTTATCCTGCCTGTCGACGTCCCTCGACGCCCCTCGCAACCATCATTGTCAGTGGTAATTATTTTCGTCCCATATGTATACCAGGTACTTCGTAGTAAGGGCTATTCTTATCGGAGCCATGGATTTCCAAAAGTTCCAACATGTTTTTCGTGCGATTTTCTGTATTTCCATGTTTTCTAATGGTATTGTTTTTATAAGCACTGCTTGCTGTGGTCACAGCCAATGTACGAGGTATGTATGATATATATGAACATATGAACCCAGGGATACTTCACAGCAAATCTGTGTGGTTGTTGATTCGTTTAATGACGCATGGTATATACGATACGGATACAAACAGTAGGATATCACTCCTATTTTTCTGAGGCTGTCTGTGCTTCTTTGACGAACGCTCTATTTTTTTTTTTTTTTTTTTTTGTCCATCCCATTTATTATCTTCGCCCTTCCTTTCTCTCTCCTCCCTAGTCGTAACTCAGATCCGGGGTCACAAAGTAGGCTCCTCTCCCTCCTCCCCCACTAAGGTTCTTGCCTTGCATTTTTATCGCGAGAAGACTTCAGCCTTTCCTTCCCTCGTCGACTCGCATCGAATTGTGCCTACCCACGCTACTATTAATTGGCGCTCTCAGCAGTTGATTCCGTTTTTTATTTATTTTTGCAAATAAACTCAAAAGTCCGACCCACGTGAGATTCGAACTCCAGACATCAACGTTCAGAAGCGTTCGAGGTTACCTCTAGACCATCGGGGCGACCGACACGTATACACATATATCTAGCAAGTAGAAGAGTCCGCGACTGGAAAACAAGCATTACGTACGAGGAACGATGTTCTTGTTAAAATACATTATTTAATTCATTTGCCATCTGCAAATGTGCAGCTCTTATCTCAATCATACCATTCACATACATGTGGAGGATAGGGTACGTAGACACCGTCAACCTCTGATCACAAATAAATGCCAACCATGAAGATACGTCAACCAACGTCCGGTCTACGAGACCTGCCATCATGGATGGTCTTCATATGGTTGACGTTCGGGAAACAAACCCCGAACGCTATCCAGGGAGAAAGGGTCCCTCTAAAACATGAGACCCCCTCTCCACTCTCTATCCTAGAGAATCTCTCTCTTGGAGAGCGAGGGAGGGTTTGTGAGGCACCTCCTTGCCACATATAACGAAGAAAAGTGCGCGTCAAGGCCTCGGCCAACAAACCTGCTCAAGACCCCGACACGGCCGACATCATCTGAGGAGGCGACCTCCATAATGGCGTCGACGATGAGATATACATAACGGAAAACATTCGCCCGTGTCGTAAAAAAACATGCAGCCGTCACGAGGAACGCCGTCTTAGTGTGGCCACACGACAGATAGCGCTGAGTCAAAAACAAATGGGACAACCATGAACTCCGACATTTTGCTGCCGGCATGCAAACAAACTGTACGGAATCCTAACACTTACCAGCCGTGTTTACTCAACACGTAGTGTGCTGTCCCTGGCAGTCGGAGGGGGTTTCTGGAAGATACAGAATGTTGCAGTGAAAGAGATGACTACACACGTTCCCCTGTCAAGACTCCACCTACCGAGCGTACCCCTCTTGAAATGATCGCCCCAAAGTCACATACATCCCTAGCAAAGATGGACTTGGGGCGCATGAAGGAGGGGGCGATGTGGAGGATAGGGTACGTAGACACCGTCAACCTCTGATCACAAATGCCAACCATGAAGATACGTTAACCAACGTCCGGTCTACGAGACCTGCCATCATGGATGGTCTTCATATGGTTGACGTTCGGGAATACAAACCCAGAACGCTACCAGGGAGTGAAGGGTCCTCTACGAGAACGACCCCCACTCCCACTCTCTAACCTATGAGATCTCTCCTTGCGAGATGCGAGGGAGGTTTTGTGGAGGCACCTCCTTGCCACATATAAGAAAGAAAAGTGCGCGTCAAGGCCTCGGCCAACCCTGCTCAAGACCCCGACACGGCCGACATCATCTGAGGAGGCGACCTCCATATACACCTATATATCATAATCGTCAATCATCCCTGAAAAACATTAATGAATGCCGCCTTAACGATATGGAATAGCTCCCTTTGATACATATACTCCTTGTCGAAGTATATATAGACCCAAGACTCCCTACTACGTACTCGTAGTCTGTCTTTATTACCCGGGACCATATTAAGTAGGACCTACCGTACCCACAAAAAAACAACATAATAACAGGTATTTCGCTATTTTTACCAACAATATTTCAGGGGTACGCGCGGTAAAGGTCGGGACGGGAAAATGTGGTCGGGACGGGAACGGTACGGTACGGGAATGGGAAACCGTCAGATTTTTCGTTCCCGACCGCGATTTTCCGACCGGTACCATCGTCAGTTTCTGTTCCCGAGCTCTACCGTCCCGCGGTAATGGCCGTGTTCCCGTTCCCGACTGTTTCCCATCCCACTGTCTGCCCATTCCCGACTATTCCCGTCCCGCTGTCCGCCCAGTCCCGACTATTCCCATCCCACTGTCATGTAAGTGATTCCCGTCCCATCCCGACCATGGGTCACAGCTTCTTTCTCCCATCCCGCATCTCACTATTGGGGCAGATATTCCCATTCCATTTACCGCCGATTTTTTCGTTCTCCCATCGCATAATCATGGATGGATGCAAGTGCGTATACTGCATTTTTACTCGTATATATTTCCGAACTATAAAAATAAATCGTCTACGCGCGAATATATATTTCCTTTTTTCTTTTTTTTTCCTCTCGTTTTTTTTTAATTCAAAATTTAAACACGAAATTAAAATTTGTATCAACCATTCAATCGGCCCAACTCACACCTCGCTATTTGAAATAATAGTACGTACGAGTACAAGGTTCCCCTCCGGGACGCGCCTGGGGGAGTGGCGCAAGGGCGAATCGAAAACCTACTATTAATATCAAAACAACAGCATGCGATATTGTATCATACGCATATCATATTGTATACCTGCCTAAGAAATCCACTTAGTTTGTGTGTGCTTCTTGTCTTATATTATGGGGGTCTGGGTTACGTACATACAAAAAAAAAGAAGTATCCAGAGTCATCGCCAAGGATCGAACTCAAGCCTTCAAGCATAAAATCGTGCATGGTGACCGTTTGCCTATACTTTCAAAGATACATTTTCCTGTACTACACGATTATTTGTCGCGGCCCGCGTCAGACACACGACAGGTCGCACATACATGATGCAAGCACAGCAGCAAGCAACAACAGAACAGCAGCAGAAGAGAGAGAGATGGTGGTGCCTGATGACGGATGCAAGCCTGCTGCGATGAAGCAACCACTAATTAATAGCCACAGCAGTATACGGTGGATCCGCCACAGTCACGTCTGCTGCTTGTGCTTCTGCCGGGGCTGTGGCGTTGCTTGTGTTCGTTGCATGTTGTGTGATGTATCGTGGTATTCAAAAGCGGTCATTAATTTCCGGTCAGAGTGGGCGTGGCTCTGTTACACACACAGCAGCAGAACAGAAAAGAGTAGATAGATGGTGTGGATTATGGACATTAGGCTCCGATAGACACAGCTAGCCACAGCACTACAGCGACATCAACAGCAGCAGCGGGTAGAAGAGTGGTGGTGGTGGTGTCGTTTGGTGACGGATTTCTGGCTCCTATGAAAGCAAAACTACTCGTAGCAACAACAGAGCACATCACAGATCTGCCTTCGAGGCGCACAGTGATGTATCACTCTGCCCGGAAAAGTAACGACAGTTTATATATAGTTTTAATGAACAAAAGTTTCTTACACTTCAGGACAGCGGAGAGATTCGTACATGAGCATCGATCTGCAGGTATGATACCATGACTTGGAAAATCGCAGGCTTCGACAAAAGCAACTCGTCACGGTACAGCACGGATCTGAGGCACGCGCATGCATGATGTAATGGCTGCTGCTGCTGCTGCTGCTGCTGCTGCTTCTGCTGGTGCTGCTGCTGGGCAGCAGGGTTGTAACATGAGGTTGTACTGTTTGTAACACGCTCTCTGTGGTGCTGCTGTTGTTCGTGTGTGCTCCCCTTGCTCTCGGCAAGAATTGCACAAAAAACGCACGACTGAACATAAACAGGGCCTCACGAAGCGAAACCCGGGAAATCGTCTTATCCACTGCCGCCGAAAAAAAAAACTTTGAGCGCCCGCCACGCGAGCCACAGAGCTCGGATCGAGCCAAAACCTCGACCAATGTGTCCGGCCGGGCGTCCCGTGTCGGGGTACGTGGTGTTTTGCCGAAAAGCGCTCGCGCGAAGAGAAAAATTGCGAAAAGTGCGAACATTTCACAAGCATAACTATACATACAAGGCTCTCCTTCGGGGAGTGGGGTGTTCCCCGCGGGGTGACGCAAGCTGGCATGTCCCACCGAAAAACCGAGCTATCGCCATCCAGCTGTAATCATAGAAAACGGGGAAACCGAGTATTCTCCATTCAGCGGTAATCGTAGTAAAACGGTTTTTGCTAACGTACGCGTATATTTTTAATTTATAAGGAAATTGGCGTTATTACCACACTAAAAAAAACATGTTTGTTTTGTCCCGAATCGCGACGGCAGCTTTTCTTGTGTTTGCCAAAACTTATCATTCTTATAGTTTGTGAAACAATATCACGATCGGCGAAAATGTCACGTAGTTTTTGCTGACATGTTTCGGTTGTTAGACATGGCGATATGTACCACAGCAAGCAGCATGTCATTCTCGTATACGTACAGCAAACGGTAGTAAAATATATTCGCATTACGTTCAGCAAAAACAGTACCTGGTATAGGCTAGCAGCAGTACAGCAAGTACAAAGCAGTAGCAGCGGGCAGTGTAGCAAGCAGCAGCAGCACAAGCAGAGCTACTAATTGTAGTACCTACGTACCTGCAGCAAGCACCAGCACCAACAACTACTGCTGCGACATACATAGTAGTTAACGTTCAGCAGTAGAAGCAGCACACTTCTGCTTCATGTAGCGTAAAGCAAAGCAGCACAGCTAGCAGCTAAGGTTACCTAAATATTACTACTCGTAGTAAAGGGTACATTTTCAGTACAGCTAGCAGCTGAGGTTACTTGAATATTACTACTCGTAGTAAAAGATACATTTTCAGTACAGCTAGCAGCTGAGGTTACTTGAATATTACTACTCGTAGTAAAAGGTACATTTTTCGCTGTCCAAGCAAAAAAGAACACAACGTTCTTGTGGTAGATTCGTACATCATATAAAAATGGGTAATAACCAACAACGGGTACACCCGCGCCGGTAGGAGTCAAAAATGGGTACAGCATGGAATCGAGTCAAAACACCACATCCCACGAGCCATCAAGGGATAAATTGGCCAAAATCACATCGTGCCCGTTTCTGAGGGGTAGTGACAACCAGGCACACTTGTCGGCGCCTAACTATACACTTAGACGTGTCCAGATTATGGTTGGAGGGCTCAGGTCCGGGTGGAATTGGGAGCAGGGTCAGGGGTCAGGGGTGTTAGACGCAGAGGCTTCTGGCGGCAAGCGTGTATGTGTGTTATACTTGGTCTCAGGGGGTACCTGAAATACACCCTAAACTACAGCAGGAGTCATATTACGAGTACAGTCAAAATACATCAGTCGTATCATATATACGTAGGTGGATGGTCGTATCGCTCCGAAGACGTACGTACCCAGGTGCGTAAAATGGTTGAATAGAGTTTAAGTGAATTGTGAAAAAGCTTGGAAGAAAATGAAACAACGAAAGAGCGGTCGCAGACGCAGTGGAGAGCGAGGCACACTGTAGGCAAGTGGTTAGAGCAAAGTAAATAACCAAACACGGTTGAAAGCCAAGCATAATAGACATTTACAGTAGTACCCGGGACATTATCTCTCATAAACGGGTACGATTTTCTTTTGGCCAATCGCGTGGCTCGCTGGGCGTGTTTTTTACTTGATTCCAGGCTGTACCCGTTTCTGAGTGAAAACCGACTGGGTATACCCGTTTTTGGTTACTTCCCTAAAAACAAATCATTCTAGTATGCCAGAGTGAGGCCGGTATATAGCGGACAAGAACAAAGAGCAGTACGTATCTTGGGGCAGATGGGCAGGTACTGCTGTAGGTTCAAGGGGTTGTTCCACTATGAAAAAAATCCTATCCGGTGGCCGGCATCTGTGTGGAGCCCTTGTAGCGGCCCAACAAAAGAACGAAACAAAAAGCGGGGGCAGCACAGTAGTCCCCACTCACAGACATGACAGGACTCAACCGCGTATCAACCCACCCACCCACCAAAGCATCAATCCACCCATTTAACTACCAACCCACCCAAACACCACGCGCTATAACAGTACAGCAGTACAGTAGTGCGTATGTGAGGAGCATGGGGCTGCTATATCGTACTGGTGGGTAAAGGTAATACAACACAAATCTGGGGCATCGCAGACACGACAGCACTCAACCACGTACCAACCCACCCACGCACCCACCCAAACACCCATCCACCCACCCACCAACTCACCCACACACCATGTGCTGCATCAGTACAGCAGTACGTAAGTGAGGATCAAACTTTCGATCGATCGCACAACAACAGGAGTAACAACAACAGCAGTGTGCAGGAATCACCACATACGTATCGTGTAAGTCTTACAGCAGGAAGCAGCAGCAACACTGCCGGAATACGTCGTAATGCTGTAGAGTATGTACACCTGGTGTGTGCGCACATGTGTGCTTATGTATGCTGGTACGACAACCCTGAAACAACACACGTATATACATGATACATACTGTCTCTTTGGTGCGTGCTCATGAGTTCATACACATCCAGCGTAAGCCGCAGCAGAAGCACTCTGTAGTAGTACCATTTCGAGTATCATCATACTGCGCCTGCTAGCTATTGTCTCATGCCTGGTATGCCGCAATATATCAGAGCTAGAGCAAGAAGCAGCACTACTCGGTAGATTGACCCCCTACGAGCATGACACTGCTGCTGCTGTGGTTGCATCTGACGACGTAGAGGACGCATGATACGCACCAGGTTACCAGGTACCCTACATGTACCATTATGCCCGGAAATGTTACCACCGTTTGGATTTCCAAAACATTACGAAACGTTTCTTACATTTTCGGAAAAATTGGTGCGGTAAAACACTCGATGCGGTGAGATCCCTCGTTTCGTCGTCGGCACATCTGATGCAGCAGCATGCTCATGGCCCCCTGTCAAAACCATACGACTGCACAGTGTCAGAGATACTGCCGCGTCGCTGCTGGTGCTGCATGTGTGCAGATGTTCGATGCCGCTCGATGTGCACGTCGGTGTGCCCTCCTTTTTTATTCGTCGTGTTGAAACCGACTTGGCAAAATCACCCGCTAGCCGTGGAGACCGGGTTTCACGTTGCCCTGCTCGGCTCGACCGAGTGGGACGGGGTACCCCGGGAAACCGACTCTATTTTTTCGGCTGCGCGAGCGCCCCGCGCGGGCTACGGACCGCGCCCGAGGGCGAGGCCCGGGGGACTCTCTCCCCGGCCGGCCCCCCGCGTTTCGGGCCCGGCGCCGGTGAGCTCGGCCGGGAGGGCGAGACGCGAAAACGCGCCGTCGGGCAAAACAAACACAACCCTACTTTGTTATATAATAAATCGGTCGTATATTTGTTAAATTATTATGTCGAGAATAAAACCAAGAACACTCACACCACCACCCGGCCCAAAGACAAAACATGGCATCAAGCATGGATGTTGTGGTGGTGGAGGATCCCGGCGGAACTGCTTCGGCGCCTCAAGCAGCGCCAAAGCAATCAGCCCCGGTTCCTGCTCCTATTGGCACTGTTCTCGCGAATGTTATACTCGTACTCGAAGAAGACTTTTGATTATACCTTTTTCAGTCGTTGTCTCCAGCGTGTGTTCCCGACCGTGTTCCCAACAATTCCCGACTGCTTTTCCCGACCGTATTCCCGACCGTATTCCCGACCGTATTCCCGACCCGGTTCCCGACCGATTCCCGACCCATTCCCGACCTATTCCCGACCCATTCCCGACTTATTCCCGACCTATTCCCGACCCGTTCACCGATCGTTTCCCGTACCGCCGAAACAGTTTTCCCGTACCATACCGTACCGCCAAAAATCGGTTCCCGTCCCGTCCCGTACCGCCAAAGAATCGTGTTTTCCCGTCCAATCCCGTCAACCAAATGGTTTCCCACCTTCCCGTCCCATTCCCGTCCCGCGGTAAACAGACGGGAACATTTTCCCATACCGCCCCTCGGGAAGACCCCAAAAAAATTCCGCCTGCATCGGGCAAAACGGTCCCATCCCGTACCGCGCGGTGCCTTCGGCAACGCGCGTACCCCTGCAATATTTGTGGAAGATTGAACGAAGAAAATCTGGGGTTGGTGGAGAGGTACTGAATCGTTGGCATGATTAATAGAGGGGATGGGGAAAGGTTTATCGAGCCGGTATCATGGTGGTGCAGTTGGTTGAATTGAAGAGACAGAGGTTGGAAGGTTTGAGACACTGAGACAGTAAGGCAAAAGGCCATCTACTGTGTTACGGGGCTCTATTGGCGGTGTTGGCGACCAGGAGTTTGGCACTGGCTGGAAGGTCGGCGAGTTAAAAGAAGCAAAACAAAGGTCTTATTCTCTCTGGTCCATCACGATTTTCGCTCCCAAGCGTGTTTTTCCCAACAGCGGGAATTCGGTGGTCACATCAATATTGATACCTTCGGCACCCCGAACTAGCGACCAAAACGCTGCCACGTTTATTGTTATTAATAGGGCTGTGAGTTGGCTGGAGTTCCCGGCTAGTTGTTAGCTGGCTGATACCTAACTGGCTTTAGTCGACTAGTTGGCTGGCGCTAGCCAGAAAACTAGTCGACTAGGCCGTGTCTTGTCGGCCATCGACAAGCGGGTCTACAGCGTACACATCAGTTACGCGCCGATACACACGCTACAACTACATCCTCAATATTGGGTGCGCCAAGTATTACACCCAGGGAAACAAGGGGCTTGTTTATACGTGTTTGGCATAAAATAGGCGAAGTAATATAATTAAAAATATATATCGTGAGAAGCTGCGCGAAGTGTTGAGCTTTCTGACGGTGCCTCCAGATTTCCGAACAGCTCAACACATCCCGAAACTTGTACCTTTGGTACGAGGTGGTGCGGAGATAATATTAGAAATATTATTATTGTCCCAGATGGACTACAAAGATGCAGAACCCCGTAAATCATCTTGCATCAAAGAATGAATCCCTGTCCCCGTTTGGGGGGCTTGGAAAGCCGGCGATCCTTCCGCACGCGGCATCGAACCGCTACCTTGTCGCGTGCACTCGCTTTCGGAGGAGCGCTCGGTACAATCACTTCTTTGTCGGACGCTCCATCACCGCCATGGTCCGTCGGTAGGCCGAGGTCAGCGGTGCCGGCACCTTCGGCCCTGCCATCGGCACCGGCACCATCGACGGCGATGGGTTGATGCGTCATGCGTTGTGGAAGACCTCTCTCTGTGTCTCTGTGCGTGGTCGTACTGCTTGGGGACGTCAAGAAATACGCACCCCGTATCAGACAAGCCTTCCTACAAGCAAGGAAACCCAAAAACAAAAATAGTTGGAAAGTTGGCACCGCCGCAACATACTTGAAAAACTAGCCAACTAATAACTGGCTGGCAACTATTAGTCAGCCAACTAACAGCCCTAGTTATAAACCGTCTACCAGCAAATGTCGCGCCCGTTCCGTGCGACTCATTTCATTGCGACCATGGTCATAACTCAGACACCACCATTTATTTTGTATAATCCCCCAATGAAGTGTTGTCTGTTGCTGTGATGGTCACTTTCTACCTCGTACATTTTTTCCCTCTGAAGTTCCACATTCATACCTGAAAAAAAGCCCACACTAATTCCAAGCAGTTTGTACCCACATACATACGTGGGGCCGATACTTGAGAGGTTAAGAAAAGGCCCGTCAGTTGTGAATGTTTTCGCCGAAAAAGTGTTACCACCCTCTTACCGTACTACTTACTGTATAGCACGGGTCCACTGTAATTGATTGCGGCCCACGATCGCTCCAAACACGTAAATGGACTTCGTACATGTTTGTGTTATGATTTCTTGCTTTCGTGGCAGAGGTATTATTTGGGATCGATCGCGTCTGTCTACAGCAGTAGTAGTAGTAGTAGTAGTCCGAGCGCGAAGCAGTACGTACTGCCAGACGACGACAGCAGCAGTGTCGGCCATCTCGTAAGAAGACAGGAGCTTCACGAAATCCAGCGCAGAAGTTTGCGAACATTCAAGAAAGTATTAAGCCTGTAAACTGTATACAGTACGTGCTCGCCGTTAGTCCGAACATTGCAAAAAAAATGTGTATACGTCTACCCCTTTCGCACTCCACGAGAACAAGCCGTACGCCTCAGTTAAATCGTGCTTCCTAATTCAAGAGAGCGTCTATGTGTGGAAATACAGTATGGACGAGGCATGCACAACTACTGATCTCACACTGAGAGCACATACACAACGATGGACAATCATCTGACCTAGGCCGCCACCGCCTCTGAGCATCGACGACGATCACAGGAACGAGCCAACAGGACGGTGCTGCCCTTTGATTTACTGTACGTAGTGCACTCTTAAACCCTCTTTCTGCGGGGGCAATCCGGGAGTTCCACATCGTCTTGAGGATTTGTTGCGGGGTAACTCATTTTTTCCTTTAATGTTCGGAGCAAACGGGAACATATTTTTGGCGCTGTGTGCTGCATCTACTATGCGTCTTGTCGTGGTGTTGCCATCTGTACCCAGTGCTGGTCCTGGTAGATGCCACCTGATTTCAGCGCGTAGTGCCCCTTATATATCCGTGGCAACATCATCAGATGTACAGTACAGGACACCCAATAAGAAACAGGCTAACAAAGAAAACCAGGCTGAGATTCGGAGGTAAATGAGAAATTCAGGAGTCGTTATCTTGAAAATGGTGTAAAAAGTGCCCTCTCTCGAATAAGAAATCCAGCCGTGACCAGATTTCCTGTTTAATATTAGGTGTCCTGTACTGTATACTCACGTGCTGAAAGTGATATGTTCGGATGATCGGGCGGACTGAGGTATTCGCCGCCTGCGGCGAACTTTGTTCCACTGTGATATTACTCGCGAAGTACTCTTTTGTACAGTCGTGCATGCCTTCAGGAATATCGGGTCCATCGTGAAAACGATACGATGCGTTGGGGTGCCCTCATAAGGGCACTGGCGTCACGCTTCTAGGGGGAATTGGCAAGCACACAGCATGTGGCATCTGGGGACCTGTCGGACTATCATCTGGCTGGTGCGTAGGCATGCATGTTGGCAGGTTCATACGCGAATCCCAGCATGTACCTGGCACTGCGAATGTCGCCGTCTTCAACGCATATCATACAATGACACTCTGATTTCATCTTTGTTGTTTAGCTTGGTACATCCACCTGGGTGGGTGCCACAGCGATTCTGGCCTCGCGCTCCCGCTTAGTTCATCGGTGTGAATGCAGGCCTGTGGATGGTAATTGTTTACCCTAGGACAGCTTTATCTCCATCCATGTATGAATACATACCACACACAGCAGTACGTCGAAACAACGCCCACACGGACACACCAATTCGGCATCTACGGTAATCCCATGCCACGCTATTAATAGCTGCAATCTCGAAAGTGACAACATTTTGACAAAGTGACAGTTTCCTTTTTAAACTCGGCGCTGAACCAACTTCGACAAAGCTCGTTCAACTACATCGTAACGTGTTTCTGGCTACCCCTTTTGAATAACTCACATATTTAAGCTGGGACCCACGGGATGGATTATTTCCCGGCGGTCATTTCTAGCACCACATTGACCAATAAACAGGATAACTAGACGGCATACATATACGGTTCCAACACCCTGGGAATACGTTAAGAACAAACATTGCGCTAAAGATGAAGGCCCACGACGACCGAACATATGCCAGCTCTTGGAGAACGACGTCAACAAGTGCTTGAGGTATATGCTGTGGAGTAGCTAGGTTTCTCGTACGAGTGATAAGGTCCTTTTGGGAGGAGGGTTCGGCCACGAAGAGTGACATATCCCTCCATCGAAAATAGAACCTTGTCCTGTGACAAGCCTGACTTGATACAGATACATATCTCTCTCAAAGGCAACGATAAATGCCTTACGGCGTGTTAAAGCAACACAATGCATTTGTGAGATTCGCCTTCAAGTGTGCAGATATTGGCCATCGCTATCCAACAGTTGGCGCAGACGACGAATTTGTAGCAGCAAACGTTTATGCTTCTGACGGATGAGTCAAAAATACAACTCAACCTTTACATGGGACGATAAGGAACCTACTACGGGGGACCATAGTTAATAGGACCTATGGTACACACACATAAACATATATACTTACAATTGTTTACCAACAATGTGTGGGTCTATTTACTATTATGGTCCTTCGTAATAGGGTACGGCCGGGTAGGCTGCGAAGAACGCTTTCGCTGAGAACGAGGGCGTCCTGGAGGGGTCGGTGATCGCAGCTGTTCACCGGGGAGTATGTAAGTCGAACAATTGCCACGATTTGTCACTTTGCACATTGCCGTGGAGATGATTACAGAGACGTCGAAGATACCAGTCTTGTCGTTAACGGGGACCGTCCCGACACCGAGAGATATCCCGCGCCAGGACGCTTGCCTCGTGCCGGTGTCAGGGGCGCATCACATTTGATTGGCATCGGTAATGCCCTTCTGCGCAGGTTTCTCGCATTCCTCGTTGTGTTGCTTCCGTTTGAAGGTGTGGGCGGGTGTGCTCGTGGAAGCGGCACGTGAGCGACGCCTGCCGTAAACATCTAGTATGCTGTCCTCAGCATGCTGCTTGCGGAAGGCCGTGTTTTGGTTAATCTACACTTCGAAAGGGGGTCTACTCGTGCGGGTGCCAAGCAAGTAACGCGCGTTTTCGACGCTAACCAGATAGTGTCTTCAACCAGTCGCTCGCCGTATGCCGGTCTTCTTGCCCTCCGCGTGCGATGGCGGCCTCTTCGCGCGGGAGTCATGTGATAACCACTTAATTCGGAACGTTGAGCATGCCATCGTCTGCACGCTGCTTGCAGTACGTGCGGACCTCGACGCCGTTCGCACGTGAAGACGGTCTCTTCGTGCAGGTTGCATGTGCGCAACGTTTTTGGGACGCATGCTGCGATAGAGGTGCACCATGTTTTTGCCTTCGAAGGGTGGTCACTTGAAGAGCTCTACACCTCACCCTAAACTGATTGTGGAGGAAAGTAAAAGTGCTATATCTGATTTCCAATCCCATGGCCGAAGCATACGATACAAGGAAAAATATTGCAACAAAAAATAATGATCAAAGTCCGCCGATTTTGGGTTAAGGAGCTCGATCACTCAGAAACCATATCAGCCAAAAAGTGCTATCTCTATCGATGCGTGCTACGATAGAGTTTCACCCCGTTTTTTCTGAGCTCTCCTCATTCGAGGAGCTCCATACAACGCCGAAAAATGGATTCGGAGGAAACGAAAAGTGCTACCCGGTGGACGATGCCACGACCTACAGTAACTATCGCAACACAATAAGGTGTGTCTGACGATTTGGGGTTAGGGAGCTCGATCGTTCAGAAAACAGATCGGCCAAAACCTGGAACCTCTATCGTAGCACGCTTCTATCGTAGAACGCATCTTGGGTCAACGTTGACCATACCATACTCAGCATGCTGCATGCATGCAATACATCGGGGACTCGCTGCCCTCAACATTGAAGGAACGCCTACCGTAGTGGAGCAGGCTATCGCGAAAACATCGCTTGTTACAGGCGTTGGCCATCTCGTCTTTGGCGTGTTGTTTGCGTACGTGGCCGATTTGCTGCTGCCCGCGACATTGAAGCACTACTCGTATATCTTAGCACAAGTGCGGTGATGATATCGCTTGCGGTATGCGTCGACCATGCCGTTCGGGGCATGTTGCGTACAGTAGACTGGTGTCGTGATACCCTACATATTTAAGGTACCGTAGGAATCTTGGTGTAGGGGCCGGTAGAGCAACGATTGTGTGTTACGTTGTGACCTTACCGTCTGAAGCGTGTTGTTTGCAGTATGCAGTCGTCTTTCTGCTCTGAACATGAAAGGAAGCGGTCTGGGCGGAAGTTTGGTGATTTGCAACGTTTGCGGTACAGCCATCGACCATGCCGCCCCCAGCACGTTGCTTGCAGTACACCACCGTCTTCGTTGTCCCTCGGCATTGAAAGAAGGCAGTTTCGTACACAGGTGACCTGTGAGTAGACGCTTGTGGAAGGAGGTTGACCATGCCGTCATCCGCATGCTGTCCAGCAAAAAGCCGCGGTCCTGCCGCCGTTGACACAATAGGTCGTCTGCCGTGCGCAGGAGGAGTTTGAACAACGCACCTTGCTAGTTCGACTGCCTTGTGCAGGAGGAATATTGAAGAACGCACCATGCTGCCCCTGCCGAAGGCCGGTGCGAAGTTTCTGGCAACGGAAATGAGGCGGAGGGTGGGTGAAGAGAGTAGGCCAAAACCACGTAATCGTCATGCCAAGCCAACGTGATGTGAAACGGAGGTATACATTGCAGTGCGCCTGCTATGAGCACTCTGTTCGATTTTTCAGTTCAGCATCACGCTCTTTTGAAATGGCAAACCCATGTGCACTTCGAGAGACGGTCTGGATTATTGTCTCCTGGGCAACAAAAGGCCCAAGTGTTTCACCGGTGCAGCGAACTAGTGTTGGGGCAAGCAGAGAAGCGCTTAGTCTAACGAGAGGGAGAGGGTAGGGGTCGTGTTATGTGAATAACTTTGTTCCACACGTGGGGAGGGGACAACAAGGCTGAAATAGTCGCATTTGTGAATCTGTGATGGTTCGGTTACAGCATGAGCCCGAGCGAATGCCAGCTGCTGCGAACGCCTGCTGGGTCTGCATCGACCGTTTTTAACCTCAGTTTCGTTCAATCACGGATGTAGGCTCAAAACAGATAAACGATACACTTGTAATAGTTTTGAATGTGTCCTGGGGGTGTAAACACGCATCACCATGAGCAGCATTTTAACGCAGCCCCACGGACACCCTACCAAATCGCATAGCAAGACAAGCTACACGTGGCGCCCTGAATCGCACACCCACAGAGCAAAATACCGTGACACGCAGAAATTTAATCCAGATACGTTAACCTTCTGAACCCACACAGACCAGCGCACTTCAAACGCACACGGACGCGTGCTACGGTAGAGGTAGCACTTTTAGGCTGAATCGTTTTCTGAACGATCGGGCTCCTTAACCCAAATTCGTCGGACTTTCATTTTTGTGACGAATACTGTTTCAGAGTATACTTCGGTCATGAAATTTCTCATCCGGCAGCGCTTTTAGTTTCCTCCAGAATCATTGTTTCGGTGAGGTATGACGCTCCTTAAGCGAGGAGCTCAGAAAAACCATGGTGCACCTCTATCGTACCATACGTCCACGTCCATCGACGGGAACTAACCGCATCAAACACAGACCAAAAGCCATGCAACGCACACGACTACCTACAGAGAGCTACCGGCACCCAGGCCACCATAGGGTGGGTTGAGTTTGATGGGGGGTGCATTGTTTGGGACGTCGGATCGAGGTGGTGGTCGCGGCGTTGTTGTGGCGGTTTGCCGTCCTACTGATGTGCCGCTGCTGTGCTGGTGTGATGCTGGTGCGCCAAGAGTACAGGTTTTCAAGTGATAGGTAACCACGGTATGTTCAGGGGTGCTCTGGTCCGCGCTACGCACACACGTTTGGTATTCGTGGACTGGTGAGTCGTAACCATGTGAGGCGCATGGTAAGGTAGAGGTGCACCATGGTTGTCTCCGAGGGTTCTGACTTGAGGAGCTATTTACAAGTCAAACTCTTCTACAACAGATGCGTGCTACGGTAGAGGTAGCACTTTTCGGCTGAATCGATTTCTGAACGATATGGCTCCTTAACCCAAGTTCGTCGGACTTTCATTTTTGTGACGAATAATGTTCCAGATTATACTTCGGTCATGAGCTTTCTAATCCGGCAGAACTTTTATTTTCCTCCCAAATCATTTTTTCGGTGAGGTATGACGCTCCTAAAGTGATGAATTCAGAAAAAAAACATGGTGCACCTCTATCGTAGCATGCGTCAACACCGAGTTCTCCATTGTGACTGTTGATGTGCTCGGTGGCAGGTCTCTAGACTTCATACACCTCGAACGTCCCGGAATTATCTCGCCTTTAAATGGCTACGACGACTGGGTCTAGTTACTGGGTGAGCCAAAAATATGAGGTGCGCAAGTGTTTGCCATCTGACAGGAAGTGTGCTTTGACTGGAAACATACCACTCGAAATGTTTTGGATGACACTGGCAAGGCATACACCGAGTTTACTCCCACGATCGTTTTCAGTCCACGTATGTTTGCCGGGTATGTGCCTCCCCTCTCCCCCCCCCCCTTTTTACCGTTGCTGCACCTATCCAGGACGATAATAAAAAGGTTTGCAAAGTTTATCTGCTGAAGGCGGGCGGCCTGCAATGTGGAGGGCACCAAGGGAGCGGCTTCCTGCAAGAAGCATGCGTAGGGTGGTATGGCCAACATAATCGGCAGGCGTTGCTTTCATTACCCTCTGTGCGAGAATCGCCCTTCACTTTACGTCGAGGGTAGCAAAGTTGGCGACTGCTTAACGCATGCTGACGAGGGCATGGTCAGCATCCGCAACAAGCGTTCCTCTCGCAACATGTGCGCAAGACGGCGGCGTATTGCACACGGGACGCTGGGGACGGCTTGATCAACGTGTAATAAATAGGCGGTGCTTTCAAAACTCCTCCCGCGGGAAGGCGCTTTCTTTCAACGTCGAGGACCACAAGACTCCCCTGCACTGTAGGCAGCAGTGTAATGCTGTATTGTTTCGGGGCTGCACCTTTTTATCTACTCTCTGATGTGGCAGCGTAGGACGCTACGGGCGATCGAACTACGGTTAATTATTCTCGGCGTCGTCGTGGAAAGTCTGAAATATAAAAGTATCAGCAGCATAATAAAATGTCAATTTCCAAAATCGTTCTTGGGTACCAGAGGTTTGGGGAGTTGTTCTTCAGAAAGAGGCATATTTCGTGATGTAAAAGGCGTCCAATCTATCCGGCTCCTGAGACACAAATGTTGCCCATAACCCACGCTCTCTAACACTGTGGATAGGGAGTAGCTCTGAGCATGAGAACTGTAAACATGTCTTATAGGCTAAAATAAAAGGCCGAAATTGTGCCAGAAAAAAAAAGTAATGCAACTGAAAAAACTAAAGTTTTTTTGTTTTGTCCAAATATTGCAGTGCTCTTACATTTCTTGCCCGAAGGGGCCCGAAGGTCGGACGTTATGTTTCCGACGACAGGAACCAGCTCGTACTTGTTGGAGTTACAGCGTATTCCAGGGCTCAATGAGCCAGTGTAGAGGTGTTTCCGCGGCGTTTAATCGTTGCATACGACGAACCGACTAGATCACCGTGGGCCGGCGTGGTCGGTACCACTGTTGACGGGGCCCATCTACGGGAACAAGAATGCCCCGGTACGATATGTATACATGTCGTGTATGTTTGAACACGGTGGTCCGTAAGATGCATCCTTCGCTTTTTCACTAAGTGTTCCACGCGTTGGATACATGAAACCTACAGAGCACACAAGACAGGTCGTTTGGGCGGGCCTGTATCGGCTGTACACGATTTGACGGGGCTGGTCTACGATATATATACGAATTGCCGGTACGCGTCTCCCTAGTAACGGGGATATGAATGCTGTGATCATGTACCGGGGTTGCATGCCCATTGTTCTGCTGTGACCTCGAACGATGCATGCGATCTGCACACGTTGGCGCACATTATGAACTGTCATGCGCACGACATATATATATATATGGCTATATATATATATATATGGCTCCATATGCCACCCCGCGGATATGTACGACCTAGGTGAGGACGCCTGTTACGATAGAGATGGCGCTTTTTGGCTGAAACGTTTTCTGAATGAGCAGGCTTCGTAACCTAAAATCGTCGGATTATCATTCTTGTGCTGCAATACTTTCTATGTCATCCTCCGGGCATTGGATGGTATAATCGTGTGCACTTATATTTTCCTCACAAATTCATTTTGTCGGTGAGGAGCTCAGAAACAACACGGGGCACCTCTATCGTAGCATGCGTCTGAGGCAGATCCTGATGTGTGCGATGTGTTAGTATGTCTCTGAAATACATCCGAACCGAAAATTTGCGCGGCGGTTCCCCTGAGGTCTCCTCGGTATTGCGAACCCGCGCTGCCATGCCGCGTCCCACTGCCATAAATGTTTGGAAACGTACGGCTCAATGGCAATAGAAAATCCCGGATATTATGGTACATGCGTTGTGTTTTGACCAGGCGGTGGTGCAATTGACTGAAGGTTATCAAAAACACCGAAAGCTACCCAAGCTACTCATAGACTCACTCCTTGCCACTATCCATAGCAGCTACGTGTCTCTTACTGTCTGTAGGATACAATCTATATATGAACTAGCGCCCGTTTGCTTCTCCCAGATACATCCCTTGACAGCCAAGTAGGCATGCGCTACTCTACCAGGGTTAAACGCTACCAGGTATGTATGAAGAACGGGTATAAACTAAACAAGAAGGAACACTTCACTTAAAAACCACCTATGATGTACATACGACAAGGAAAACGCCCACACTCCCGAACGATATAACTCGAGGACATTACTCGTAAGGTCTACAGACCATACATGGCGTACGGCATGTCCACCCCACCCCGAACCACTTATGATACAACGACCGACCACGACCTAATACAATCTACGATGGCCGACAAAAAACCTTTACAACGACCATCGCCGTCTACCTGCCTGATGACATTGGTGTATTTCTGATGACGAAACACGAAAACACATACCCCACCAGACGTCGACGAAGTTTATCGAACCCAACTACGGTCCTCAGGCCGCCACGGCCCGAGAACAAATGACCCCACCAGATCCCGACGTAGCTGAGCCAACTGCTGGGAAACTCTGTAACTAAAATGGTCGGTCCAGGATGAACATGACAATATGACAAAAGGGGAGGGGTGCTACAACATCCGGTGTGCTTGAGAATATTTAATGTACCTTTCTGTCATGAGGATGCATTGACAAATCGTTCTTACGCTACCCACACCTCCACGAAATTTAATCTTACAAGGAGAACAGTCTCAAGAGCTTCGGAGGACGCACGGCATATGCGAAAAAGCGAATGTTCAAAGGCTGGCGTAGAAGTCGCCAAATCTCAAAACGAAACGTATCTTGGCTAAGCCTTTTGTGAGTTTCACTATCGGCGCGCCGTACTGCCCTATCTGTTCCCGCCAATATCTCTTTGGTGCGGTTCACCCCTAGGTTGTGCTTGAAACCGAGACAATAAAACTAGCAATGATTTCAGATGTATTCCTCTTGCGAAAGGAAATGAGTCGCTTCCTCCAGCCTAGTACTCCGGGACCATGAAGTTAACCTGCAAATAGTTCCAACAAATATACGGCGTGACCGGGAGCCGAGCGGCGTCAAGAGCACACGGGACAAAGCAACGACATGCAAAAGGGGGGGGGGGAGAATAACATTAGGCACATTTTCAATGCCCGGTCGGTAAATATAATGTGTGTAAGTTACGAGTACGTAAACACTCTACGTACACATCTGGCATATCCTCATATATAAACAGTTATACAAAATAGGCAAGCTTTCTGACATGATAAACGACTTATATATGTCTGTTCCAGGACAACGTTTGTCGTAATGCCATAATGATCGTAGAGATCCCCGACCAACTAACTGTGCTTCGCTTCAAAAGGTACACGACCAGGAAGTTTTGAACTGGAGGGATATACCGTCAATACACGTTTGCTGTAATAACGCGAGAAGAACTCAGTTGATGCTGCTGTACTGACAATATATAGTGGACGACACACCCTTCGACGCATCGCGATTCGATCGTCGGTGGATGGTTCTGATATTCTCCTGTTTGTGTAAACTGCTGTACACTTGGACGCGTCGTCGGCGTTGTGTGGTTTCTGGGTATATCGTCCGCGTTGTGTGGTTCCTTCTGGTTGTTGGTCGATTAGCCACGGCTAATACACTAGCTTCGATGAGTCGAGGAGACTGACACCATCCGAATGTTTCGAGTGTCGGGTTCTGCTCTTCTTGTAGTTGTACCTGGACGGGTGCGTTGCACGAGCGTCTCGTTCTAGCTTGCACATTTGCATGGGGGTGCCTTTAAACGGCATGTACGCGAGGCGGGAATAATAGTAGTTTCGCGTTTTCGGGTCTATTTAAGAGGTGGATCCTTACCGCGCACAGTTCTATCACCTCGAGGACATAAACACAAGTCCGTTCGTAGACTCAGGGGTGTCGAGTTTGTTCAACTGTAATTACATAGCTGCAGAATAAACGAGTGCGCTGCCGAACTATGGGCGAGCGGCGGACTGTTCGCAATAGTTCGTGGGTCATGCCGTTGTGCCAGTACCGCGTACAGTTCAGAAACAATGCTTGCCCCATTGCGGTAGCACTTCGATTCGCCTTTAGGGTCTTCACCCGATTATGGTTCACTTACCGTGCCCATACCTGACCCAAACCGGGTTTGAGAAAAGCTAAGACGCATGCTACGATACGATAGAAGTGGACCATGGTTTTTCTGAGTTGCTCACTGAAGGACCGTTATACCTCACCGAAAAAATGATTTTGTGGAGGAAAATAAAAGTGCTGCCGGATTGCGAAATCTCATGACCGAAGTATACTCCGAAATATTGTTCGTCTCAAAAAACAAAAGTCCGACGAATTTGGGTTAAGGAGCCCGATCGCTCAGAAAACGATTCAGCCCAAAAGTGCTACTTCTACAGTAGCACACGTCCTAAACAGAGAGAAACCCGACGAGCAATTCCAAACTAGGCCTACGCGTTGGTATGTCACGAACACTACTATAGAGTAAAGCACTACTAACGTAGACTAATGGCTTTCCGACAGTGTTGGGTTAAGGGGCCTGCCTGTCAGCGAGAAAATATTTCGGCCAAAGCGTGCTGCTTTTGCTGTAGCGCACACGTCTGCAGTGCTCTACACTAACCTCGAGGATGCTGATCCATTCCGTGGGTCCGAGGCCACTTGTGGTGAGCGTCAGGGTTTCCACACCCTCGTCGCGGAGGGCGAATGCGGTATAGCCGGACACGGTGTCCGCGGAGGACTCGAACTTGCCGACCTCCACGCCGTTGCTGGTCACCTGACGAAACACGATCAACAGAGGGCGGGAGTGTGCAGATAATGAGATCGATGAAATGTGTACACACATTTCGTAAAATTGTGGTGGATACCGAGCGCTGGGAAAAAGACCGTGTGATACGAAAAAAAATAGAGTAAAAAACAAACTCGTACGTTAATAATGTAGGTCTTCAAGGGAGAGGAGATTTGACGGTGAATCTATTGCCGTATTTGCATCCTTCGGCTTTCTCTTTTCTGGGAATGTGAGTAGTGATAAATACCCCATGCGCCAATGGTGACGTACATTACTGTAGTCATGCACCACGCTTGTATGTATACTACATCAGTACTGTTACTTCATATACTACTGGTACTAATGTTATTGGCGTCTAAAGTCGGACCTACCGACCGGAGCCCACACAGGGCTCTTAACCCGACCCGTATGCCAGAGAGCATTGCTTCGATGCTGTCGGTGGCAAGACTCTACGAGGTTGACGCCAAAACTCACTCATGCTTCAAAGGCATCGTCCGAAAAAGAGCGGCACCGCGACATTGAAACCAAAATGGATAATGTTCGCATATGATACGTGCGGGCTTCACCTCGTACTTCTATGTAGATATCAAACGTATATTGGACGGACAACCTGTAACGGACGCCGGAATGAACTGCGGGTCCAACAACGAACCGATCATTGAGCTCTGTACACGGTGTATAGCAAAGGAGGAGGTTAGAGGCGCTTACGAAACACAACCACAACAGAGTAGGTTATAGGCGCTACACAAATACAATCACAACATCACCAGGTACGTAATGGCTGCACAAACACCATATGTCACACCTAAATTTTCGAAAGTCAGCGATTTACCTGCATAGAGCGGAACCGTTCATCCGTCTTCCAGAAAGCCACCTGCACGTACTCGATGTCCTGAGGCTCGTCGAACTCGAAGGTCAGCGCGCAGTAACTTCCGTCTGCCACGAGCCCCTGGGTGCACGACCACCTGGACTCGGCGTCCTCGATGTCGCCGTCCCGGGTCAGCTCGGGCAGACACCCGTGGTCCATGCAGCCGTTGTTGCCAGACGCGGTGCCGGGGCGCGTGTCGTAGCCGTTCGTGCTGGCTGTGACGGTCGTAAGGGTTCCAGCCTCGACGAAACCGTCGACGCAAGGGGCGCTGGGGTCGAGGCAAGTGGGACCCTCGTTGCCGCCGCACGGGCGTCCGAAGACGTCGGGGGGGCAGGTGCAGGCGCAGCAGTCGCCGTGGTCGTAACCTGGGGTTGATGCCGGGGAAAAAATGTTGGCTTAAGGTTTTGTCCTCAAAAGGGCGATCCCATACTAGGAGTGGGCTTCGTACGGCACATACAACGCAGGAGAAAACAGCACGCACACCCTGGAACCGATCTTGAGTATAAAGTATAATAGATTGACTCAAACCTCGACCAGCGTGTGTGGACAGGGTTCCCGTGTCGGAGCACTCAGCGTTTTGCCGAAAAGTGTTTGTGCGAAGAGAAAAAGTTGCGAAAAGTAAATGTAACGTATACGTACCGTGCACCGAGTGCGTTATATACGTTCCCCCCATGGTTGAAAGAAAAACGTCGCGGAAATTTGTGCCAGGCGGTGTGTGCTCTCTAGGCTTCTATGTGGTGCTCCCGTATGGAAACACTGTTCTCAGACTAAACACGTGGCGCATCTCTCGCCTTAACAAGTCACATCTCGTCTCAAAAAGTCCCGCACATCTCGTCTCAAAAACACCGCATATCTCGTCTCGAAAAGTACAGCACATCTCGTCTCGAACCGTATCGCATACCTCGTCTCTTCTAAACGTACCGCATCTCTCGTTGTTATTGCTCGGGTTGCAGAAGGCGTTGGGGTTTTTGTCGTCCTGGCACCCGAACGAGAACGAAAAGGAGAACGAGTAGCTCATCTCGGGGTCGTCGTTGTGTTCCGGGTCGACGCAGTCGAAGCCTCCGTTGCCGCCGCAGACGTAAACCCCGTTGACGCAGGTCTCTTGGCAGCAGTCGCCGCCGTCGTAGCCTGAAAATAAATGACAGAATAAGCCACACACCGGACAGGCGCGTCATTAAAAAGTCGGCGATTGCGTTCGATCTTTAAGAAACACGTTACCACTGTATCCCGTCACAACGAGAGAAACGGGAAGCAGAGAGCAATCCAAACACTGGGCACATTCATCAAACTATCAGCAATGCCGGTAACCGCTATAAATGTTGTCGCCACTGCTATCATCAAATCCGTCACAAACGAGGAGTACGTAAGATAAGGCAACGACACGTGCGTCCGAAAACAGCCCAATAGCAACGGGACGGGTTTGTCACAAGAGACGTCCCGACGATCGTTTTGTACCACAGGTATACCTCGAAGTAATTCGGCAGTCAAGACCAGAAGCGCGATTGTTTTCGTTGGCGTCAATCGACGACGTCGTTGCCTGCACGGAGCGTGCCAAGTCGTCCAGTAACACCATGTAGCCAAGAGATATGTAGAATATTTTGTATACTCGTACATGTGTCGACTACGTACTGTTGAACTAAGGGTTTCCGCTATACGGAGAGTAAATACTTCATCGCTAGTTGCAAATATGGCGGATGGACTTGTAGCAGTAAATGAAAATATACATACAGTATACACTCATGTTTGAGTAATACGTCGTACAGCTTTCACGGTCGTCTTACATGAACAAAAACGAAGTCGCCTGGAAAGCGAGATTTAGTGTCCAAGGTGTGTGTTTGCACACAATCAACAATGGAGTAGAATAACGACGTTAACCCAGAATTCCGCAGGTAAATCGTGTGTACGTAGGTACCTCTTCCGCCCCCTACCGTGGACTTGGTCCCATGGGTTTCACCCTTTTGATCCGTGAATTTGACTGGGAAGAACCACGTAAATCGCAACGACCTGGTTGTCGTGTGTCATAATAATTGCACAATGGGTTCCCGGCCCGCGCTTCTTCACATCTGTTGTCTTGGTCATGGTCAGAAAGGGCGACACCAACCGCAGACCATGACAACATTTGTCGTCCAGGATTTAATAGTGGAATAGTCCACCTGCTCGCACTCAGTTTTGACTTGGCTGTATAGGTCAATACTTAATCTACGTTTTGTCCAGTCTCGTTATAAACTGTCCTCTAACGTCTGTTCCCCCCCTTCCACGCACATCACCCTTCTCTGCGCACCCCCCCTTTCATTTTCCCGCCCACATCTGCAAGCTTAACCGCTCTACTGCTGGCATCGAAATGACGGAGCAAGACTCACCGCAATCCTCGTTATTGTTGTTGGCGTCACAGTCTCCGTCGCCGAGGTAGCTGTCGATGCACACGTACTGGGCCGTGGTGGCCGTAGGCCCGGCGGACAAAAGCAGCACCATGGAGTAGGTCAGGGCCACGAGGCCGAACGGGCGGAATTGCTGGACCTTCATGATGGCAACCCGTTCACTGTATGCAGGCGAGGCAGGTACCAGCGCGGGGCGGGGAAGAGTTGCGGGGTCAGAAAGGAATGGAGGCTATACCTTGTTGTAGATGCCTCTGATTATAGTAAAAAGTGTATATATCGGGTATATTATATAGTTGCACCTACTGTAAAAAAAAAATCAAACGAGGCTCCCTTCCTGGTCTGAGGAGCTTTGACCCCCTTTAACCCATTCAGAACTGAAAAATCTTGCACCACTCTAGTTCTGAGTAATTGGTCCCCAAATTCGCGCGACCGGTTCTTAAGGGGTTACGACCGCACTCTCAAATTAGGGGACAATTGAGGAACGAATGACTTGGAATTATTAGAGGCAGGCATGTGTTCATGTACAGCAAGAAGAGGGCGATGCTAAAAAGGTTAAAACCCCACCCCGACCCCAATCCCGAGAAGAGACTGGTCCCACGGTAAGGGGAGGGGGGGGGGCTGCTTTCGCTTGGTCCTATATACTAATAGACGTGCAGCCTACCAGAAAAAAACGAAGAAAAAGTATACTGATACCAGGTGTACAAGGTATCGTATCATACGTACTCTACAGCAGTCGTACTTGCGCGCAAAACATGAACGAGCACTTGGGTAGGATACGCCACGTACTCCAACTTGCAGAGTTCGGACCGTTCCGCGGGAGAGGACGTCCGATTCTTTAGTTCTCTGTCAATACCTTGTAACGGCAATAAGTACCTGGTACACTAGTTAAATACTTCGAGTATTAACAATATGTTTTTACATGTACATACCTGCAGCCTGGTACTTCAAACAGTAGTAAAGTAGCAGTTCGTCGATATGAATATGAATGTTCGTGCGTGGAAAAAGGAAAATCCCGGGTCGACAATGTTTAGGTCAAACGCCTGTTTATCCATTTATTATCCGCCACGACTGCTGGGGTCACGGTTGTTGTGGCGTGTGTCAAGTTTCGGCTTTGTTTCGAGTGCAGGCTCCCACATCCCCTGGTTCAGCACAGCAGTATATACGTACTGTTGTAACCAGGTATACTCCTCGTATTTACATATTGCTATGTATACGGCACTCTACACCAGCACTATTAATACTACTGCTGTAGTAGTAGACCCACGAAGAGGAGAGAGGCTAACAATAGCGTGAAAAACAAAGGCCCACTTATGGGGAGCTTATATACTCAGCGGCAAAAGCGCTACGAGGCACTAACATTGCTAAATCCACCGGTACATTATTGTACGACAAGCCTACATGGAGTATGTATGGTCAATCGTGCTCAAGGTTTGAGCCAACGCCACTATCAGTGCTTGTATCATACAACGGGTCAAGTATCAAGGCTTGCTCATGTTATGTACACAGCAGTTATTTCGTGCTTAAACGCAGGAGGCACGAGTATGATGAATATCATGGCTGTTTGATTTTAGCCGACCCAGAAGCAGTACTCGTACGTAGGTCATCTAGATCCCACCCTGCCTTTCTCATATACGATGTTGGGCGGGGTCTGAATGGTACAGGTCCAACCCAAGTACCATGTCCTACTCACCCATCTGTTGTAGGTGTTGCAAATTGTTTGGCTCTCGCCAGGCAACACGAGATAGATATTACGCACGTAGCACGCACATATCAGGAATACATCCCCCCTGAAATATCTAGATGTGCAGTGTGGGAATCGACGATCTTTGCGATTCACGTATATGAGAAAAAATGTAACGGGCAAGACTCGGGCAAGATGTGGTAAATGAGATCTTTGTTTTTCATCGTGGTTCGGTGTTGGAGAAGGGCGGAGTGTTTTTTTTCCTGCGGGGTAACTACTGTACTGTATATTATTTTCCGTATCCGGGGAGACGAAATACTGCTGGGCAGCAGGTACTGACTATTGTTTTATGGAGTGTCCCTGCACCCCCGTGTGTGGATCCTGATCCAGCAGCACTGCAACAGTACTACAGCACATCAGTCTTCGTACTCGTACTCGTGCAGCAGTGGAGTATACCCTACGCAAGTGACTCTTATTGTTGGCGAGACCACTGATGATTGTAGGCGTCTACGAACTGCTTGTTCGTACTCGTGTATATACCGCAGTAAACGATTGCCAGAGATGTACTCGTATGTACAACGGGATGCAAACAACATCTTGGGGGCATATGCACGGCATGCTGCAAGCATCGATGGTATACCTGGCTTACTACCTACCAGGTACAGCAGTTACTGCTGTAGTAGTACTGTAGTATTAATAGGTACTGATCGTCGCACCGTAGTTTCCCACCCTCGCAATCTACAAGCAACAACAAAAGATTGAGGAAGCACCTCTCGACTGCTTCTTCTATTCTGTGGTTTACTCGCAACTGCTGTGGCAATGGTTCAAACGCCGAGCTATGCGTATGTAGATAGGCAGTGTATGAGTAAAAAAACGGAGACCGCAGTAGATGTGTCTGTACGGCGACGGCAGTCATTCGATTTCGGCTACATATTGGCTGTAGTTCAATCGCCTTAGGCCCCCAGGAATTGGAGGGGGAGGGTCGCAGCACAGCAGCAACGGCAGCAGTGGTGTAACGCGGCAGTCTAAAGAACGCGGCAGTCAACGAGCAGATGCAAAAACAGACAGCCCAGACTTGGCCCACAGAGATACGTACAGGAAAAATGGGAGGCTGCTGCGGTTTTTATACATTGAAAACGCAACTCAAAACAGACACAGCAGGTTGTCGATTGTATACTGGACTGTGGATACGGTGCACAGCAGTGAGGCCTCACCAAAGATGACCCTGCAACTAACTGAACACGTGAATCTTACTACTACTACTACTGCTCTTCTATACTGCTTACCGAGACCCCCTTCCCCCTCACCGTGTGTTTGCACCCGTGCCCTCGTGATGTAGAGGGTGAGATGATGGGAGTACACGTGAACGTTGGATAGACAATACGTGGAGTGTGGCCTTTGGGGGGGCGAAGAGGGGGGGGGGGTGAACGAGTGGAGTGCGACTGACCAACGAGGTGGATCTTCCAGACTGCGGCAGTGACTGGTGGAGACTGTCATCGGGGTATTTATTCATACGAGTGCATCAAACAATTTCGTTCGAAATGTGGCGTGTGTTCTTCACTGAAAAAAAACGACGAAGACACAAATCGACCAGCCACAACAGGTGCAGGGTGACCACTACTACGAGTACTACTGCTGCTGGGTCGAAGAAGCAGGAAAGAAAATGACCGAACTCACATCGAAAATTGCATCATGCGCCAATTGCATGCGCAAACAAAAAAACAAACGCAACTTGGGCGACTTGGGGGTGAGATAATATAAAAACAACTGGCGACTGCTGGCACCTGTGCGGAGCCCTTTGGCATGGTACCACTCACTGCTATACCTGTGGTACATACATACGTGTATGTATGTACAAAATTTAGGATCCAACATTTTTGTTCCTTCGGTCGTTGGCGAAAGTTAGTCGACAAATAATGTTGAAAAAAATGTATGTGCAGGGCAAAAAGCGGAGTGGGGCGAGCTCAGTGGGGCTGTAGGAAACCACGTAGAAGTTCAAGCACCAGGTACTGCTTGCTGTATGTACCCGTAGTGTACCTGGTATCATATGTATGTGCGTACTCGTACGTATGATTGTTGTTGTTGTTGTTGTTGTCTTCCCATTAAACTCGTTTCAGTTGCTAATCCCTATAGTCTGATCTAGCAAGATCACAGCCCGTGGTCACAAAAGTGCTAGAGCCATCAGAGAATCCTAAATAAAGAACACGCACACTTAGGAGGGAAAGGATACACCAGTCCGAAGAGGTACACCTAAAAATCCCTACAGCATGTTATGCGTGTGCAAAACTGAACTACACGCCCGCAATCTCCATTCGACTACAGCAGCATCGCCCCCCCCCCTCCCCCTCCCACTCTTTACCAATGAATTTTGATGGAGTATCTTTTTTTTTTCGTGCAAAATGTGGCACAGCAGAGATTTGGTCTCGATTATTTGCATGTTCTGGAGAGGCGACGGAGTGAAAAACAACTGGAAAAAAAACGCATTATTTTTTAGCCTTTTATTTCACGGCATTATATAACACACGTACGAGTAAGATGCGCGATCATACTCGGTACTTATGATGTACGTGCAGCACCGATGAATGCGTCGCAGTACATTCCCATCAACTCTGTGTGTGGTGTTCTATTACAGACAAGCCCGCTCAACTTCACCTCAAAATACAAACGTTGGATCAATGTATCATACTGGTACAGAAAGGGCTGCGCATGGGTGCCGGTATATATGGTAGTCGGTTGTTTTTCTCTCGCTTCTCGAGCATGCAGCAAATAACAGCAAGCAGCCGCAGCGCCTCGAACAGCTATATATATACCAGGTTGCACCTGCAAAGTAAGATACCTGGTAGGAACACGCGGTAATATGTACCAGGTAGCTCACTTGTTGTGTGTATGTCATCTGTAGATTATACTGCTTTGTGGTACGACGAGTAACTGGTATTGCTACTGGCTTACGTTGTACACCCCCTTCCTTTCGCCTTCAAATAAATACCTTTCAATATTTCTCTCTCTTCAAATGTGTGTTTTGTTCAACGGCAAAAGGCGAAGAAGCAGATCCTGCATGTTCGATCGTGTGTGCATGGTATCACACACACCAGATGCTCCAGCATTGCCGATTTCCGCGCGGTGAAAGTGCCGGTAATCGTCAGCTTATATCTCATCCTGGGAACATACAGGCAGTTATTTACTGCAAGCTGCTGCCCTCCTACGCACATCCACGCGAAGTATCAGGTTTATCACCTACGTCGTACAGCACGACTGACTTGGTATCCGTTTTGCGGTACGCGTATATGCTACACCCGCTCTACTTCGCATCCAAAATATATTGCAGCTTTTCTACTCGGCCTATTGCATCTGGCCGACGGCCGAAGGAAAATATATAAAACGTGTACTCGTAGGACGTTCGAGTACCGGTACGGTATGTCGGAGATTTTCCAGCCAAGGGCTGCGCATGGGTGCCGGCCGTCCCTATTTATTGTTTTGTCTGTGGCCTCCAGTACCAGCAATTAGTTATAGAGTACGTACGTACATTTGCCCCGGCGGGCACACGCCCACCTTGGCCCCGCGCATGCCTAATGATCGAGGAGGCATGCCAGCATCGAGGCCGTAAATGCGACAGCAGTGTACATAATACTGCCAAGGGGTACACCTTATGTGTTTTAATCAAGGCCAAGAGAACACTGGAATCGGATTCGATGAACCAGCAACAAGTTAAGTGCACAGCAACAAGTGTTGCCATCCGGTACCAAAGTAAAACTAACTACTACTGTTGTTGATAGCAGTTAATAATAACATGTGGTCACATTATCATGAAGTGACACGAAAGGCCGACTCACAAACGTTCCGACCGTTACCAATACAATTTCCATAGTGTATCGCTCTCATCTGATACCCTGCCGTCCACCCTCTTGCGCCTCTATACTCCAGGCTGCCGTTGTTTCCTACGTCATGTCCCTTTTGTTCGTAAAACAACAGCAGCAGCAACAAGAAGATCACTGCTGTACTATATTAATGGGATAACCCGTAAATACGGTATATCTACAGCGTAAAGCGTACGATATCATCATGCAACGTGATAAAAAAATAGGATAATATTTATGTGTTGTCCGGAAATCCGATGCCGACGCGTCTCGGGGGCCTCAACCCTCGATAACGACGTCCATGCGTAAGCCTCTGTCGGCGATGAAGGTCGCACCGCTTTCAACTTGGTGGCGGACGGACGTTCGTTTCAGGAAGCGGGAGGTCGCGTGTATGAACGGCTGGTGTTGACTTTCACTTGCGCGCCCGCGCGGTGGCATAAACGTGCATGTCGCGTGTTGGCATCCGCTGCACCACAGGCAGGGCACGTCGCCCCTAAGTGCCGCTCGATTCCAAGATGTCGCCGCGCGTGCATACATAAACTCCTGGGCTAGTATGACGCGCTGAGCGTCCGCAGGCCTCCCTCGCAACCACGCGGCAGCTCCTGATCCTGACTGGCTCCGCTGCCTGTGGTCCTGACTGGCGCGTTCGCGGGTTCCACTTTTCCCGAAAGGTTCGATCTCCTCCGGCGGTCGCGCATGGGTGGGGAGTCCGTCCAGATAAATGACGTACCGGTCGTACCGCACCCGGTTGACTTGTTTTCCGTGTTTGGTCTTGGCTGTTCAAGAGCTGGTGCTTTCAGCGTCGTGTGCTGCCAACACTTTTCCATCCGAATGCCCGGATGCGCTGACCTTCTCGGGGCGGAAGGCCCTGTCCCTCCAGCCCCGCGGCACTACTTGGCCCATCTCCTATTCGGCGACCGCGCCCTCATATCAGGGGCTTCGCACTCCCTCCCGTATACTGGCCACCAGTTCTGACCTTGGAAGGTTTCTGCGCACCTCCTCTCCCCCAGACTGCCACAGAGATGTCCGCCGGGACTGCGGGTGGCGTTGCCACCAAGCCCCCTACGGATGCGGACACCCTCCTCGCTTCTGCCGTTTACATTCCTAACCCCCTAAAAGCTCGCCTACGCAAGATGGCGGGGTGGCAGTGTGAGCCGTTCCGCATGCAACCCTCCTCAAAAACCGATGATTCCCCCGCCGTTCCAGGGAGCTCGAAGCGGTTTTCGAACATCCACATTGCGCCACTATCTGCCCGTCGACAGGCTGGCAGGGACAGCTTTGGGTCCATCACCCCCCGTTCAATATACGCCGTTCGTTGCAGCATAGGGCCGGTAGGTATGAGGTTGCGCGCTTGTATATCCGGCATGCGTGTTAGCATCCGCTCGAGTCCCCCCCGCCCCCCTCGCGCACGGTCATTACGACGCTCTGTATTGCAACCTTGTCAGTGCCGACGGGTATCCCAACCACCTTTATTGCTTCCTCGTTCGCTATGCGGACACCAATTCCTGCCAAAAGTGGTATATCCTCCGGCGTGGGTACGTGTCTCTTCGGATAATATGGCAACCGTCTCGCCCGGGTGAAGGCGTATGCCATTTGCTGTCCACTCTTGCTCGAGAAGGGGCCCACTCCCACCGTCCCACGGGTGATATCTCGTTGGCTGCGAAGGGATATCCAGCTGTCAACACGAAACTTTGGTCGGAACTTGAGCTTTCATTGAGCAGCACGGGAACAGCGGAGTGTTGTGGGAATTTTTGTCTCAAAGCCGTCTACCGCACGAACGAGTTGACTCGGGTGGAATAGCTGCTGCTTTGGTTTTGCGCTCGCTTGCGTCTGTCTGCATCAAAGACGTTTCAGGAGACGGTCACCAAAGGGAAAATGCGCACGGGGCAAAAAGGGTGTGGATCCGAGCGCTCCACAGTCAAACCTAAACGCTTGGTGTTATTCAAGGGAAATAAAACGGCATATTTCCGTCGGTCAAGGGGTTAAAGTCCCGCCTCCTCACATATTTGGTCGACATCGTGTATGTTCCTGGCCAAACTTATCCCTCCCGGCCTCGCTAAAGTGCCCTCACAGCGCCGGCCCAGCTGTTACTCCACAAACTGAGTGCATGGCACTGTTGTGGGCCAACTCTTGCAGGCTTCCGGGAGACAGGTTTTTGTAAAAAACGTGCTGGGTCTAAATTGGGACTTCCAGAGTTCCACGCCCTCTGACTCGACGTTTTTCAATAAGCAGATGGACCAACCTGTTCGTGATTCCATAATTCACACGACAGTCCCGACGCGACATTACAGATATGAAGAAATGACACGGCACACGTGTATGCCATCTGGCTCCGGCTTTGGTTGGCACGGGGCCTCTGCCACGGAGACCGCTCGGGAGGCTACCGCTGCCGGCCTGGACGAGGGCCGCTGATCCCCAGCAGAATTATGGGTTGTGTTTACAGCTTCGTAGTAGATATACATGTCGCTTCGCCGTCCGCATCGTAGCGCTACAGCCCAAGAAAAGCAGGATGGTCCACAGCGCGGATGAGGCCAACATCAGTAGTGGGCGAGGTGATCAAAAGCAGCCGCAGCAGCAACAAAGGCACTGTGAATTTTGTTGTTGTCACTGCTCTGTTGCCATACTGAACTTTATTTCACCGTCGTCGTGTTCCGTGAAATAAAGAGGTACGGTAAGATGTCGCACAGAATATGTGCCAGGTGTTATGTACGATAAGGTTGTTCTGAGGAAAATGAAAGCGGGGCCGATAGGGCGAGTAAAGAGTAGTTACAGTAGTGGTGATTAAATTAAAAAAAAAGTAAAGGGCAAAGCAGCAGCAGCAGTAGAAGCACAACCAGGATCATCAACAAGGGCGCGTGCCTATCAAGATGCATTCAGTGTTGCTACTATTTACTGTGCCTACCGTTACAACTGAACACTTGCTGTATTCTTGCTCCTGTTGCTGCTGCAGTTAACGCCGGAACTGCTACTACGCGTTGTATGGTAGTACGGGAGGTGCACTAAGGTGCTCGTAGCGATCGACGAGCTACGGTTGCACCTCCGAATGCAATTATCTTCAACTCGCACTCATAGGGGACCATCTAGGTGTGGATGTTTTCGAAACAATAGGGATGCAATTGTCATACCGGTGGTGCACAGATGATACAAGTATACTTCAAACCCAGAGAATATATAGCCAATGTTGAGAGTGCTTTGGTAGTTACTTCGAGTACTCGTAGTACGAGTAGCATCAACTGGCTAACTACTACACCAATACTTGCTGCATACCCACCCTCAGTACCGAACCCTGTGATACTCAAAGTACGGGTAGCATTCACAGTACCGAACACCGAAAATACTACGAGTGCGCAGTGATCCGGAGTACTCTCAGCCTCGAAAATATTGACTTCACGGTGTGATTTCCCCTGGGAACCCCGAGAAATCCCCAGAAAGTCCCGAGAGAATCCACGGGAACCCATGGGACGTTCAAGTAGAACCCACGGTACAAGGTATACCGCCGTTATTCCCGAACGTTCCCCGCGGGATCCCACGGACGGACAAACGGGATCCCACGGGCGGAAAACGGGATTCCACAGGCAGACAACGGGATCCCCATAGTATACCGTGGGATCCGGAATTTCTCGAACTTTATCGCGGGGTCTCCTGCAAGTTGTTTCCGTGTAACGTCGCACGTGTGATCCCATGGTCCCCCCACGACACGTCTCATCATCAGAAACCGAGGCGTTTCCTCTATAGTATAGGTATGAAACAACATTGCACACAGCATTGCGTATAATTCAACAATATGGTGAACCCATACATAGCGTGTGACATCTCGCGGGGAAAGCGAGCCTACAGTAAATCAACCCACGGTAACTATAGGTATAGTCCCGATGGTTTGCCCCGGATATTCCCAACGGCTCACACGGGGAAAGCGGGGACCCAACAATGCTAACCCACGGATATAATCTAAAATCCCCAAGGATTTTTCCCGCGATTTTCATCGGGGAAACCTACTTGCACCCGCGGTCTCGCGCTGTTAGACTAAGACATAAAAACAATTGACGAGAAAGAAATGTATTACATATACGCTTGCAGACACCCACCGCGAACGACGTCAAAGTTCGAAAAGTCAAAAGGCGCTGTCGCGCCCGAAGCGAGTAGAACAGTTATGTATACATACGGTACCTAGTCGTAGATAGACAGCGTTTTTCGTAATTTCCGTTAGTTTTCGCTATAGCGTGTCATGCTAATAAACACATACTACTGTATACCGACTGGCTGCTGCGCTTGCCAAGTACCTTGCATCAACACGACCCTCAGATGGAGGTGGCGACATCAAATGTGTCATTCGACTTAAAACCCAAATATTCTGCAATTAAACAACTTACCAGGGTAGTTCGGTGAGGTAGCTCGAAAAATTAGCTCGACTAAAACTACTTGCAACCTTGAACACCCGCAAAATACACGGTTGGGTTACAGACAACATATTCCGTCGAAACAGCTCTCACAAATTGTCAACTTGAGGTCGCGCCAAAAAAACACGCCTGCAATAATGGTGAACTTTGTCGCAAAAAATACTCGTGACTTATACACCCTGCCAAATGAGACGCGAGATTAACACTTCACCAATGGATATTAGTTGGCGCGGAAACTTAACAGCGAACTACCAAATAGCAATCTGCTACGTCGCTGACAGCGCCGGACATCCCTTCTACGTGCTAAATGCAGGTTAATCTACACTTTAGGTAGCCTTTCAGACAATAAAAAAAGCTTAATCCATCTCCCTGTCGGTTCGTCGAACATATAAAAAACAGTGACCTTTCTGCTGAAAACCTTTGCTCGAACGGGTCCCGCCAATGTTCCTGTCGCCCACAAACAAAAACGGGCGTAAGGACATTGCCGACAGTCGACAGCTGCAGAAGAGTACGAATGCAGTCATAGAGAAACATCGTCCCTCGCAAATGCCGACATGCCGGCTGCACTCGTGCACATTACGGATTGCTCTGCCATGCTTCATATTGACGCCCGGCAGTCGCGAAATGACCACGACGTGAAGCTCGTTCTGTAGCTCCGTAGCCTTGCGTGCACACAGGGTTGAGCGGCTGCATATCACATCGTTACAGTTTCCCGTCGATGTATATCTTCTGATGCCTCAGTGTGACGGATGGACTAAAGTGTCACCCCGCAAACTGCCATACGTGCATTTGTTTTTCTTGAATAGTACTTATCATTATGCCTGAACCCTCACAACATAATACTCTGTTCCCGGCAAGCGAATCGAAAGGCTATTGACGACTGCTATAGCAAAGTACCTACGTCTTACAGTCCCCGTGCGATACACTTATTCAGCGGGCGACGATTTCGTCTCGACTTGCATTAGGAGGAAGCTACGTTCTACGATCTCAACGGACACAATCTCAGATCAACGACAAAAACGCTCTGTCCCTAGTGTTACACGCCAACGATTCCTGTCTTAAAATATTTGCGACTTTCCAGGCACACCGTTGTCTCTCACTCGTCTGACGCACGCGGTGTAATATGTTTCGTTCGACACGCGTAACATCTAGCCGCTGCCGTTGAGCCAGTCAATGCATATTAGGGTTGTTAGGAGAAGATATCTGCCCGTGACAAAAATACCACCTGGGCGCAGGGTACGGTAGAGGTGCACCTGCATACAGTACATTGCATGAGGCTCTTATTTTGAGGAGATCTATACTAATAGCAAATCATCTAGAAACTGAGCTTGTCGGAAAATAAAGCCGCTACCCGATCAGCAATCCCATGGCCTAAGTATACATCAAAATTAACTGCAACCAAAAAAATGAACTTCGCACAAGTTTGGGTTAAGGAGCCCCGTCTTTCAGAAAACGCTTCAGCCAAAAAAAGGTATACCTCTACCTCTATCGTAACACGCGTACCTTAATAGATTCCCGGGCACGACATAGCCAAACAAATTGCAGGAATTATCTTACCGCAGCAGATCCCACGAGCGAGTGCAAGAAGTAAAACGTATCCAAGTTTCTGTATGCAAAGTACTCCGTGCTGGATCTTGTGCGAAAAAAAACAATGTTCCCGTGTTCCCGTCTTGGTGGACACGAACGGAACTCCTTAAACGCGTTGTATATATTTGCACCCGCAATAAAACCTGCAAGCTACGGCAAGGTTGCATCGTTCAGCCGAAGATTTTTCACTGAGGGGGGGCGGCTTTCCAACGGAGTTTCACTCCGATGCTTATATATTACAGTATGTTTCTTTACCCAACTAGCTTTCACGGGAGTGTGTTTCGGGACTGGCGTTGTGCTTGGTCAGAGTCGGTGGTTGGGTGGGTCACAGAGCTCTTCTGATGGAGGTACTCGTAAATGCTTCGTAGCGTCGCTTGTGTTAATGTTGGCGCTGAGTTCCCTCCTCTTCTCGGGGCTCTCCGCTAAAAGACGAAGAAACTCGATGAGAGGCCTAAAGGCCCTTGCCATAGTCATGTCCTCCTCTGTACCAATAGTTTTTCTCGTTCAGCATGAAGCGCACCTGTAAAACAAAACCGATACATCGCAGCGAGATGTGGTCAAGGGCAATATCTCGACGAGGCAGTTTGGTCCATGCTAACGGTACCTGGTAATATTCATGTTTATATACATCGGGTCCTTCGAGGGTAAAAAACTAATGAATGGCTTGAATTATTGTGAATGAATTGAAACAAGAATGGCGTTGTATCATAGGCTTTGTTGAGTTTGCCAAACGGGGCCCTTCATAATACCGGTCAGCAAACACGAACCGGCTGAAAGCTGTTCAATGGTAACATAAAAAAAACAAACAGAAGACATGGGGACGGTAGTTGCTGGGCCCCTGGCATGTACACGTGCCGGGTGTCTCGACAACCCACTCGTGCGCTTTCCTAGTCCATAACACGGATTTTTGGTTGATTGAAGAGCGCTCAGTGGCTCTGAACCTGGTCAAACTCTAGGGGGGGGAGTTTACCGCTGCATCACTGCTTGTACCAGGCGTTTTCTCTTTAGGGGATAAAAACGAGAGCCATGCTACGTAACGTATTACGGTTTCATATAAACACCGTAACAGCAGTAGAAAATGAATATGTGTGAAATTTGAAGGTGACCTTAAACCTTCGTAGCGAGGGTGGGTAAGTTTCGCGCGCACTTCATCCACGAGCAATACCCTTGTGATGACAGGGAGGAGAGGGGGGGTGTACTCATGTCGCGCACAGCCGTAGTCGTATAACTGTAGACCCTCGCACCGCTACAACACCGGGACGGGGCACGTTGGGATTTCGCCAACCAGGCAGACATTGCTTGCACCGAATGTGATGAGAGGGGGCGGGTATATTGACTGCTCGCCGTAGGCAAGTGACCATTTACCATGCATGCCTTTTGAGACACCCCCAACCTTTGGGCGCTCATTTGTTTATCTCCACATGTTCCATAAAAACAATTTCGAGCCGTAGTCCTTTCTTACTTCGCCGCCGTAAGCCATCATCTACCTCCTCGGAGATGCAGGCTAAAATACGAGTCACGCTTTCCCCCCCAATGTTTTGCTGTCGACCGCGCTCCTTAACCCGGTAGCGTTGGAACGTCAACTGTGCTTTAAGTTCTAATGCTTGTTACACCTACGATTTGGGATTGGCCGTCGGGTGCACTTTGTGTTGTTCCCCTAAAATTAGTTCTGGGTGGGGTATAACACTGCTAAGATAAAATAGGCACTACCCCTACGTAGAAGGCAAACACGCCCCACGCGTGCAAACGAGGTGGTATTCCTACCGTAGATAGTTATCTACGCCAAAAGCCTCCATATCACATTCGTGTATTATCTTCATCTCCTCATCTGGCACATTGCATTCCTCCTGGTACCGTTTACGCTCTCGCAGTGTGTGAGTCCTACTATTTTTATTTGCCACAAGGGCACATACGTGCATCTACGCTTCTCCGCCAGGGTACGAGTATGCATATTTCTTGTTTGTGGAATGTCCATGTCCCTGTAACGGACTCGTGGGTTCAGGATTTTCGCGTAGTCCGTTGAGCCGTGCAACATAGTTTTTATTGCGATGTCTCCTCTTAATCTCCCGTATGTTTCTACAGTCATAGTTTAGTGTTTTTCACCATTTTGTTTAGCGCAAGCCTCTTCCTTCTTTGTAAACTTTCTTTAGCTTGTGCTCAGTACCTCCAAACGTATGTATGGACACCATACCCTTTTTGTTTGTTATAACGGGCCTTCAATACGTTCTGGACTACGCCACCCCCGCCTTGTTCAAGCTCGCCCTTTTGATAAGGTCTCCATACAGGCATATCAGCGATTACTGGCAACGTCATATTTTGTACGTTCCTTGCTTTGCATTCCCATGTCAACTTTCACGCTTCTCAATCTGTTCGGGTCGGGTACATTCGGATGTGCATGCTATTTACGCATGCATCACAAATCATTCTTGAGCATCCTGCACTGTTGATAGGACGTTTTTACTGTTCCGGACTGCTTGGGAGTGGAGGTAATGTCGTGGCCAAGAACAGCCAGTCTGACTGACACTGAAAAACTGGCCAACACCTAAAAACCTGTTTCTCAGTTGATTGATGTTACTCATCAAAATATCTGACCCATGAGACGTTTAATAAGCTTCCAGGATACAATTACACCTGATACAGTGTTTGGGTGCGGTATTCAACACCATAGGTTACGAGCCTCATAAACATTGCGTGCACACCCTGCCTGTAGTTTTCGTTTCACCTCGAGGAGGCTGATCCACTGGTAGGTGCCGAGGCCGCTAGTCGTCAGCGTCAGGGTTTCCACGTCGTCCGCATGCAGGAAAAACGAGGTATAGGCTGAAGTTGAATCCGAGGATGAGTCGAACGTGCCCAAGTTCACGCCGTTGCTCGTTACCTGGTGGGCAGTCGTCAGGCATACAGTCGAGTGGGGAGCATGCTACGGTCGACGAGCACCATTTGATTTTTTCCGAAACTCAACACAAACTGAGAAGGTATACTCTACCTTAGTAGTAAGTCACAACATTGTTCTGGAAGAAAACAAAAAGTGCTTCGTACTCGACGAACACACTCCCATCGGCGCAGGCACACAACGAAAAACATGTTGCATCACACGAACGAAATTCGGATGGATTTTCGGTTAACCCCTTAAGAACTGGTCCCACGAATTTGGGGACAAACTACTTGGAATTAGTTTGTGAATTGGTTTTTCAGTTGTGAATAGGTTAAGGAGCCCCGTCATTCCGAAAAAAAATAATAAAAACTCCTGCCTCTATCATAGCACCCGTCGTGGGCGGTTACGTAAATGGGCTCGAATTCGCTATTTTTTTATGCAGATGAAGGCAGAACATGGTGGAGAAGGGAAGACGTCTCTGACCACGACTTGTCCAGAATACCGGGGCGGGTAAAAATCTGCTCAAGGCTCAGCTTGAACGTAAGAGCGGACGGTTAAAAAAGAGCAAGAAAACAAAGTTGACACTAATGTAGCGGGCGCTGAGAAGCGGGCATCATGGTTTGAGCAAAGTAGGCGTGGGATTTGAGAGTGAAATGGAGAATCTGAAGCCGAAATTCGATTTCATGATTGCTCTTAAAACGATCATGGCACTACTACAATACTGCACACGTTAAAATGCTTAGCGAATGCCTTATCGGCTGTGTGAGGGGACCGACGGGCCCACCCAGCCAACCAGCCGATTGTATACGCCCAGCTACGCTACGCAAGGCGTTGGTGTCTCAAACTCGGCAAACCCTCTGGCCGCGTATGGTGTTGCGCCTACAAGGATGTACAACGCCTACCTACGTATCATTTCACAGTTTCGAATCCACGAGTGAGACAGCTGTTGCGTGCAAATTGAAATGCATCCACAATATGCGTTTTTAACGCCAAACTGCTTCGACAAACCGACAATAACTAAATGTACTCATCCTCGATAGGCGACATACCTTGTGCCCTCTCGAGTATGTTACATGTTGTGATATATTGAGCGACGCTGCGCGGCGCAGTGGGAGCACGGTGTGATATTTTGGGGCACTTGTGCGTGACACAACGATCACCGGCGGCCTTCATTTAAACACGCTCCCTATTCAAGCATTGACGAATGCAGACATTTGTTCAAGGGAAGGCGATCTCTTCTCTGTATATCTTGCTGGTCAAGTCCGGTGTATCTACGTTTGCAAAAAAAGTGAAAATACGTGCAACATAGAACGGTTCCGTCGCTCACACAGTAACCGGGTGTGCGTCGCCACTCTGCACTATGAATAGTAAAATGCGTGGAGTCGACACTTTTTATAAGAGCCGGTAAACGCTGTGTGATCTGAGAGGGTAAAACAGTCGAAACTGTTGGATACGTTTAGCATCGATAAAAGAAGCTCGAGCTGCTTCTGTGCCCGACCTCCAACTGAAGGAAATAAACGACATCCGCGTACAACATTTATATTGCTACTATTACAGGGGACCATATTAAATAGGACCAAATATTGTTACTAAAAATAGGTAAATATATAGTTTTTTGTCTGTACCATCGGTCCTGTTTACTATGGCCCCCCGTAATACGCTCTTGCGCGTTCTTCCCAAATATTAGTGCTTTAGTGGCGACACCTTAGCCCCAGGAGAATCCATATCTGGCACCACTCAAGTCTCCGTTGTACGCCCCCCACTTGAACGGGCACTACAAGAGTACGACAGTTTACGCTATATACCTACACGGCTTACCTGCAGAGTCCGCGGGTGCTCATCCGGCCTGTAGAAGGCCACCTGAACATGCTCGATGTCCAGAGCTTCCTCGAACGAAAATGTGATCGCGCACTCCTCTCCGTGGGGGACCAGGCTCTGGCGGCACGACCACCTCGACTCGTCGTTCATGAAGTCGCCGTCTCGGCTTAGCTTGGCCCTGCATCCCCTGCGCTTGCAGCCGGAGCCACCTCGGACTTCGCCGGGGCGCGTGTCGAAACCGTTGGCTCTGACGGCCACCGTCGTGACCGTCCCCGCCTCGATAAAGAAGTCCATGCAGGAGGCGCTGGGGTCCCTGCAAGTCCACCCGGAAGTGCCGCCGCATTCGCGTCCGGGCAGGTTGGGGCAGGTGCAGGAACAGCAGTCTCCAGCGTCGTAACCTGGCGCATGTGTACACGATATTCACGCATTCACTTTTCGAAGCGAGAAATAACTCGAAGAAAGGCGTGAGCGACCGTCGCCGATACACACACACATCTTCGTTTGTCCTACGTAGCACGCACAACGGTAATCACAAGAGACACGGTCAGCCCTGTGATGTCAGACTCTGTTGCTTGCGGTGCTCTACACCCCCCTCGCACGTACATATATATATATACGTAGTGTGCAATACCACACAAAATGCTCGGTGAAATCTTTCAAATATTCAATCAGCATCCTACAGTAGCTATAATGGAGCAGATTGATGAACCCACCGCATTCCTCTTTGTTGTTCTCGGGGTTGCAGTAGCCGTTTCCGTACTCCCCTTCGTCGCACCCAAACCCGTACGAGTAGCTCGTCTCGGCGTAGTCCGGGTCGACGCAGTCATAGCCCCAGTTTCCGCCGCAAACGTAATTTTCCCTGACGCAACTCTGTTCACAACAATCGCCACCGTCGTAACCTGCAAGGGGATCGGGGACAAAAGACCCGTTCTCTCGATCCATGACGACATATTCGGCGTTCACTCTTCTATTAAGATTCATGCCAACTCGATTATTCACAATACAGCAGTAGTCAAAGCCAGATGTATGATGCCATATACTTGGTACTGCTGTGCGTATATCGTATAGTATTGTATGTATCTGTACGTACGGAGAAACCGTTCAACAGATTGAAGGCGAACATGTTAAAGTAGCCGTACGCGGTAAATCCAAGTCCAGATTTTCTATTGAATAGTCTCTGGTATACCAAAACTGTTACCAGAGTATTGGCTACGTAGAAATTGTTCAAGGTATAGCATCACCATCTACTCGCTTTACAAATGTTATTATGCTGTTGAGAAACTATACGTCGTATACCTGGTACGAACTAATATTTGTGAAGAGGAAAAAAACAGACTTTCCAGTATTCGTAAGAAGCGCAGCACATATCATGTGTCATGCTATACTTCGAAGTATATGATCATCATGGTATGTACAGTGTATGCCTTGAGTGTTATATGTTACGGACAGCAAGCAAGAGGCCTGAACACGGAAGACGTTCGGGGTACACAGGCCGCAGGATTTATCAGCAGCAAGCAGTCAGTGCACCGTCTTAAATAAATAGTATAATATGGTACTTCGAAACACATCATATACCTGGTACTCAACAGTATCATATTAAAATGGTACATGCATGAAGGTCCCCCTGGGCACCACAAACGATGTCAACTACGGAACCTTAACTCCTGGAATGGACGAGGCATAATATACCATATTCGCGAAGATTCTAAGTTTTTGTTCCACAATTGTTTTGAACGTTGAACTGCTGGAATTTCACACCGATGATATATACATATGTTTTGGTGATAGAAGGAAAACGGTTGACGAAACAGTACAGCAATTTACCAGAAGCATCGTAGTCGATAGGCGTCCCCGCAACCCGTTATGTATGGTATAACATTCGTATCATCATCTTCTTCTTCTTCTTCTTTTTGCGGCCGAAAAGCGCTTGACAGATCTCTGCCCCCATCCTTATAGGCAATAATAATTAAACGATAATCCTTGCCCTTTTCAGACGCACGCGCGTTAACGATGATCTCTCGATCTCTATTTTCTGTATTCGTTGGTTTGGCCAACTTTGTGACCAGGCTTACCGCAGTACCCGTTGTTGTTGACGTCGTCGCAGTCTCCGTCGGAGTAGAAGCTGGGTATGCAGCCCGTTTGGGCCGTGCTAGCCGTGAACATCCCGGAAAGAAGCACCAAGGAGTAACTCAGCGCCACGAGGCTGACAGAGCGGAAGTAGTGTTGGGCCTTCATGATGATGGCGGCCGTTCACTGCGCGCGAAATAAATGTGTACGCGTCGACAGGCAGTGGGGAAGGTATACATGCATATAGACATACTGATATGCCTGTTTTTCTCAGGGATATATTCATACATGTTGGTTACTTTTAGAAGGGTGACACTGCTGTGATACTTCCAAGCATATTACACAGCGGCCCGCTCATAAGAAAAAGCCACACCAGATCTTCAGCGTGATTTGTTTCGTTGAAAACGCGATCTGAACATACATACATGTGGAGCGGTTGCACTGAATTCCGTATGCAACAGCACCACGCTTCTCCACCAATACATACCTGGTAAGTTTTCAATGTGGCCTGATGGATCGGTATCATAGCAGAATGCATTCCGTTGGTATACTTAGAGTGGGCACCGGGGGTCGATACTATACGTGTCTGCAGTCTGTATGCTTGCGATTTCGACGGGTGAACTAACGGTGGCTTGTCCCTTACAGAAGAATGATAGATGGGGGGGGGGTATAACTAGCCACTCTAGAACTGAGTCCTTTCTTGTGTCTCGAACTGTAACCACTTTTGAGATGATAGAGGATGTTGTTTAAGTGTTATTTTCGCGTTGTTTAAACGTAATCTAACCAACGAACGGTACGTAAGCAATTATAATTTACCTGCTCACACATATTGCACCAAGTGCCTGGTATGTATGATACAGCGGGCGCCGCCCGATCTTTTCGTGGAATTCGGTCGAAATATATTGCGGCTCGTTGGTGCTCTGACAACAACAAGGAACTTCTGCCGAAGCGACGGATCGTGTGCAATATGGAAGACAGGCCATATATATATGATAGATAGTTCCGCTGTTTATTACGGGAGACCATAGTAAATAGGACCAAATATTGTTGCTAAAAATGGGTAAATATATAGGTTTTAGTGTGTACCGTAGGTCCTATTTACTATGGCATCATTAGCCCACCCCGTAATAGTAGCCGATCACGCTCGATGGCGGCAACGGTACATCATCAGGTCACGGACATTATTTCTGCTTGCAGGGGCGGTCTTTATATAGCAGCACTCTCGGCACTGCTGCAGTACTTCAGGTGTAGCTATCGTTTGGCATAACCTGTCTCGTATACAAACTAACCCGAATCTTACTACAGTAGTAACCCGAACCCTTTACGCCAATCAGACAAAAATCAACCATGAATTATCGGCATTCTCTTTGTCCCCGTACACAGTAGTGTACCTCAACCATGGTATTAATAGTAGCATGGAATAAACCGGTGACCTCTTGCTGTACCGTAAACCCTAACAGCTCACGGAAGAGCACACACACGCTCCTTCGCACTAAGAGGGAGAGGGTGGAATCTGGAAAAAAAGCGCAAACGACGCGTACTACGGTAGAGGTACTGTAGCACATTTTTTATGAAAATATCTTAACCCCAAGATCGTCGGTGTTCAATTTTTTTTTTCGTTTCGTACTTAAGACCATGGGATTATTCATCGTGTAGGACTGGTATTTTCCTCCAAAAACCAGTTTTTGGGTGAGATCTACGAAGCGCTTCTCAAGTGACCACCCTTATAAGGCAAAAAACACGTAGCGTGTGGTGCACCTCTACCGTAGCATGCATTCGTGGAACGGTCGTTAACCGTAACGCACCCCCTCCCTCCCAGCCGTCCCATCCATGTGCGAGTCCGCCTTACGTGCTGTTCTAGTAGGATGCAGCTCACCCCCCATGCGACTCGCCGAACACCTCGCGTTTCGCATTGCCGCTGGTGCTATCAACTTCGGTCTGGTCGGTGAAAACCCGACATATGCTCCGTCCCGGCATTGTAAGGATGCGAAGGTCTATCAACATGGTCATACGACTACGGCCATGCATGACTTGTCGCTTACCCCCCCCGCCCAATACCTCACGGCGGTTCGCGCTTGGTGCAAGCAATGTCTGCCTGGTTGGTGAAAACCCAACGTGCTCCGTCCCGGCATTGTAGGGATGCGAGGGTCTATGGTCATACGACTACGGCCGTGCACGATTTGAAAGTACACCCCCCCCCCCCGACCGTCGGACGAGTTTTCCGATCAAGTTCCCTCTACGGTAGTGGGGGGACAGCAAAACTATCCAGAGATATGTACTGCTGTAGATGCGTCTGTGTATGAAACTGCCTGGCTGCGCGAGATTTTCAAGACCGACCGTTAATTGTCGTCGTCGTTGTTGACAAACCCCTTCAGAACCGCGCTTCCGTTTTAGGGACAAATTTCTCGGAGTTAGAGTTATATATTAGTTTGTTCACAGATACAGTACGCGACAATTCTTAAAACCTCGGCAGTCAAGACTTTCAGGCTGGACGTTTAGACGAACATAAGAACATGACGTCCTTTGTACTGAAAATAGTGTAGGACACGCCCTGCCTTACACAAGAATCCCAGCCTGGCTAGAAACAAGAGATTATTAACTGGTGTCGCGTACTCTGTAGTGCGGTTCTAGAAGGGCTCCCTTTAAGGATGTTGGGAGAAATTCGGTTAGTGATGTGTAGTATAGTATGTATGCAGGGGGGGGGTGTAATGGGGAGTACATGTAAGCAAGAGGGTGCCGGGGCAAAAGACGGGGGTACTTGTTCGATTGCAGTAGAGATATTCCTTACGAGGGAGTTCACGTTGTTAGTGGTCTAGTTTCGTCAAGTATTAACTTAGAAGGTATGGTTGACGCGTGCTACGGTAGAGGTAGCAGTTTTTGGCTGAATCGTTTCCCGAACGATCGGGCTCCTTAACTCAAGTTCGTCGGAATTTCATTTTTGTGACGAACTATGTTTCAGAGTGTACTTCGGTCATGATATTTTTCATCCGGCAGCACTTTTATTTTCCTCCCAAATTGAGGTGAGAAGCTCAGAAACAACATGGCGCACCTCTATCGTACCATGCGTCGATTCGTAACATTTATTTATGTATGTCTGAAGTCATTGTCGATTTCCTTCTGTATGTTGATGGCGCGATTAGAGCAAGCACTATATTCATCATTGTCAGATGTCAAATTTAACAACGCTATATGCAGGACGATTGTCGTAGGGGGTGTACGTAATAAAGGGCTTCTTTCGGGAATACTACCAGCACTATTTATATTACCACTGCTACAAGTTTTGTTCTGTAGTAGTAGTGCGGTGCACACACATAAAGAAACGTCATTTCACGACAAGAAGAAAGAGTAGTATTTCTAACTAAACAATACAGCAGCAACAACGGATATATAACAAGAACTAACTGCAAACAGCCCAGCGAACATAATAAGATGGATAAATCTTGGCGGGAAGCAGACATAGAAGGAAGGGTGTTGGACTGTACGCATAGGTTTCCTTGGTTTCCGTGGTCTTCTGCTTTTGGGAGTTTTATTAGTGATCAACGCTGAAGATCATGCTGCACATTGTCGGATGGCAGAGATCATAATAAGAGGCCGTATTGACTGAATGGATATGCATTATTCAGTAGTGGACAAACACTGTTAGTGGATCTTCCTAAGGTAGCTAATTAGGCACTCTGATTGGCCAAGCAAGCACTGACCACTGGCATAGGGTTCGGGTTAGGGTTAGGGTTAGGGTTCGATCTGAGGGTCACACTACTATTACCAAGACAAAACCCCCATTTTAAAGATCCACTATCACCCTTCGTCCACCCCTCGCATTATTCGTAGTATATACGTCCCCAATAGGAATGATTGAGTCCCCTCACCGGAGTATTGTTGCCTCCGTCCGGTGACTACTGCTTCAAGCCGCTCCTCGTATAGCGTGGAGTGGTCTGGTGTGGTGTGATGGGGGGGTTGTTGTGATTTATGATGATGTGATGGTGCCGCTGGACTTTTGAGGGGGTGGTATCGGAGGCGGGGGAGGGGAGTAGGGGTGTGGGGTAGAGTGTGATTTGCGTCTTAACTTGCTGTCGTTCCAGACTGCATGCCGGAGAATTAGTTCGCCCCACAGAGCTGCAAGTTGCACGCGCACAGCAATATTATTCGAATATACAGGCAGTATCTACTTATGGTATTATATTACACGTTGGTCTACTATTATCTACCATATATGGGGCAATAAATTGTCTGTATGCTTACGTATCTTTGTGTATGCGTATTATAGTGCTTCCGTGTGTATCTATCTGCAAATTCACCAGTTGTTCTACGTTCTTGTATTCATCCAGCGAACGTATATACCATCGTATATATGATAGACCTGATATATATATACCTGGTACGTAATATTAATAGTAGCAAGTCTTCCGTGTCGACTCTATACCCACAAGATTCACAAAAAAAACGGTTTGGTCTCGCCTACACTGACTGGTGCCCGTAAGTCCATCTTATATTATAAAAAACGAACACATGTGCCATATTATATCATGGAATATGTGTGGTATATACTAACGAAATCCTCGATTTCACAGCTGCTTTTTTTATATATATATATATATATGATGTTCTGTTATCGTTCAGTGACGGTTGGCTGTATTTGTTTGTTATATTATCATGTTGTCAACCAGGTTATTGCGGTCAATGTTATACCATTCGGCATCAGGCTGTTCCAACCAACGTACAGCAGCAGCAAGTAGTGCTGTTCTTCGTATTTCCGGGGTTACCGTAGTTAGCAGTGTACGCGTATGAGTGATCGAGGTTGAAGCTCACGTACTCTACTGGAGGGGGGCATATTAATTAGGACCTACGGTACATTTACCTGTAATTTTACCAACACTATTTGGTCCTACTAACTATGGCCCCCCCGCAATGTTTATACTTTCTCAGTTAGTTGTTGTCGTCGTCCTTCCTTTATCTCTCCCTCCTGTTGGTGTGATAGTCACATGTATGTCTAGGCACTTTCTTGCTGTATACCACCCCACCCTACTACTACCACGCGGTGTTTGCCTTCCATTTTTATCGCAAGAAGGATTCAACACTTTCTTCCCTCGTCGACTCCCTTACCCTCAAATTAAGATCACTTTTGTCGACCCAGCAGCCGTAGTAGTAGTTGTTGATCCTTGAGGCTAAAAAGTCGATGCACGAAATAAATGATCCCACGACCCTAAGGCGATTGGTGATCTAGAGTAACCACTATTTTGAATAATAGAGCACCAGAGGAGGGAAGCGGCTTTACTCATGTTCCCCATTTATCGATGGCAATCAACGCAGTAACATTACGACGTATACTGTACGGATAAATATGTGTGAACAGATCGTTGATTAGTCCATCGGCCTGGCCGGTCGTCCTGGTGGGGAAAATATCCGTTGACTATTTCTAATATATATATATCTTCACGACGAAGGAAACATTTCGGGCGTAATTGAATGCCTTGTACGTACAGAGTCGAAATATGCCACCACGGCTGTCGAAACGATCATGACGTCGTAGTGGGAGTGATACTTATGGTACGGTATTTGTGGGTCAGGAACACGGTACAGGCTCGCACTGCATATGTATATATATATTTGATATATGGGGTTCCTTCGGCTTTGGTTCTCCTTCTGTGGACGTTTATGAATGCGATCATCGTTGAAGCGCGTGCCTCACATTTGAAGAGGTCGATCGCAACAATCATGATAGCAGTACCAGGGAGGCCTCGCGGCGGCGGGCTCACTCCTGCCTGCGGCTCCGCGCATGCCCGTGGTGACCATGACAGGTATAGTACTTAAGTGAAGGTCGCACGAAAGCGCCTGTGCTGCCAAGAGGGGGAGCTCGTAGAGGGGGAGCTCGTAGCGGCCGGCTTACGCCCGCCTAAGGCTCCGCGTATGTCCGTAATGGCCGTGACAGGTTGAGTGCCGTCTAAGCCGAGGTTGCACGAAGGCAACTGTGGCGCCAAGCGGTGTACTCAATAATTTCGTTTGCTATAAACTACAAAAGGCATTAAGTACTGGTGTTGGTATGAAGAACACATCGGGCGAAAGGTGTACATAGGACGATCCGCCTCCCTCCTCCCTGCCTGCTTCGGCTCGTTGCTGGCTGGTTGCTTCTGTCTGTGCCCGTGAACATGTCGGTAGCAGTAGTGGTATGTATGACGCATATTAGGTTGCATGGTGTGGGAGACATACCGAACACGAGGTCTACATTCGCCACCACCACCGTCACCACCAAAATACACTACCACCACCAACACCAACACCACAAATGCCATCAACACCATCAGCAGCCACCGCTAACATTCCTGCACAATTGCATACAGCTGAGCCCCCTTGATGTTGCTTAGCGCTGGTGCTGTGGTTCTAGTATCTGGTATATGCATTTCCGTGTGAGTTTGTGGTATTTTTTTGTTTGGTGGACGGCGTATACAGCAGTATCGGCCCGCTCATAAGAAAGGAAATCATGAGAAAGTCAACCTGAATAATTGAAACGGCTGAGAAAGCTCTCAGCCTACGAAGTCAGTGCACACTTAGCTTTACGAAGTTGACCCCTTCCTGTGGCTGGCCTTGGCCCAAGCCGCCATTCACTGTGCAGTACTATACTAGGGAAAACGTTTTCTTGTATACCAAAAAAAGAAAGCGCGACATAAAAAGGTGTGCTGTCGCGCGCGCCCAGAATAGGAATGCCAGTCTTAGTCAGATTCAATGTTTCTTGTGAGACGACCGGTACTGCATATGCTTCAGGAATCAGCCAGCTCGAAATTGGGTCCATACATGTTTTGCGGGCTTTGGGAAATAGATAAACAATGGTATATACCTGCATCGGGGCGTCGCACGATTGTTTCTGCAGTTCAAACGCGCAAGCAACGCATAGATAACCCCGGTGCTCCAAGATTCGGGACCCTTGACAGTAGCAACACAACGGACAACTGACGAGTGCATCATGACTGTTGTCCTCAACCCTTCCCGGGAACGAAAATGCAAGTCAATGATCAGGGAATCTACTGTAGGTCGTCATGTCGCGTTGCAGATTTCCAGGAAGCGGGGAACAGCGGGCTGTCGGTGGGAGAAGGCAGACGGTTTTACTTCACGACGAAACATGGGGGATTTCTGAAAGACGGTGCAAAGATATGTGTGACTCACACCTAAATAACGCGAAGGCTTGCCGCAAGGAATAGCATTGATTTTATTCTTCTTTTCGGGATCGCATTTAATATCTTCGCCAATATTTTTCCATCTCCCTCTTCAGTAACTCAGATCCGGGGTCACTCAGCAGGCTCTTCTCCTTCGCGCCTTGCATTTTTTACTTGTCGACTGTCGTCCATTTGTGCTTGGTGTGAAAGCGTACAGACTCGCGCATGAGGCTCGAAAATATATCATACCTAGTTTGTCCCTTTTGCTCGTCTTCTGTATCTTGCGATTGGTGCAATCGCCATACCTACTGCACGTACTCAGTTTAGCCCTACAACCGCCCCGCAGCAGTTAGCACCTACAGTTAGCACCGGCACGGCCTTGCACCAGAACCCGCAAACACTTAACAATCAGATGCTCGATAATACGTAACAGGCCAGGTTTTTGGTGATTAAATGTGTACTTTGTGTTCGGCATACGTGCCTCTAGCCTCTTGTTGTAGTTGCATTATTAATCGGTGCTCCCGAGCAGAATCGATTGCAAGACGGGAACTCGTGTCGTTTGCGTATTGTGGACATCTTCTTACTCGAGGATCCACGCAAGGTGCGATACAGCGGTTCCAGTTGAATAGAGATTTTGGTTCGACAAAGAAAGCATTCGTGTTATGTTGAGCTTGGATTGTCCAGATTGGCACCTCAGGAGTGGCAACGAAAGTAAACAGTTGTCGTAAGAAACATCGAACATCGAAGTTTGGTATGCCCCTGCAATCACCCTCCTTTTTCATAAACACCTGAATTACTTTCAGTTTGAATCAACTAAAAAAAGTTTTTCGATCACAGATAGCCATTACAGTAGCACCTAGCACATCATCAATGTAGCCGGCTTAGGTAATCTCAGCTTCGGGATGGCAGGCAAATACCCCAATTGTTCAGACGGGCCAGTCGTCGTCACGTGAGCTCAGAGAACCGCGAGACCCCGTGACCAAGACCGGACGGCATAGCAAGAGCTGCACGTAACGACTACAACGGTACACAGTACACCCACAGATGACGACCGTCCCACGAAGCCAGCGGCCACGAAGTCAGCGGAATTGGTCACCACAATCATGAAGATCAGACAGGACTCGAGCGAAACATCCCTTTGGTACATACCTCCTATATTCTTGAGTGAAGCTCACTTCGTAGTGAACAACCCACCACGCATAGTAAATGGATAGCCGTCCCTGCGGAAAGGCTCCAAGGGTATCAGGCGGGCGATGTATCCGGACCCTTATTTTTTGTAACACGGACAGCATTCAATCAGAGCACCATGCGGTTCCCGTCCCCACAACTTGGTTCATAGCAACGGAAAGGAGAGCGGGTTCATCGCCGGCGACGCAGTCATAATGACGGGGTCAACATATGGCACACGTAGGTAACCCGCCGGGGTGTACCCTACCAACGCGCTACTACAATTACCACGTATACGCCGGGGTGGAAGGCACAGTATCCGGGTAGAGCCGGGTTGCTTCAGGATACCTTCACATACATACATACATTGCGGTGTGTATCACCTTGTCGACGAGAGTTGACATGTCATTTTCCAAGAAAGGACAGTGTTCAACCTTTCGCCGGATGTACTGTACCCTTTCCACAGCCCCTCTATACGACAATAACTCGTCACAAGGTTGGACGATCTTCGATCAAAATCATCGACACTATGTCGCAGTGTTGGGTACTTCGGGGTCGACATACACTACAGTATACTCAGGTCGGACCTGTCGGGTATGGTTAGTCTTTGACGCAATACCAGACCGAAAAGTAAAACTACCCTACTACGCGTATCACACACAAACTTGGTCGCAACACCCTCGAGAAAACAGCAAGCATGAGACTGGCAGAATAGACATCTGCCCAATCGAAGCTGAAGTTGGTTTTGGTCTAGCGATATCGAAAACGTATGTTTAGGCTGTAGTTTCCCGCAGCACCTGGTTTCATGAAAGTGTCGAAAAACAGTTCTAAACATAATAGCTCTTAGAGAAACGCTCGATCCGTTCCGTTCTGAGAACGAGAATACGCGCAATTGACCCGCATGTTGGGGCAAACGTGCGCGCGGATGTGCTAAAGGGACACCCTGGACGCATGCTACGGTAGAAGTACACAATTTTAACCTTAAAAGGGTGGTCACTTAAGGAGCTCTATACCTCGCCCAAAAACAGATTTAATGATTTATGACTAAAAATGAAAATTCTACGCGAGGAACTATAACTATAACTATACAACGAAACATATGGCAACACAAGACTGAAAGTCCGTTGATTTTGCGTTAACCCCTTAAGAACTGGTCGCACATATTTGGGGGCCAACTACTTGGAATTGGTGTGGAATATGTTTTTTTTTCAGTTTTGAATATGGGGTAAGGAGAGAGCCCGATCATCCAGAAACCTTTTCGGCCAAAAATGGCTATGATATACCTCTCGTGTGGCACGCGTCCCTGGTATTTTCTAACTACGCAGCAGCCCACTCGACTGCATACAAACTGGCCCAACACGATACATTCAAGGTCTGGGCGATTTGGTTCGGAACGTACAGCGTGCGAATGCAAGGAAGGCTAATCCTCTTTTCGCGACCTTTCGCGGCAAGGTGATGGTGCGACTATAATGTTTTTGACGACTGATGATATCGACGCTTACAGTAGTGCCCAGGAACATTGCAAAAGAGTCCACGAAGCTTTTAAGCTGCCGCGTGGACCGCAACATGTTTTGGATGTTGAAACTTCTGCCATGAAACCACGTCAACGCGATATGATCATTGGACGACTCCCTCCGTGTCGTCAAACTCGGCACCGTACACAACGCTGACAAGTGAGCCTAGCTTTCGCCAGTGATCGGTTAAGAACGCCATTCACCGATATCACATGCCGTACGTTTTTGAGTCAAAAACAGCAATCCGTTGTGTACCGGACTGGACCTTTCAATCTATGAAAACCTGCAGCAAGCAAAGCTCGTCGAAACTAAACTTAAGGAGAATATCAAAACTCATACCGCCTTTGGTTAGTGTACAAAGAAAATATCCTTGTGTCGTTGCTCAGACACACACACATTGCATTGGGAGTCATATAGACATGGATACTATCTACAGTAGACAATAACGAATAAAGTAACGACATACATGTGTAACACACAAACACGGCCGTCCTACTAATACACCACCACGATTAACGCGGGAACCGCGTCTTCTCTTCGTTACCCATACCATCAACACCCCTCCTCCTACACGTCAAGTCAGTCGACGCTGAAACTAAAAGGCAAGGACGTGTGCACTCGAGGTGTCGCAGTCCACTGCACAGTCAGTTTCTCAGTAGGCTGCAGATCGCCTTCCGTGTGACTCGCCGAACATCCCCCGGCCCTTCGCGCATGCCGGAAGCATTTGCGGCGTGGTCGGTTGAAACCCGACGTCATCCGTTCCGCCAGTGTAGGTCTGCGACGGTGTATGGCCATGCGCCTATCACCATGTGCACGACAAAGACTACACCGCCTTCCCTGCAAACACCTACCGTATAACATGTACTCTTCAACCCTTACCATCTACGACCTCGATGTTCAAATTTCTAGCGTGCCATCGCCGCTATCTCGCCTGATACAATCGTCAGTATATGTATTTCAGGGAAGCACACGTCGGCGTCTTGAACTAAGTCGGTCGACTAATCGAAGGGGTTACTCACTCGATTACTCTCCAGACCAAATCCGCTACCATATCCACATCTAGGGAATAGCTCCACTGGCACCAAACCAGGTAAGAAGCCCAAGGTCAACATGATCCTGAGAAAGGTTTGTTACACTACATTCCTGTAGGCAATAAAAATCGAAAGCACGCCTGCCCTATCCGCCTTCTTTATATATACGAAATGCTATCACGAGGAACACAGACAGAGGTTTCCGAGGAATAGAGAAACCCCAACAAAAATCTATTAGCACCCGTTCGGCAACATGAAAAATCTAGCACGCACTAATGTGCTCGGTTGTTATTAGAGGGATGGCGCATGCTGAAATATGTACTCGCCAATTGTACACGGGGTATACTACATTGTTCCTGCCGGGGTCTCGGTGGAAAGCCAAACGCTAACAAAAGACCGTGTATATTGTATGTTCCGGCAAGGTACGAACCACATCCTCCACCACGACCGCACACGATCACATCCTTCACTATTACGTTTGGATGTGTCAGGGATTCTCTTCGCATTGACAAGCCAAATTTAGCACTACGCGGCTGTCTCCAAGCACCTTCCCTTCCTGGTGATGGTCTCGGGAGTGAACGAAACAAGACAACGCCGAATATGTAGTATCCTGTCGAGGTATCCGTTTTGCTCGCGTCCAGCATTACTTCTGTGTACCTATTCCCATCCTCCAAAGAAATGCTCGTATGCCTCAAGATTTCTGAAGGCCTTGAGGCAGGCGGTGGTGGCAAGGTGTGGAATCACGGTCTTGGTTGGCCTGTTCGGGATACGACCAACACGATGAATACCTTCGGTGGTATTCACCATCTACGGGAAGCCTAATCGCCCAGCAGTGAGGGTAGGGTCACGTTGCACCCGGGCCGTACGACTCCGTTCGCTGTAAGTCGCAGACTAGTTACCATCTCTCAACCACCAACTGCGCGTCGTGACCGTTACCTCAACTATCAATTTGCATATCGTCCACGTTCCTGTCTGAAACCCTATGCGGGTTATTGTCATATTTTACCCCCTGTGCTTTCGCCCAAAGGCGAAGCTAGCTATCGACGACAGACCAGAGATTCCGGCACGCGATCAGCGGAGTCCTCCACCGTTGATATCCGGGTCCTCGACCATAAAGCGCACCTGCAGAAACAAGTTCAAAGAGGGTTGGCGTATAGGCTTTTCGAAATATGTATTACGCACTCCGTTTTGTTTTTCATCCTCGAGCTTAATAAAATATGCATTTGATTGCTGGGGTAAAGGCATGTAAATACGATGTATGTTTCAAAACCGACGACGATCACCCTTCGATTATTTAATCAGGCGATGCTTTTGAGACCGAACGGTATGTCGTGGCATACGCGTGTACAGCGTACGGGGCGAGGCAGCTGGATCGCCTACTGTAGTTGGACAGCAGGCAAGAACGAATTCCCACATTACAATGCCCGTCAGCAGCTGAGCTGCAGACCACGAGAGCAAATTGTCGACAAACAAGACGAGTAGTGGGTACTCCATTCCAAACATTGAGTAGAAATATGTTCGTTGACTCGGAGAGGTCCCCCAAATCCTGGACATGTACTACATTCAGTACACAGCAGTCAAGATTGAGCGCCCCACCTCAGACGAATTCCCAAGCTGATTTCACGGGCCGATAGAGAGAGTTCAAAGGTCATGAGACCTGCAAATGTGAAAATAAGTTAATCGGTCGTGATAAATTCACAATATTTTGGCGGGTCGCAAAATATTTGGGTGGGTCAGCCGTGTGCATTCACGAACCTCGAGGAGGCTGATGCCTTCATGTTCGAACACGCCGCTGCTGGACGTCAGTGTCACGGTTTCCACGGCATCGAGATCGTCCCCCCTATCCAGGTCGAAAACAGTGAAGGTTGATTCCGAGGAGGATTCAAAGCGGGCTATGTCCTCGCCGTTTCTCTTTACCTGAAAAGCATCAATAGGAAAGGGCTTTGTTGGATTGTTGTGTAATATCGACACACATATATAAACAAAGTACATACTTCGTATCATATATATATACATACCAGGTGCATTGACTGGACGTCCTGCCTCATATATATAAAACAAAACCAATGCTGTCGTACACGTTGACGTTACAACGGAAGTTGCAGAGAAGCTCGGGTCGACCTCAGCTCTACGCAAAGCCTTAAAGATAGACATGATATTATGGTGATATATAAGCAATGTATACCACAAGAACGCCCAAACCAAACGACTTGATCTCACTATCTTCGACATCGGTTGGCGTAATCGACGACGCGGCAGGACAACCGCCGTATTTGGCATGTGCCGCCCCGTACCTCGTACTGCTCGTGCTTCGGTGTTATCGAGTTGAATAACCGCTGCTTACGCGAAATTAGGACTGTAATAGGTTTATCTGGCGCCTACTACTGTAGTTAAAAAACAATAAGCCCCCGCTTCAGGTACAGAACGTTCCCTGCAGAGACTTCGACTACATTGAGTATGCTGTCCGTTATAGAGAATACAACACCCCTCGCCAATCTCGCTTACGTCGAACCCGCTCGATATTACATTTTCAAAGTACGACACATGACAAGGTAGAGGTGCACGTACTAGGTTCGGAGGCTTCTGACTTGAAGAGCTGTATTCCTCACCGAAACACTGATCTTGCGAAAGACCAAAGCGCGACCCAATGAAAAAGCTAACGGCCTAGGTTTACAACAAAACCTATTGCGAAATAAAAAAGAACGGCATTACGACGATTTCGGGCTAAGGAGGCTATGATACTTCAATAGATCATTCAGAAACTAGTTTAGTCACACGTGCTACCCGCATCGATTCACATTTTAAAAGTACGTACGTAACGTAACGATAGTGACGCGAAGGAAAATCAGGTATATACCACGGGCACGTCACTCACCTCGAGACCGCGCGGGAGCTCATCCGCCCTATAGAAGGCCACCTGGACGTAGCGGATGACCACGGGTTCCGCGAACGAGAACATGATCCAGCAATTGTTCTCGCTGTCAGTGCACGACCACCTTGACGTCTGGTCGTCAACCTCGCCGTCATGTGTAAGCTCGGGTAGACACCCCCCGGGCGGGCACTCGTCGTGAGAGTCGTCAGTGCGGACCGTGTCGGAGAGGCTGGCCGTCACGGTGACGGTGGTGAGGGTTCCGGCCTCGACATAGCCGTCGAGGCAAGGTGCCCTGGGGTCGATGCAGGTGCCCTCGGCTAGGCCGCCGCAGCTGATCGACGGCTCGGTAGGGCAAGTGCACGAACAGCAGTCCCCGCCGTCGTAACCTGATGGGGGGGGTGGCGGAAATGTTTCACACGTCGCACATATCAGATCACATCAGATCAGATCAGATCACATCATATCATATCATATCATATCAAACTCAGATCCTATAATATCATATCATATCGTTTCAGACCAGATAAGATCATATCATGTCAGGTCAGAGCACAGCAGAGCAAATCAGATCATATCAGATCAGATCGTATCAGAGCAGATCAGATAAATCGGGGCAGATCAGATAAAATCAGGCCATGTCAGGTCAGATATTATCATATTATAACCCTGTACAGATCGGATCTGATCACAGTACGCACAGATTGCACTAACTATTCTCACGGGTCTGCATGTGCAAGGTGTCACGGCGCTGGTGTACAATATTCGATTTTTCTGCGCGCGTTCAGGCTGTACTGTGACATCCTGTCCCAAATGTGCACGCTTTTACGTGACGATCCAGAGGCGACACGCTTGTTTTTCCTTTTAGACGCTATGTTCGCGATACCGCGGTGGACGACACTGATTTTACCGAGATGTTTGGGTTTATACCGGATGACGAGGCGATACTCATTGAGGTTGTCCTCGGATTATTGCTCGGCGTGGACTTAGTTTGCGCTTCACGGTTAGCCGCTCAAACTGCGGTACGGCTCAGGTATGTATGTGCTACAACAATACGACCCGTTCCGCAGCTGCAGCGAGGCGAGAGGCCTCAACGTGGGCATCGGCAACAGCAGCAGCAGCAGCAGCGTCTTGAGCCATAGCTCCAACGAGAGCACGAAGAACAGCCAGCTTCCAGCAGTGGTTGAACAGGACGAACAAGGGAAGGACGGGGCCCCAAACCAGCGCCAGTTCGTACACAAGGACCCCGACACGAATTCAAACTAGTCCGTACCGCACCTCGTGCCTGTATCGCTACCCTGCTTCGTTGCGTGCTTCGCTCGCGAGACGACGATACAAACTATCCCAGGTGGGTACGACGAACAGGCTACTCGAGTACAGATAAACCGTACTCATCTGATTGGTTAAACTTCTCCCGTACATGCAAAACACATATTCTCTCGTACCTCGATAATATTACGAACATGTGTGCGTGGGGGGAGGCTGTGACGTCACGGTAGGACTAAACTTCCCTGTGGTACGTTTGTGTGGAGCGTGCGACAACCAGGTGCGGCTCCTTGTGCGTTATGTTCGTCTTTACGGTATACCGACCGGCCGCGTGGGATAGAAAGCAGCCCAACAGCAGGTCATACCAGGTGCCTGGTATATACGTAGCAGCAAACCGCTTAGAAAGCGCACTCAGGTTTCGGGGCACAAATCTACGTGTCAATAGTGTCGGCTGAGTTTTCGCAGAATTGTCACGCAGACACCTGAGGTACTGTTCTGTAACAAGCGTCTCCATACCCTCGTACCCCTTCGAGCACAACTGATGTTTCGTACACCCTATCTACTCCTGTAAGGCGTACCGCAGTCCTTGTTGTTGTTCCTTGGGTTGCAGTATCCGTCTCCGATAGTCTCGTCCTGACAGGAATCATCGTCGGGTACTGGGTAGTCGTCGTCTGCGCTGGCGTAGTTAGGGTCGAGGCAGTAGAAGTAGAAGTCGTCATCAGCGCCACACGAGAACTCGCCGACAACGCAACTCTCTTCACAGCAGTCCCCGTCGTCGTAACCTGCACAGGGAGGGAAGAGGGCGGAGACGAACCGCTGGCCACATCAGCAATGCCAATAGATTCGATGCCTATACGTATGTAGTATGTCTCGTGACTACACGAACCATTTCTGTGGATGTATGCACTGCGCGACACAGGCCAAGATAGATGTGCCCTCAGTTTGTTTGTCTCGTAGTTTCTCGCTGGAGGGGCTCTATACTAATACTAGGTATATAAAAATAATGATTTAAAAAAAAACCTAAAAATGCCAACCTGATGAGAAACCCCATATAACTTACCGTGCAGTAGGTATGTGATGCCAACGATTTTGGGTTAAAGTGCTCCGTGCGTCGTTCATAAACTATTTTAGCCAAAACCCGGTGCGCAGCAGTGCCCCTCATGGAAGCCCGGGTCATGTCAGACGTATGCGAGGTAAGGATCGAAGGGTCCATTTTACAGGAGGGCTCGTAGCGCGTTGGCAGTTCACAGCCACAACCCGCAGTGTCGCTGATTGAGCAGGTTCATCGGGACAAGTCATCCAGCCTACCCAGGAACACACAGGCGTCGATGTATCGTATAATACGGAAACGAACCGACAGGTCGCGCGACCAATACGTATCACTTTTTTGTGTCTGAATGCTTATACTCACAACGTCGACGGCAGCCACAGACGCATGCTATAAGGTGGTAGCCTGCATGCAGGTGCAGCATGTTTTTGCCTTCTGAGGGTGGTGACTTGAAGGGCTCTTTAACTCACCCAAAGGCTGGCTTTGGAGGGAAATAAAAGTGATACATACCCGATATATAAACAATACCACGGCCTAAGCATTAAAATAAAAAATAGTGCGACACAATATTGGGTTAAGGAGCCTTTATTTTTCGACGAGTTTGGGTTAAGGAGCCTTTAATAGATCATTCATAAACCGTTTCCGCCGAATACTGTTACCTCTATCGCAGCGCGTGTCAGCAGCAGGCAGTGCGCTCCCCGGCACGGTTTGTGACAAGGCGGGGATCTCCCGAAAGCTGCTACTGCGAGGGTCAGAACGCAGAATCCGCGTAAACATACATAGCATGTGAACATCGCGTGGAGAAAACATGCCCGGCGCTGGCCGACTAGACCGCTCTACATGTTCGGTCACAGCCAGAACGCAAACAGGCACGACGACATTTCACTTGAAAACAAGTGTTTCATTATCTAATACCGACCAGCGGCGTCCGATTTCTGGAGGAATTAACGCAAAGCGAATATTGGTCCACTTGGTTCTAGTATACCCCCCCTCCCCACTCCGCATGAAAATAAAGTACCCCCCCCCCCACCCCGCCCTGCCTGGTTTTCATAAAAGGATGCCACATGGGTGCTCGATTTGTGCGTTTACGGTGCAACCCTGGTCAAGCAGCAAATCTTCTCTGAACTGATTGGTAGACTCCGCTATATCTCCAGCCCACCCACGCCGTTTCCGCTCGCGCAACAATTCGACGCTTCAGATGCCAAACTGACACAAGGACGGGGAACTTCTGTAACACACATATTCATGAGGAAGATGCAGGGTAGGGATAATATAACCAGGACGACGCCACACTACAACTACACTCGGGATCGAAAGCAAACCGGATGCGTGCGGGGTTTATACGGAATAGATACACAGATAGGGTATACTGCTTGACGTTGCCGATACTTTCTAAATGTTTTTTCTCGGCTTGACGTCCAGGTCCCGGAAATACGGGTGCTGCGTCGGAGATTTGACGAGATAGGATAACACCAGCGAAGAAAACTATGATGTTGACAGTGTCACGCCCGTCCAACAGGTGACCACGAAACCTGCTAGGTTGCAGGTCGAGGGTTCGAGTCTCCGTATGGAGGTTTTTATTATAAAATGACACCAACTGTCGAGAGCGCATCTCATAGCGTTGGTAAGCACAACATGATTGAGAGTTGAGGAGGTAAGAACGTGCTGAATTTTTCTCGCGGTCTAAAAGTGCAAGGCAAGAACCGTAGTGGGGGAGGAGGGAGAAGAGGCTATACTTTGTGACCCCGGATCTGAGTTACGACTATATAGGAAGGAGGGGCAGAGACAGAAGTGTAGAGATATCACATGGGATTGGGAACAAACATTGGGAACAAAAACCGGTTTACGCAGCTTACATGAAGCTACCGCTCTTTCATAGCGTCGATAACAAAAACATACTTATCACACGTACCGCATTGCGGTTTGTTGTTTTGCCCGTCGCAGTAGCCGTTTCCTGTCGTGTCGGGGTTACACAGATGCCAGGGGTATTCCTCCTCGCTGTACTCCGGGTCGACGCAGTAGAAAACCCCGTTATCGGCGCACTTGTGCTCGCCGCCGTCGACGCAGCTCTCCTCGCAGCAGTCGCCGTCATCGTAACCTGCACGGGGTATGTATATATTCGACCCCTCTTTTGTTAGAAGTATACACCCGGCCCCCGTTTCGTACATTCTCTAAAGCCTACGATACAACGCCATTTTTATAATTAATTTTTACTATTTCAAGTCAATAATTAGTTTTCACCTTCGAAGGACACGATATCGAGGGTACGATGAAATGGCAGATATACCGCTCCACAGAAACGAGCCACAAAGAAAGAATACTCCAGTAGTGATAGGGGTATATAGGGGGTGGACTAAGGTATTTACTTGCTGCCGTGAGCTATCCATTGGATGGGTTCATGAGTTTTGACACAAGGAGGTGACACGACATAAAAAACAGGAAACGAACCGTTTTTCCACATTATTATTAGGCGAGTGCCACGGACGGTATACAGGGTTGCGTCTATTATCTTCGTCACGCGGGACTCGTCGCTTTGAGGAGCTCTGATGGTTGGCCCACCAAAAAATAAACTGGGGGTGAGAGACGAGATACAGCGAAACCTCCACCCGATTGGCTACCACGTGTTCTTACAACAGTATGTAGTAGGTATATATGTCACAGATTGGTACCGTTAATCACTATTTAATAAACGTGCTCCTTAGCCACGGATCGTCGGAGTTCCATTTCTGTGTTGCCGTGTGTGTCGTTGTCTCCTTCATCAGGTCACGGGATGGTACATCGGGCACGTAGCGCCTTCTAGTTTCGTCCGAAATCCGGTGTGGAGCTCCTCAAGCGGGGATTCTGAGAAACAAAAACTCTGTGCATCTCTATCGTCGCATGTGTCATCAAAAGTACCCCTAACGTGGCACGCTTCATTATGAGCGAAACCCTGGAAAAGCTCCGTACATATATGTATATATGTAGGTATGATCTGTACGTTTATCGCTGGTAGATAAAATATTTTAATACAAAAACCGCATCGTACATGTATACATACACACCGCATTCCGGTTTGTTGTTTTGGCTGTCGCAGTAGCCGTTTCCCCTCGTCCCCGGATTGCACAGATGCCAGGGGAATTCTTCTTCGGTGTAGTCCGGGTCGACGCAGTAAAAAACGTACGTATCAGCGCACCTGAAGTCGCCGTCGACGCAACTCTCCTCGCAGCAATCGCCACCGTCGTAATCTGGACACAGGTGTACATATAGGTAACAAAGCAGGGACGTACACCGTTCAACATATCATCAGCAACACCACAAGGTATCGGATACAGACGCACGCATGCTATACTAAGGTATAGAGGTACACCATGTTTGTTTCGGAGGGCGGTCGCTTGAGGAGCTGTATGTACCTCGCTCAAAAACCGGTTTTGGAGGGAATTAAAAGTTGGTAGATATGTATCCGATGCACAATCCCATGGTACGAGCATAAACTGAAAAACATGGCCACACCAAAAAAAGTTCCCGGCGATTTGGGTTAAGGGAGCCCGGTCACATGACGAAAACGTTGCAGCCCAAAAAATGCTACCTCTACCGCAGCACGGATGTTCACCACTACGGCCCGAGTTATACAGGGGCACTATCCAAACCGTCTCGATGTTTAGGAGCTGAGTTGTGCAAATGCTATGATGTACGCAAGGGGTGTCATAACCATACACGATGAGCTTTATATCGACTTTCGTCGATCAAGGAGCTTTACATTTCGCCGAAACACCGTCTAAAAATCCCCTCTCTTGGGGGCCTGAGACGGGAACATTGACGACAAATGTCACGACTGGGGCAACGGCCGCTCCGTGAGCGGGAAGTAACATGATAATGCAGGGGAGGGGTTGATCGAATGAACTATTTAACTGCTTGAGCTACGAGCGTGGATTGATTCAATTTTGACGACCCTTGGTACGGTAGCCTGCCTGCAGGTGCACCACGATGTTTCTGAGGGTGCGGTCAGTTGAGGAGCTCCATACCTCACCCAAAAACAGTTTTGGGAGGAAACTACTGTACAAGGGATACCCGATGAACAATCCCATGGTCCAAGAATAAACCGAAATCTATCCTTAACCCTTTTAGAACTGCAGTCCCGTTTTGGGGACAATCCACTCTAATTCTAAGTAATTTGTCCCCAAAACGGGACTCCAGCCCTATAAGGGTTAACACAAGAATGGAACTCCGACGATTTGGGGGTTAACCCCTTAAGAACTGGCCCCACATATTTGGGGACGAACTACTTGGAATGAGTGTGGGATTTGTTTTCAGTTCTGAATGGGGTAAGGAGGCTTTACTACGTCATTCAGAAAACGTTTCAGCCCCAAAAAGGTATACCTTGCTACCTCTATCGCAGCCCGCGTCTGCCAAAAGAGTGAAGCTATTGAGTAGTAGCGTGGGTTAATTAACTTTTGACACAAGAGGAACACGGTATACAATGGTTGCAATGCGAGGAGTCCTACGGCACTGGCACGAACGGGATTCTAAAGAAAAATACTTGTTTTACCGGATGAGCAATCCCATGGGCTAAGCAGGTATGAAACGAGACCTAAACCTTTAACCTTTATTGTTAATATTTTCTTACCACTCGACAATGTGTAACATGAGCTCGAACGTCGATCACTCATGGGCCCCCCGAAAGGAGAAAGCCATGGAAACAAAAGGAGCCCTACACGCATAAATACCTAGCTCCTTTATGTGCCTGTACGCCCGCCATGAACTCTGTCTACCCCTTTTTCGTTCCTGTCAAAACGCACAATGTTGGGTGAAGCAGTGGTGTTCCTCGGCTCCCATACCTCGTAATCAGAAAGGATTTGGTCCAAACGTGTCCCTCCTACCGAAACAAACGCGTCGTATAGTTGTTTCAAAATATCAAAAATGCATTCCGCACCGCATTCCGGGTTGTTGTTCACGTCGTCGCAGAGGCCGTTTCCCGACCGATCAGGGCGACACAAATTACTGGGAACTGTTTCTTCGCTGTACGCCGGGTCGATGCAGTAGTACGCCGAATTGTAGCCACAAATGTAGTCGTTGTCTGTGTCGATGCAGCTGTCCTTGCAGCAATCGCCACCGTCGTAACCTGCACGACGAGTCGATAGCACAGGAAGCCGTTGGCAACATCAGCAGCGCCAAGGTCTCCGACGAATGTTGTACGTTTCGACTATCGTTTTATACCAGACGTACGTACGTGCGCCAGGGCTGTTGCGATGATTCCACTGCTGGTGTAAAAACGAACGAGGATCGCTAGTCGTACTCATATGTATCGACTGGCCGACCACACCGGATGTACATGTATCACGGATTATGAAACACTTTGATGCTAGAAACCGAAGCACTATATATCCGTGGTTGTCGCGAGCGAGAGATTCGCGGTTGCGACTTAACCTTTCTTTCGAACCGAAGGGTGCTTTACGTGAGGCGAATATTCTGAGACGATTCTACAGTTTAAGTACACTATTTAATAACCGCGTTACGCGTGCTCGTGTCCATAGGTAAAGGCAGGCGTTCATACATGCACAGGTACTGAAAAACCCATTGTTTGTGACCAAGCGGAAGAAACCGCCTGAACCGATATAGTGATCAGAGTCAGTCTACGGAGTTCGCGTGGCGCAGGAAGGGTTACACTTTGAGAAACGTGCACAATGCTATCGTGTTGCACGGTAACGCTCCGCATGTCAGGTTGCCGAAACGACGAGGAACCAACGAACCACACCATACACCAGGCACATGTATGCACCAGCCAATATATTTCAGATGAAGGAACCATACCATGAATCACACTAAGACTAAAAGAAGTACTACTCTGAACAGGAATGTAAGGGACGTTTTGCCTTCAGTCTACTTTTTTTTTTTTTTTTTTTTTCCATCCCATTTATTTTCTTCGCCCTTCCTTTCTCTCTCCTTCCTATTCGTAACTCAGATCCGGGTTCACAAAGTAGGCTCTTCTTCCTCCTCCCCCACTACGGTTCTTGCCTTGCTTTTTATCGCGAGAAGATTTCAGCACTTTCTTCCCTCGTCAACTTTCGTCGAATTGTGCTTACCCGACGTCATAATATGCGCTCTCGACAGTTGGTGCCATTTGAGAATAAAAATCTCCATACGAGGAGAATCGAACCCCTGACCTCCAACGCTAACAGGCGTCGTGGCTACCAGTTAGACCACCGGGGCGACCGGCTACTGTACTGCAAAATTGGTGTGTATGTTTTCCATGCCCAGAGCGGTATGTAGCTCAACGGCCTATCCAAGTAAACCCGTCACACATATATGGGCATACGTATAATAAGCAGCCTTACAACATACCGCATGATGGGTTGTTGTTTTGCGCGTCGCAGAAGGCGTCTCCGATTCGCTCAGTTTCACACGAAGTCCAATCATAGCTGGAAGAGAAATCGTCGTCTTCGAAGTGGTGGGAGTACTCCGGGTCGAGGCAGTCGAAGTCTAGGTTCTCGCCGCAAAGGTAGTCGCTGTCTACGCAACTCTCTTCGCAGCAATCTCCACCGTCGTAACCTGCACACGGGCGGGCAGCGAACAAAAACCGTGAACCATACGCTAGCGTTGCCTAGATCATTAAACGGCATGAATGCGGAACATGACTGTCCTGAACCGCCAGCAAAGAGCGTATTGCACGAAAAAACACAAAGTACAACAGAAGCAGTACGCCCGACTGACATCGTCTGTAAAGCTGAGTCGAAAGCCTGAACGCATTATTATTGCGCGTCGCATGCCAGATGAGTAAGAAGACTACGGCAGTACAACAACAGTATTAAGCTTGTTTATATAGTCTATACATTTAAAAACAAAAACTGTTTTCAAAACGTCGAAACAACATCGTACCGCATTCCCCGCTGTTGTTGCTCCAGTCGCAGTTCCCATTTCCGTCGAGTTCTTGGTCACACCAAGACCAATCGTCGTCATACGAGTAGCTATAGCTCGACCGCTGGGGGTAGTCGCCTTGGTAGTCCGGGTCGAGGCAGTTGAAGCCATTATATCCACACACGAAGTCGCTGCCGACGCAACTCGCTTCACAGCAATCGCCATGGTCGTAACCTGGAAGCAACACCACGCCACAGCAGCAGTAGGATCGGCGGCTTATTTTTGCTGAGTTGCTGACATGACGAGATCAAAGTCAAAAGTCTCAGCCCGAGAAACATGACTTGGAAGGCGTTTGCTCGCGAACCCGACCAATATTTCCATGCTCTATTTTTGCAGAACAACTGTTCTACTGTTGTCGTAAACACAGCAGTACACCAGTAAAAATGTCACACCAACCGTAACCTGTAGTTGCTGATTTGAGGAGCTCAACCGGTCCCAGTGACAAAATTTCGCCTCAGAAGGCAAAAACTAACTGTATCCCCTTTATGGTATACGGTGGGAGGGATGAGTCCTGGGCGTGGAGCAGCAAAAACTTCCACATATGGAACAGATAAACGATCTACTACTTACTGCTGTGGATCCTCTACCCGTCGTAGTGATATAATGGACAGGGTCTGCATCACACAGGTTCCACCTCGGGAAACCATGTGCGCGACGAGAGCCTTTGTCAAAATATCCTCCGCCTCGAAACCACGACCTAGGTTGTGCGGACTACTGTATATACCTGGTATATATTATGCCAAGAGATCTACGAAGAAGAGAAACCTGCCTTGAGGGATCTAGATTGGACACGTCTTGGGATCTGGTATGCCTATAGTATGTGAATGCATGTTTTGCAGATCACCAACGCCTATCTAGATTGGAAACGTCTTGAGATCTGGTATGCCTATGGTATGTGAATGCATGTTTTGCAGACCATCAACGCCTGAGACCTTCAGTACCCACAGTAATTGCCAACGTGCAGTCCCACAATCAGGCATCGAATGCTCATGTTGGTCCAAACACATGAACAACCAAATAATGTCAGACGACACCAGGCAGGTGATACCGCTGTTTCGTAACCTGCGGTACATAAACCATAACAGAGGCTTCACTACTACGGTGTAAAGCAATGCGTGGTATCACTGAAAGCGTTAGTATATTGGATAGATTACATACCCAAGCCTCGTAATATACAGTAGATCGTCCCATGGAAAATGTATTCGTGATATGTATTGTCTATGGCTCATGCCGATGGGTGGTAGCCGTACGACCAACGAGACATGCCACAGGTCTTCTGGGTGGGATATGTATTATGCACATGCGGCTCGACATCTCATCACGGCAGGTGCGGACCTAGATGATCTACAGCAGTGGATGGTGATTTATTTGGCGGGGGGGGGGGGCTACTGTACTGCTGTAGATCGTGATCCTGCCCACCGTGTGAAAAAATGCCAGATACATTACACCACCGGCGACCTAAACAATAAAACGTACTGCTTAGTGACCCGGCACCTGGATAAGCGAACCCAGCAGAGTACATGGATGGTTGCTTACCTTCCAAAATTTGGTTTTGTCGCGAACGACTGCCAGGCGCAAAACAATCACAAAGGTCTACTAAATTACAGGCAGCGCGATCGTTGTCGGTTGCGATCGATGAGACGCATCGCGAAACCGTAACCCTCTGTAGTTTGCGTTGTGGCCACAAACGAAGGCTTCCTAAAATCGGGCGTGCAAACGTCCGTGGTGGTCACAAAGGAGTGTTTTTCCGGAAGAAGATACAGAGGATGGAGTTGGACTATTTCCTTTGCTGGCTTCCCTTACCCTTCTTTGATCACCCACACCTGGTAGATCTCTCCGCGCGTAGAGACGACATGCAGTTTACCTATGATAACTAGGCAGTGTTTTCACTTGTGGGATGCTTATTGTGGCTACAGATCAACGATGTGGTAGCCGATCTTAATACTCTTCGCCGGATGTCAACCATCATTCTCAATTGGTATAGCTAGGATGTCGACCGATTGATAAAACGGGGGGTTACGTCGGGTTTGGTGTGGGATACGGCGGTAGCACGCTCCGTGCACACGTCGCCGTCGATCGTCGTTGCGCTCAGTAGAATAACTGTTACAGATTACCCAACGAAAAACAGACCTGTATCGACAACCACATACTAGTTACATATATAAATGCTACCTGGTATATTATTATTATGAATATTTTCCTATTCACACTTGTAATAAAAACAGCATTGCCCCTCCGCCATTGGGACGGAGGGTTAGTCTTTAGACGCGTCCTCCGATACAGGTAGTAATTTTGGCATATATATGTGTTTGTGACTGACAAATTACTGAATGTTTCTGACTATTACTGATTGTTACTGACTATTACTGACTATCACTGACTATTACTGACTATTACTGGCTATTACTGATCATTACCGACTATAATATTAGTTTACTCCTCGACTGAGGAACTACCCGGTATAGAGTCTCATTTGCGATGTACAAGGTGTCGTTTCTTGTGGGTATCGAGCTCGAGCGAGGAAGCACCCGAACGGTTACGTGCTATATACCTCTATCATTAACACGCCCCCTTACTACCTAACAGCAGCAAGGATAGAAAGACGTACCGCACTCCTCGGTGTTGTTGAAGTCGTCACAGTCGCCGTCGGCGAAATACAAGTCCGAGCAGCGTGCGGTGCTGCCCGTCAACCTCCCCAAAAGAAGTACCGCCACCATGGAGTAGTAACTCAGGGCCGCCACACCGACCGGGCGGAAGTGTGGGACCTTCATGGCAGGCGGTTTTCTTTTGCACGGGATTATATGACACGCGTATACGAGAGAGGGAAGAAACTGTTTGTTAGAAGGGGCAACCTACTACTACGGAGGGCCACAGTTAATAGGACCAAATATTGTTAGGAAAAATAGGTAAATATATATATCAATATAGATACCAGCCCCCTACTACCGACCGTCTAGGATTTGTTTTCGAGGGTTGAGAGATGGGATGAGGAGTAAATAAGCGAGGACCACCAACCATATTATTTTTCGAAACTGGACCAAGTTGTGAATAAACTCTGCTATTAATATTGGACGACATTACATGTGTACCAGGTATAAATAATATGTGGTATACGAAGTAGGTTGTTCGTGGTATGGGGGGGGTACAATTAATTAATTTAGCGAAAGAGGGAAAAGAATATAGTATTCTGTATCAAAAACAAATAAGTAAGTAAACATAAAAAAACAGAGTCCGCACGGTAAAAATACCCCATACAGATATATAACGACGACAGGTGGCTTACGCTACTAATAGTAGACCCACTCTATCACTCTATCACTATAGTATACCTGATATGTTTCTTTCAGACTGATTATTTATTTATTTTTCCTCCCCTCACAAATAGACGCACACTTCCTGAATTCTACAGCCTCAGATTGTGTCCCCCTCATACGGGATGTAAACCCTAAACGAGGACATATGACATCCGTAAGTACGCGCGATCGAAGTATTACACTCAGCTAGCAAAGATGAGCTTCGACGAAATCCTCGAGCTCACAGCTGTTGTTCTTTTACTTTTTTAAATATATAGGTTTGTGTGTCTAGGTCCTATTTACTATGGGCCCCCGTGATATTACGGAAATCGGAGCCTATACGTAGTAGGATGGGAACGCATCGAGGTGTAGCTGGTCTATGTGTTCACCGTGTGTTCTGAATATAATGCCCCCCCCCCCTCGATTCCGCAGTGAGCAATTACTACTGCTAATGCTAACGTCTATACCGGTCCCCCACCAACTTGCAAGGAACAGGCTCACAATAAAGTCAGCCTGGATGCATGCTGTGACATGGGTGCGCCGACTTATTTCTTATTTTTGGGGCTTCATTGGCCACACTTGAAGCGCTGAATACCCTGCCCACGAACGGTACATTGAGAGAATCACGCGAAGAAAGTGAAACCCGATGAATAATTATACGAACAATGGGGTCAAAACCCAAATGATATCCCAAGGATTCCTCACACCTTAAGGATCCCGGCCAGACGGAAACATTTCGGCCAGAAAACTGCTACGTACACCCCTATCTTGGCACGCCTCCCTTGTGCGTTAGGGGAACACCCATAACAACAGAGATTTTCGGTGGCGGCTTTTACTGATTGTACTGCTGCAGATCAGATAATATGTTACATATATATGCACAGTCCCGATTTATCACGTTGTAGAAAACTGGGTCAATGTTTTCCTGGTCTCGGGATGATACTGGCCCGAAACTGCAGGCATGCATGCATGGGCCTGCATGTTGGTTTCGGTTGTCGACGCGTGCACTTATTATATGTGATCATTTTGTTTTGTAAACTGTGGCTGAAGAACCAATCAAATGGTGTACATGTATGCATGCGTCCTTTGCATGGGCTGTGGGCGTCTTGTTGAATACAGCGAGTAGTATACGACGAACAGGGGTTGTCATTTGCGAGAGACACGTTTTTTCCAACAAATTCCAGATACGATTTTTTTCCCGTACAAACACAACAATATCGAACAGCCCAGAAAGAAGTTGCCTACACAGTACGCCGCCAACAATCTCCCACGTATACATGTTGGCCAAGGCTCGATGTCAATGCTGAGCATGGCATCTTACAGGCTTCCTGGTACCATATAAGCTCGATGTAAATAAGCATGGCATCTTACAAGCTACCTGGGACCATATAACTTCGTATAAACTTCAAAGTATTGGAATTTTAGAGGGGCACGGACGCATGCTACGTACGGTAGAGGTGTGCTGCCATGCCTTTTCAGGGGGTGGTCACTCGATGAGCTCTGATTTTGGAGGGAAATACATGTGTCATATACCCGATGAGCAACCTTATGGCCCAAGTGTACAGTGAAAAATATTGCAACCCAGGCGAGGGCGTCCCGAAAAGTAGTTTTTCGACACCTAACTATCTAAAATGGTCATAATGGAAAAACAATTAAAAGCACTGCTGCGCTGCACGATTTAGAACAAAACTTTTTTTTTTCTGAAATTCTCCAAAAACGGAGCACTTGGTTTTAAAGACCCCCCCCCCCGAGGCTCGGAGGGAGGGGGGGGGGTCTTTCACCCTTATAGGACTGGAGTCCTGTTTTGGGGACAAATTACTTAGAATTAGAGGGGTTTGTCCCCAAAACGGGACTGCAGTTCTAAAAGGGTTCAAACCAAGTGATTGGTTTTTGGAAAATTGAAAAAAAAAAAGTTGAAAAGACTTATTTTGTGCTAAATCGTCCAGGGATCACAGCAGCAGTGCTCCCATTGTTTTTCCATTCTGACCATTTTAGATAGTTAGGTGTCGACAAATTGTTTTTCGGACGCCCCTGAACCAGGCCAATGGAATTCCGACGATTCGGGGTCAAGGAGGCCCGTCATTCAGAAACAAAAAATCAGCCAAAAAGTGCAACCTCTATTACTACAGCAGTACAGCAGTAGTATCGTAGTACGCATCCACGTTCCTCGCCGAACCTAAACGCTGCAAAATCATAACTCCAGTAGAGAAGTTCACAAGCCTGGTGTTCTGAACCCATTCAGAACTGAAAACACTCGTACCTGGTACGAGGTATCCCACACTAAATTCCAACTAGTTGGTCCCCAAAAACGGAGGAGGACCCGTTCTTAACCCTTATAGGACTGGAGTCCCGTTTTGGGGACAAATTACTTAGAATTAGACTGGTTTGTCCCCAAAACGGGACTGCAGTCCTAAAAGGGTCAAGGGGTCAACTGCATTACGAATTTACATGGCGAGCTGCCGGATATAGGTGTTACTGCTGTACGTATACCTATCTTAGGCGAGTCGCTTTATATATGTGTATCTACCGTACATACTGGTACAGTATACTCGTACCTATAAGGCGGGTGGTCGCTCAATTCAGAAGACTTCGACGCAAGAAAAATGTGCTGAGTGCGGCGCGCCCTCCTCGCCACACAACAAAAGCAGGCCGTCGTTTTCACCACACTGCGACAACTAACTGTCGTTGCAATGTATGCATATGGGTCTTCATTTTTGTCGGTGCCCTGCGGCCAGTTGGAAGCGTACGCTGTGGAGCCAGCAGCTCCAACGAGGCTACATGCGTTGCCGGCGTAGGCCTAAAACAAAATTCATGGGGGCATATATATATACCGTACACCTAGAGGTCGGTCAAAAGCAAGTGGACGTAACACGGTCGGTCGCAAAGCAAATAGTATTTGCACATCATGGTCGGGAGTCGCTAGAGCCTTACCTTTTACCGTACTCGTAGCTCTGAAGCATGTGCCGAGCGTACCATTGTCGGCTCGCCCTATTATATATGCAGGAGCGGTCGGCTAAACACTTGGTGCAGGACGTGCGTGACCAATTTCAACTTTGCACGTCGGCCCAGAACAACCCGGCCTCAGAACTATCGCTGACCCTAACCTTAACCCATACATTTTGGGGGGCTAGGAGGCGGCAGGGGCAGCCAGGCGGCTCCGCCGCGTGTTTTGGTGGTGTTTTTCTAAAAAAAAACTCCGCGCGGCCAAGCCTCGACCAATCAGAACCGCTCCCTCCTGCACACAGTTTTGTGCCGACTGCCGACCGCTCCCCCTGAACACAATATAGGGCGAGCGACCAGTGTCCGGCGTTCTTCGCGGCGTGTTGTGTATACATGGCATTTTGCATTTTGTGCTCGGGTGCAGTACGATGCTAAAACAAATGGCTAAACTATTACGAATGCAACCTAGCGGACTATTAATAACAAGTTAACTCGTATACTGTTTCTGTAGCTCCTCTTGGGCACGTACTGGTAGCTTTTCTTCTACTGACTGTAGGGGCGCTTCCGTCTCCTTGTGTCATTTGTATTCTGTTTAATTTCAGAATTCGTTTTTTATTGTCGTTTTGGTCTTATTTTTTTGTTTGGCTCGTGTCGTCGTTGTGTTCTCGTACCTGGTACGTTGGTAGTTTACTTGCTTTTTTAATAAAATATACTTTTTTTAATATCGTATCGTTTATTTTGGTTTGGTTTTTATCTGTCTCACCAAGGGTAGTCGAAATTTTTTTTTTCGACACCTCACGTCAAATTGTTCAACTTTTACGTTTTGACAGGGGGGGGGGGTACCTGAGACCATCCCCTCCCTCTACGCCTACACAAAACCTATATAAAACTGAACACAGGGGACGGTAGAGGGCCGTCCCCCCCCCCCTGCTTGATACAAGGCCTTCCATACTACTACAATACCAGGGGCGGCCGCAGGCCTATGAGCTGCAGCTGCGTAGAGAGGCAGCGACTGCAGCAGGAGAGTCGAGGGAGAGTAGTGAGCGGTACAAAGGAGCTATGAGCTCGATCGAAGGTGGACCAGAAGGTCCCGAAGAGCCGTGGGATCCACAGGCTTGGATGGATAAGCACTGCCTGAAGAAGGTCGCGACGGACGGGGCCTCTATATCATCAGTCCAGTCAAGTTTAGGTAGTGGTCGACGCCTTGATGCCCTATACTCGCCCTGCCCTATATCGTATACTTCGAGTATACGAGTACCTGGTATATCTGGTATCATAATACTCACAATCTCGATACTACTGTAGTACTATATCTCGGTAGCACTACTTGCACGAGTAATTGCCCCGGTCTGCCCTACGTAGCGGTACTACAGTAGTATTAATAGTACCTCCTTAATACTGCACTGCTGCTGTACGTGCGGAGAATATTTATTTTTGACTGGCGCTACAGCAGTGTAACCTGGTAGAACACTGCGAATCGTTGCTCGGGTTGTTTTATGTTGGTTCTGTGTGGGGACGTGAGCGCCGTGTTGCACGAACCACCTGGTACGAGTAGACAATCTTACTGCTTCTGTAAATATTATCCTGTACCTATCTGTCGGAGATGTGATGTTACTCGTACGTTATTTGACTTGCTGCGAGGGTTTGCATCTGTCCGGTACTACAGTAGCTGTTACACCAAACATACACCGATACTGACCGACACACCCTGCTGGATACACCGGATACACCACCGGTATACACAAGGTATATTCGTACACGAAAAAAAAAAAAGTGGTAATTTTTTTTTTTTTCGGCCCCTGGGGGGGGGGGGGGGGGGGGGGGGGGGGTTAGGTGTATGATATCCAAATCCTCGGCCGCCCTTGGTCTCACAGTGCGTGACCACACAATTTGCATCTCTCTAGGATTAGTAGGAATCAGGACAGACATCCACTGGGTGTACTACGAGTAACAATGGAATTGGGTAGAGAGAATGACGGGTTTACTGTGAAGACAACACACACAGCAGCTAAGTTGTGCTCTACTGAAACATGTCCCTATGTAACCGTGTCGAGCTGGACGACACAACAATCTTTAGCGAGAAAACAAACGAGCTGCTGGGAACGCGATAGGACACACAGTACAGCAGTGTGCATGTCATGCTCTCGCAGTTCCAAACCTCAAAGTTGGAACTCACAAGAAGGTAGGTGTTGTGCTCACACTACTCGTACGCGGCTGAATAATATGCCTATATACTGTTGCGGCTGCTGTATACTGGTACAAGAGAGGCCATACAGCGGTGCGCGACAGATGTTAAGAATCTCATAATCGAGAATTTGGGACAGAGATTTTTTGGGGGGGGGGTAAGAATGCGATTTGTTTTTATATACGAGTACTGACAATTAGTTGGAACACACCCACCCATACACAGGCTTTCATAATAATTCCAGGCTGGCCAAAAATACGCGTACTGCTGTATATACTCTAAGTAGGTGCTACTCGGCTATTAGGTGAGTGCCAGTATAAGACGACTTCAAGCCGCGTGTCTGATGTCACCTGCAGGTCGAGTTATAACGACAACGGGACCACCACCACTGCTGCTGCTGCTGCTGCTGGTTGCTGTGTGCTGGACAAAACTGGCTCCGAGACGTATCCAACCCATTTTAGTGTGTATTATTTTGCGTACTCAGTTTAGACGAGGTTAGAGAGCTGTTGTTGTGGTTGTTGTTGTCTTCACATTAAACCCGTTCTTTCTACTCAATCAACCACATCAGTACACCCAGTGCCTGTCCTGATTCCCAATCCTAGAGAGATACAAACTCTGTGGCCACAGACTGTGAAACAGAGAAAAACCAAAACAAACTAAACGCAAATTAATGGGTAAAGCAAGTGAGATGTACTCTGCATAATAATACGTGCAACGTGTGACTCTGTGGGTGAGCCACAAAGTGTCTCGTTGCAGGTCTGTGCCTATCCAGCCCGTATGTCCTTCGTGTTACTCACTTTCGCGCAGAATGATAGGTAGGCAAGGAAGACGACGTAGCTTTAGTATCCCAGATGCCGAGGCGACATGATGTGAGAGGGAAGGGCCAGGCACAGGGGCAGGGCATCGTTGCCCTTCCATTCTCATTTGAGCAAGAACACGAACGAGTGGGTGCCGTCCAAGTAATACGAAAACGGACCAATTACCTAACCTGAAGTAATTACCGGCCTTCCAAAAGCCCATACCTCTTCGACCCGAAATATAAGGATACTTTATACGACATATTATTAATGAACAAACGATCCCTATATTCCGGGTCATAGTGCTATATTACATATACCTGGTACCAAGTACTATACGCTAAACCACCACACACAGCAGTAACAGTAATAGTAATATAAATACGTATTAGAAATGAAGTTATCAAAAAAGTATAATGGCGTATACAAAGTTGATCAAAAACGCTGAAACGAGCGAAGAAACCGATAAGAAAAATACCCCGAGCGAATGGAAAGAAAATCCGCAAGCACTGTGACACGTGGAAACTATGGAAATAATGAAAAAATGGAGTAGATACGCTCGCTCGTACATACGTAGTACAATCCGTTAGGAAGGATCTTGTTGAGGGATTATGTGTTGTCTGAAATATTGAGTAGCTGTGGTTCGCATTTCGGAATCGTGGTCCGCGTTCGGAATGTTCTCTCATTTTTCTCGCTACGTACAGATAAAAATGTAAGGCAAGAACCGCAGCAGTGGGGGAGGAGGGAGGAGAGCCTACTTTGTGTCCCCCTTTGTGACGCCGGATCTGAGTTACGACTATTTAATAGGAAGGATAGAGAAATAAAAAGGGCGAAGATAAAAAATGGGATGGAACAAAAACTAAAATTAATAATGTTGATGCAAAAAAAGCGGCGCAGCCGCATTTCTTGCCCGTTTCTGGTCCGTTTTGGGTCCGGTTTGGGGTCTCAGGGTTACGGTTAGGGTCGGGGGTTGGGTTGGGTCTACGCGTCCGTACCTCGATTCCCACCAGGAAGTGCTTCCTCAGCTCCCAAAGTAATGCGACATGTGAACAGCCCGCCCCTCTAAAGATCCTGACGCGTACTACTACGGTAGAGGTAGCACTTTTTGGTTGAATCGTTTCCTGAACGATCGGGCACAAATTCGTCGGACTTTTCATTTTCGTGACGAAATATGTTTCAGGGTATACTTCGGTCACGATATTTCTCAACCGGCGGCACTTTCATTTTCCTCCAATTTTTTTTTTTCGGTGAGGTATGACGCTCCTTAAGTAAGACGCTCAGAAAAAACATGGTGCACCTCTATCGTAGCATGCGTCACTCGCTAGCGAATTGTAATAGGAGCTCGAAAACAACTCTCCGATAGTAACACAGCCCTGACTGACTGCTTCTTGTGTGTTTGTTTGTTTGTTTGTTTGTTTGTTTTTTTCGTGCATCCCCTTTATTATCTTCGCCCTTCCTTTCTCTCTCCTCCCTAGTCGTATAACTCAGATCCGGGGTCACAAAGTAGGCTCTTCTCCAGCCTCCCCCACTACGGTTCTTGCCTTGCATTTTTATCCCCGAGAAAATTTCAGCACGTTCTTCCCTCTCGTCGACTTGCGTCGGAGTGTGTGTTAATTAATTCATCATTACATCTATCTGTACCTCTCCTCCTGTACATCATGCGCTGAGTATATGTTAAATGATATTAATACGTCTGCTGCTGGTGCTGTACGTACTGCAGTACCGGCCCTCTCACGAGAAACCTGTGAAACCGGACTCAAGGCGTGTCTTGACCTATTTTGACCGTTGGAACGTTTCGAATGGAACGAGAGACTACTATTATTCGCGGTCGTTCGTTCCGTTCCAACATTCTCCAACCTATTGTTTCCGATGTCCGATGTCAACTGCTGTGGCGAATTCTGGGCAGCGCCCCGAGCAGATACTATACCCCACAGCCCAGTGCACAACTGGCTCTTGCGTAGGATTCCAAATGTCGTTTGAGGCGGGAAAGGGCACAGCAGTCCCACCTGTTTTTCAGCACCAAAATCAACTGCTGCTGCCGTCGTAAAGCTCGTTTCAAGTGGGCCGTCCGGTCCTTCTGAGCAAGGATTACTCCGTATTGTGTTTTGACGTTTTGGCACGTACGCTTCCTTCCTCGTTAAGCTACTGTTGCTTGCTGTGTACAAAAATACGGACAAGGTGGGAGTGCTTGGAACCTGTTCCATCTTGATATTAACCAATTTTAATTTTCTATCTGTACACATACAGCAGCAGTGCAACAACAACAATCGTCTGCTGAAATTGAGCTATGCCCGGCAGCACAGCAGCACAATAAACAACAAAGTCGTATACTCGTATTTGTGCCAGGTATTATTGCTTACCGAGTCCTCTCTGGCAGGGTGCCGGTATTGCTCTTGCCCCCGGACTATGTACGGCAACGTCGATCCGGTCTTCGTGGTGGATAAAGCGTGATGTGTGACGGGTGACGGGGTGGTGATTGATGCTGCTGCTATGGTTTGTCTGAACTCTTGTCAGTAGGGATACCGGGGGAGGGGTTGGGGGATACACACTGACTGCTGTTCTTGTGTTTGATTTGTCCATAAAAAAGTAAAGTGGTTGACGAACAATTGGGGTTCTTCTATTTAGAATTTGCGCCGCTCGTTGTCCGCGGAGGTGCGGAAAATTCGATGACCTTGATATACCACATGTTACAGACAAGCACTTGCTGTACTACTGTATCGGCGTCCTGGTGTGTACCCGATGATCACGTACTCGTCCTGCTGGGTTCGTTCGGCACGGCAGTGAGATGATATACGTAGTTCATGGAATATCCCTAGGGCTTGTTGAATGACGCGAAGAACGACCAGACTGGGGTTCAGTGCCTGGTATCTTATTAGGCCGTTAGTACATTATGACATCGTACGTATGATATCATATATAATATACGCATATCCAGTCAACCATCAACCATCGCGAGCATTATTATCTTTGCGAGTTTTATTTTAGGGCAGCGGCCAAAACAAGGTACACCTGGTCCGTTCGGGGCCAAAAACAGGTACGTACTAAAATCAAGTTTAAAACACACTCCACGAACCTGCCGTTCCTTGCAACGCAAATTAGTTGTTTTTGCACCCGAATGGCGAGCGCCAGCCCCCTCTTCAACTGTCTTGTGGTTTGAGTACTGATATAACTGTAAATGTGTACCAGGTATAGGCCGAGTACATACTTGGGTAGGGTGTATATTTGACATTTCGTCAACTAGCATAATGAGACAGGTACCGCCGTATAGTACGTAGTAGTACGTGGAAGATACCTCAAACATACTTGCAGGCCGTTTATCAGGAACCGCTTCGCGGCGGCCACACAAAGCTCCGGCGTCGAACGATAGACTAAGACCACCTTGATTTGAGGACTGCCGTCGGTGGCCATGGTGCTACTGCTGTAGTACTGGTAGCTCTTATCCGTATGTAAAACTAGCTATAAACTCGATTGGGCTGATCGGTGTTACTTGCCAAGTTAATTGCCCGGTGGCTACCCCCTTCTTTTTTCTGTCGCTTTCAAGAGAGCTTTTTCATGTTCTTCGTGCTCGCCCGATTGCTACGTATACGAGTAGCTGTTATTAATAGTACGAGGAACGAACGCCTGCTGCTGTATTCTCCCTTCTGAGCTTGCGACACCCGACCCGTGGTATTCCAAGTCAACCGCAATCCCAAAGGGGAGCCTTCTATCTCGTATTATTTCGGCGGAGGTGTGCAGGCAGATATGTGTGTCGCTCGAGTGGCGTGTGTTGCGAGGTGCGAAGGGAGGAGGGGGTCTCGGTGTACGTCGGCATTTGTATAGGGGGCATAGGGTGGAACTATGAAGGGCCTCTGATTGGCTTAAAAACGACAAAAAAAGGTGAAAGTCAAGCAGAGTAGACAAAATCAGGTGTACCTGGGTTTCAAAGAGGCAAAAACAGGTACAACGAGTTTTGGACCAATGGCAGGGCACGTGGAGTGGGTTTTATACTTGATTTTAAGTATGTACCTGTTTTTGGCCGCAAACGGACCAGGTATACCTTTTTTTGGCCGCTGCCCTTTATTTTATTATATCCCATTTATTATCTTCGCACTTCTGTATTTATCCCTCCCTATGGAAGCAAAAAATCGACGAAGGTTGACGAGGGAAGAAAGTGCTGAAATCTTCTCGCGATAAAAATGCAAGGCAAGAACCGTAGTGGGGGGGGAGGGAGAGGAGCCTACTTTCTGACCCCGGATCTGAGTTACGACAAGGGAGGGAGAAATACGGAAGTGCGAAGATAATGAATGGGATGGAAAAAAAAAAGAAAAGACAAAAAAAAAGACGCATGCTACCATCGAGGTGCACCATGAACTTTCCGAGGGTTGACACTTGAGAAGCTCCATAGCCCCACCCAAAACCTGATTTCAAAGGAAAATAAATGTTTGACCTGACGGCCAATCGGGCATGGTTCAAGTATGAAACGAAACAGAGGCCATCAAAAATCAAAAGAAAAACCTTCCGCCGATTTGGGTTAAGGAGCCCCGCCTTTCAGAAACAAAAATAGCCAAAATAAGGTATACCTACCTCGATCGTTGCACGCGTCCCTAGTCGTAACTCAGATCCGTGGTCACAAAGTATGGGCTCCTCTCCCTCCTCCCCCACGCTACGGTTCTTGCCTTGAATTTTATCGCGCAGAGGGTTCAGCCTTTTTAACGCTCGTCAATCTCCATCGGCTTTTGCTAACTGCCACTCTTCTCGCGCTTTCCGCTAGTCAAGATGTTTGTTTTTGCGATAACAAGTTCGTACGAGCATGCACTCGGGGGGGCTCGAACTCGCGATCTTGACTCTAACAGGCTTCGTGGTTACCTGCTAGCCCACCGGGACGACCGCAGAGATTTGTTCCGACATATAATATAAATGCATATTTATATAAGAAGACAACGAACGGTCGTCAGATTCCGAGTCCGAGTCATTGGGACTCAAGTCATAGACTCGCGAGCCCCAGTTATTTTGAAGTGCTGAGGCCCTACTCGTATGTAGGCAACCGTAGCGAAGGCCCTAAATACTGAGTCCTCGCGAATCCTTAGGGAACCGAATGCTGAAGTGACTGAGTTCTCGAGAGCCCCTAGGTTACCGAAGGCTTAAATGACTAAGCCGTTTCGCGAGTTCCTATTGGGTGCCGAGAGCTGAAGCAAGCGAGAGTCCTGTGGCGAGTCCCTAGGTTACCGAAAAAAAAGCTGAAATGACTGAGTCCTTGCGAGTCCCGAGTCGACGGGTCAAACCAAAATAAAACAAATATATTTATGTGTACTTTGTGGTTGCCCTTTACAAAACAATTGCGAAAAGTCATACCGTACACCGCACCAACCAGTTATCGGGACTCGGTTGTTGACTCGGGAGTCCGAGTCGTTTTGAAGCACTGAGTGTGCCCTGGGTGCCAGAAGCTATCAAACGACTGAGTCTTCGCGAGTCCCCCCAGGGCACTGAAAGCTGAACTGACGGAGTCCTCGCGAGTCCCTACAGTGCCGAAAGCTGAAATGACGGAGTCCTCGCGAGTCCCTACAGTGCCAAAAGCTGAAAGGACTGAGTCCTCGCGAGTTATAAGGATACCGAAAGTTGAATGACGGGTCTCTCCGGGAATACTGGTTGGTATACTCTGACGACCTTTTTAAGATATGGAAATATAAATATGCACTTGAACGTACAGCAGAGTGTGTTCATCACAATAAAACCATAGTCTTCATCCGTCGACATCAAGCACACCCAGCAGTGTCCCTGCCGATTATTCAATCCTAAAAAGATATAGGTACAAGCTCCGTGGCCACAAAAACTACGGCACAGAGAAACGTTATCGTTATAATGCAGTTTTCGGTCCAGATCGATACCAGAGTGGTATCTCATCCTATCTATGCCATACTACGACAGGACGGAGTAATGTCGAAAACCAACACGATGGATCAACGTTTCGTAGAAAATTTCTTCCGCGTTTTTGGTCTGAACATGTATTATTATTACCGTTGCCATCCGACAATGTGCAGCATGAGCTTCAGCGTTGATCACTCATAACACTCGCGAAAGCAGAACATGTATTGAGATTCGTTTCTATACAACGCGAGACCAGTCTCCTCTGCCCACCCGAAAGCCGCCAGAAGAAGAGGATAACAGGCAAAGCGGAAAAATCAGAGCTTCCCACTTACCTACATGAAGTAGCAATTTGTATCGTGTTATGCGCGACGACCTTGTTCCCAAGGAGCGTCGCCGCGTTAAGCGCGCACTCAACGCGAGGGTTTATCCCCGGCGAAACCCACCCCCTTCCGAGCAGGAGGCCTCACCGAAACCAATACGTTCATTGAATGATGACGCATGCTATGACAGAGGTGCACCATGTTTTGTCTGAGCTCCTAACTTGAGGAGCTCCATGCGTCGCTGAAAACCGGTTTTGGAGGAAACTAAAAGCGCTACACGATGAAACACTCCATGACCTTAGTCTATTAATAGTAGGAAAATGGTTGCAACACAAGACTAAACGTTCGACGAGTTTGGGTTAAGGCGCCCGATCATTCAGAAAGCGTTTCACCCAAAAAGTGTCACTGGGACTGCCTGTATCGTAGCAGGCGTCTGATCGGCGTCTACACTATCCTATATCTCTCGTAAAAATGGGGCCCACGAGGACCTCAGGCAGATAAGTCTGAGGAATCGTGAAAAACAAGAAATATTTTGTTTAACGCTCCCGTTGTGAAACACCCAATCTAGCGATCGCCCGCATGCCGCTTTGGTATTATAGCGGTAAGACACACTTGCCAATAGTTCTTGAAATGTATTACCTTTTTCCTTTCGCGTTCTCCGTGGATACCGTGACCCAAAACAGATTGTGGATCGTACCATATACCCGGGAATTACGCTATCGACCACATCCTGCACCATCGAACTACCCAAGCGATTCCTCCTCCGAAATGTCTGTAGTGGATGCATCAAGTACTCGGTTCGCATCGACAACACCAGTTTTAGGCCATTTGGGTCGAGTCGGGCAGCTATCTCCCAGCACCTTGCGTTGCGGACGTTGCGATCGAACCGAAATAAAACCCATGACGATTGTAATATATCCCGTGGAGATATCAGATGCTCCCGTCCAGCATGCATAGTCTCTTTCAATATATATATATAAATACAATCGATTCCTCCACCAAACCGCTTGGATGCGTCGAGGCCTAATAGTATACCCTTGATAACGTGCTGTTTAGCAGGGAGGCGGTGGCACCAAGGGGTTGAGGCGCGGGCTCTCTTAATGTAGCCTAGTTTGTTCCCGGCAGTGTGCTCTACGAGAAAAGCAAATCAATGCCGATCGTGCGACCTTTGGACGAGCCATCCTCAGTACCTTCCTCCAGCAAACGTATCAGGCTCCTTGGCCATGAAGCGCACCTGCAGACACGAGACACACGCCACAGCCGAGCAGACGGTGCCAACCCGGACGAGGACAAGGGTGCACCCAAGAAAATGATTAAAACAAACCGTGTCCACGGTCAGCACATATAATATATATGCGTTGTGAGCGGTTGGGAGATAGACCGTATGTATCCGTCTTTAACCTACCTCGCTTGAGGACCTTCGGTACAGTCAACATACCCAGCGACTGCCTATCTGGGAGACCGTAGTAAAGCGCAACCCCGATGCCCTAGGTACACAACGACTAACTACAGTCGTGTCCCGACAATACACGCGCGCTACGATATTGGGTAGCACTTTCCGGCTAAAAAGTTTTCTGAACGATAGAGATCCTTAACCACATACCGTCTGGGTTTTTTTCTTGTGCGTGTAGAGAACAAGAAAAATCTCGACTATGCCTTGGTCGTGAGACGACTGTTCGTCGGGGATCACTAACATTTCCCCCCAAACTCTATCTCGGACTCACTACGTATTAGTATAAGGAGCTCTTCATATGAGTTGCTAAAACCTCAACATGGTGCACCTCGATCTATCGCGGCATGCGTCAATTAGGGCATGCCTTTTTTGTCAGCACTTCAGTCAAGGCGCCACGGCGGTCAGGAACGGGTTTTGCCAAAAGTACTATCACACCCCAATCCTTGTCGCGCGCGTCGAAAGCCGTGGTTAAAAGAGGCGTTTTCGATTATGCCCCGCGGTGCTTGGCTGAACGTTAATCGCGCGTAGGATTCAGCTTTTCATCATTTTCTCGTTAGTTGGGCTTTCGTCCAAACTCTGTGCCATACTGCATACCCGTAAAAGCACAGCGGGAGAGTGTTGGTGTTCGAAGCACACGTGTAAAATTTGGTGGATCTAGTGTGTAGCGCATTAACCGTTCCCTTTGACAAAACGTCAAGTGGCCCAACTCGACGAGCTGGGTCTAGAACAAATGCCAACAAAGTGCAACACCAACTCTTTTCCCGATAATTCTGGGCAGCTCCTCCCTTAACCCATTTAGGGCTGCATTCCCGATGTGGGGACAAAACACTTGGAAATAGACTGAAATATGTATTTCTAGACAGTGCAGTTCTAAAAGAGTTAAAGAGCCGCGGCAGTCAGACCCGTTTTTTGGTCGAACTATGGTGCCCCTACTGTGCACCAAGCGTTCGGTTAAGGGTTACTTCGGATACTCGTAGCGGTTAGACGCAGGCTACGATAAAGGTCCGGCCATAATTATTGTGAGCTCCACACTTGAGGACCTCTATACCTGCAGTAGTCTAAAAACTGTTTTTTTTGGGGGGGGAGGGGATAAAAGGGCTCCCCGATGAACAATCTCACGATCGAAGTGCGCACTCTGAAAAATATTGTAACAAAAGTCCGAAAGTCCGACGATTTTGAGTTAATGTGCCCGATCGCTAAAAAAAAACGTTTCCGCTGAAAAACGGTATACCATGTGCTACGTCACAGGAGCGCTCTGAGAGAGGGCTCGCCACTGTACGGCCAAACTCACAATCAGACTACCCACAATACGGTAAGCGTTTGTATACCCCGTCCTGTGATAAGGTAGCATTTCATGGCTAGAAATAGTTTTTGAACGACGGGACGCCTTCGCCCGAAGTCGGCGGAAACAGCCACCCATTTGGTTGGATTACGAGTGTGCGTACATGTGAGGGTATTACCTGCTGAGCTATCGGGGTAAAGTATCGATCGATTACCCAGCCCAGGGTAATCCTTATAACACTCTCCCCCTCTCTGAACGGCGGGATATTTGGGACGTCGGTACCGTATACGGCCGTACGTTGACCTACCCGCTTCGTTTCAGAACCTGGGGAACCGGGGAGACGTGTTTTGTTTAGGGACGCACGCGCAAGCGTTTCTATAAAAGAAAACGTTCGAAGTGAGATTCGAACCCGTGTACTACCGTCGACGCCAAATGTGGAGGTATTACCTGCTGAGCTATAGGGGTAAAAGATCGATCAATTACCCAGCCCAGGGTAATCCTTATAACATACACCTAACACAGTACTGTACGTAGGCCGCCCGGTTATTGCTCTTGTTGCACCTTTCTGTTTATTTATTAAAAAAAAATGGTTTGTGTATTTCGCTGAGGTACATACATTGAGCACCCGAAGTGAAGTAGGAACATCCGCACACATTTCGCGCACCTCTACCCGAGCGTGCGTCATCATAATCACATTCGATCCGTCTGTCACTGTAAGTAGTCATGGGATCGATCGTGCATCGGGTTAACTTGTATTCAACACTCAACTGTACTTGTACATAGAACATGTGTTTTGTTTTTTTTTCGATGTGCGCTACGATAGAGGTAGCACTTTTCGGATAATTTTTTCCCCCCTGGAAAACGGGGCTCCTTTACCCAAATTCGTCGGTTTTTCATTCTCGTGTTGGAATATTTTTCATTTTTATACTTGGGCCATGGGATTGTTCATCGGGTATGGTAGGACTGCTATTTTCCTCTGTTAAATCAAATCAGTTTCTGGGTGAGGTATAGAGTTTCTATACTAATAATCAAGTGATCATACCACTCGCAGAAAATGTCCTGTATGCAGGTGCACCTCTCTACCACAGCATGCGTACGTCTCCGAAAACAGGGGAGTGCGGCCTTACGAGTCCTGCTGCGGTAGAGAGGGGAAACTTATACTACCCACTCTGACCCAAAATATAAGCACCCTTTCAATGACAGGTTAATCTACAAAGAGTCCTTATATTTCGGTTCAGAGCGACTCAAGCACCGAGTGACTGCCCCTATTTGTTTGCAGCCTCGAACGTATATACACGTATTTATTTGTGGTTTCGCGATAATACACCGACACAAGAAGTATAGTCCAGTTAACTATGTCATCCTTATTATGGTACAGAGCAACTCTCCCGAGTGTGGCCTCCTAAGCTGAAGTGAAGATTGAGGTAGCCCCCCTACCGTAGAAGCAGTCTTATACCAGGTAGGTGTTAAGCGTGTGATTTGTGATCATATCTCAATAAGACAATTATTTCGGGTAACGTTTCTACATTGGAGCGCTTAGAGCGAGGAGCTCGCAAGAAACCGTAAGCTTCACCCCTTACGAAGCATACGTCGACACGTATTTTCATGGGTGGGGTGGGTCGGGCACGGTTACGAACCTCGAGGAGGCTGAAGCCTTCGTGGCTGAAGGAGTTGCTGTTGGACGTCAGCGTCAGGTTGTGCACGGCGTCCGCATGTACGGCGAACGCGGTAAAGGCTGTCTTCGCCGATGATTCAAAGCGATCGATGGACACGCCGTTGCTCGATACCTGGACAAGCATTCATCGGATAAAAATGGGGCATTAACGGTTCGACGATTGGTTGATGTGACATCTACACACATATTTTTGTACTTGCTGGCTGCAAGCTATGCCTCGCGTACAAAGGAACCAACCACGCACGCTGACGGCGACACAAGTCGCGTGAAAAGTTTGGGCCAGTCTCCACTTCGCGTTTTCCTCGGAAGTGAAAAACAGGTAATTGCGGTAGGAGACGGCACACCATAAGCGTGATCAACGACCGCATTCGATATTAGCAAATTCTGAGGTTGATGTCTTTCATCGACCTTTGCGTCTGACCCTTCGCCGTGATTGACCTTGTTGTACACATCCGCGTACTACTACTCTTGTACGTCAGGGTCATTGACAACAACAGCTCTTGATTACGCTTCACAAACGACGGCAAAGGCGGCTTGCCCTGGTACGAACCGCTTGCTAGATCTCGCTAAAGCCCAACGGGCGAGGGGGAAGCTTTGGGCCGCCCTGTCTCTGGCTGGCCGGGCTTCTCCTCGTCTCCACTGAGCACACTACCCACGCCGATCATTTATTTTCAAAAGTTATTTTGTTTTCAAAATTCCTGTCTGTGTTTCGCCGTGCTAGTTTTGTTGTTTGTGGGGCGCTATACCATTATCTAAAACGGAAGCCAGCTGTTCGGGCGGGGGCTTAGAGGATCCTCATCTTACTTATCATAGGCAGTACAAAACCCAGGCGGGTGCGCCCCTCCTTCACTGGAACATTCTCACTCTGTGCTGCGCGGCTCACATCCACGCCACGCCAGAGTTCGTACGGCCTATAGAACGTTACCTGGACGTAGTCGATGTCTACAGCTTCCCCGAAGGAGAAAGTGAGCACGCAACGATACTCCTGGTCATAGCACGACCACCTCGACGTTTGGTCGACCCACGCGCCGTCTCGGGTGAGCTCCGGTCGACACCCTCCGGGCATGCAGTCGTCCTGATCAGGGAAACCGCGCATGTCGAAGAGGCTAGCCGTCAGGGTGATGTCGGTGAGGGTTCCAGCCTCGACGTAGCCGTCTAGGCACGGCGCCCTTGGGTCGATGCAGGTGTTCCCGGTTAGTCCGCCGCAGCTGATCGACGGAACGTTGGGGCAGGTGCACGAGCAGCAATCCCCGCCGTCGTATCCTGATAGGGGAGGCGGCGGGAAAAGTTTCACACGTGGAACAGATCGGATCAGGTTTGATCAGATTAGATCAGATCACATCATATTAAATCAGATATGATCAGACCATATCAGATCAGATCACATCAGATCAGATGAGCCCATACCTTGTAATATCAGATCAGATCAGACCCGATCATATAAGATTGATGATAGACCAGATCAGTTCGGACCAGATCAGATTGGGCCAGATTATACCGGATGAGAAGACTGTATAGATCACGCCTATCGTTTTCACTGATGTGCGTCAGCCGTCTGCGCGAGGATATAATGTCAAATCAGATCAGATCAGATCAGGTCCCTGCACAGATTGAATACATATTTTCACGAGTCTTCACCAAACAGCTACGTATCTGTGCATCGTTCCACGGAGCTAGTCTACGGGGTCTGAATGATATATTGTTAGATTGGATCATATCAGATCGGGTCAGATCATATCAAATCGGATCAGATCGGATCCTATCAGGCCAGATCAGATCACTGTATAGATCACACACATGCTTTTCACAGATATGGGTCAGCTACCTGCGCGAGGATATCAGATCAGATCAGATCAGAAAAGATCAGATCAGTCAAGATCAGACCAGATAAGATCACTGTAGAGATCGAAGATATCATTTTCACGGATCTCCACAAAACATGTATCTGTGCAAGGTTCCACGGGGCTAGTCTACGGGATTTGAATTCTACATGTACACGCTTTCGCAGTGGTGATCTAGAATACAGGGTGTTGGCGTATTATCACTCGCGTGCTCGGGTGTGTATGCATGCGGCAATGGTGCTCTACAAGCAGTCCGACCTGTACACACGAGCGGTGTTTTGCATGAAGGAATCACGAAACATACTCTCGCCTCTTGCAGTGACGACCAAGACTGAACCCGTTCTAGTTTTTTAGCTTTGGGGTAATGTTGGTCCTGCTCTAAATCCTACTCTTCGAGTGCTGTACGTACGGTAGTACAACCGAGAGTTGAAAACATAAAAACGGGGGTCGGGGGGGGGGGGGGTCCGACACGTGGCCTTAACGTGTTGGCGCATTTGTTTTTGTTGTTTTCGCTTTTTTCAGCACGTCAGTCCATCACACAATCGCAATGAGTGAAAGTGTATTAAACCTCGTGCCATATAAGCATACATACATACATACATACATACGTACCACATAACTCGTGGTTGTTGCCGGGGTTACAGTAGCCGTTTCCGATCTTGTCCTGCTGTCAGGAGAAGTCGTCGCCAAAGCTGTAGCTCGACGGGTAGGGGAAGTCGTCGTCGTCGTCCTCAAAGTAGTGCGAGTAGTCCGGGTCGAGGCAGTCGAAGCCGCCGTTTGCGCCGCACACGAAGTCGCCGTCGACGCAGCTCCGTTCGCAGCAATCCCCGCCATCGTACCCTGCATGGGAGGGAACACAACAAAAAACAGTTCATCCCCACCATAGCATTAGCAACATACCCGAATCGACGCGTGCTACGATAGAGGTGGCACTTTTTGCTGATTTTATTTCTGAATGATCGGCCTCCTTAACCCAAATTCGTCGGACTTTCATTCTTGTGTTGCCATATTTTCCACAGTATACCTAGCTCATGGGATTGTTGGTCGGGTAGCACTTTTGGTTTCCTCCAAGATCGGTTTTCAGGTAAGGTATGGAGCTCCTCAAGGGAGGAGCTCAGAGAAAATCACGGTGCACCTCTATCGTAGCATTCGTCGATCGTTTTAAGTATGGCGTTGATTGTCTCCAGAATCATTCGTTACGAGGACAACATAAACCCTTCATCGCCACAGTAGCATCAGCAACAAACCGAGATTTTCAAGTATGTCATTGATTGTCTCTAGAATCGTCCGTTCCGGAAACGAAAACGTGAGTCGCCTACAAACAAACGTACCTGTCACAGACAGTAGGTATCGCGAGGAGGCTAAGGCAACGACGCAATAGACAGAGACGGCGGCCGTGAGGCTTGTTCTCGAGAGATTTCTCGACGGCCGGTCAGGATAAACAACGTCGTGCGTAACGCTGCACCAGGAAAGTGGGGGGCAGTGTCTATGCAGTAGAACTAGCAGCGAGCGGAAGCCTCTTCCTAGAAGTCAGCACACCGCAATAGCCTACACCCGCGACGTCCAAAAGTAGCGTTCGGTAAATCAGCAGTGAGTGGTTCGACGGTTATAGGGCCCTTGCCTTTAGGGTCTATGATTCACCCGCGCAGAACAACTCGGCCGTGAATGACTACCGAATTTCCTTTCCGTCTTTAGCTTTAGATCCCCTTTGTGTCGAGATATGCCCCGCCACGGGGTTGCTCGTCACTCTGCGCCAAAACAACATGTGTTTAATTGAGCACTCCGCCACGGCAGGGATAGATGGTCCCCTACCTTCTTGACACGGGGAGCTCAAAGTCTCCCTCGAACCGTGACTTCCAATTAAATCCTGCGTCAGTCTTGAAAACATAACTTGCACAAACTAACGTATGCAGTAAGATTATTGCGCTACTCCGTCAGGTACCACAGCCACTCACTCGGGTAGAGCCTCAACCGGTCCGAAAATGTCGTCAACTTTGAGTGAGGCGAATAAACCACTCGCCGTAGTGGCGAAAAAACGACGCAACGTAATACGATCGAGGTAGCACCTTGTTTTTTTTTTGGCTGAAGCGGTTTCTGAATGATCATGCTCCTTAACCCCAAATCGTCGATTATTTCATTTTTGTGTTGAAATATGTATCGTGGAAAACAAAGTCAGCCCGTGAGATTGTTCATCGGATGGCACTTTCATTGTCCACATTGTCCTCCCAAGGCAGTTTTTGAGAGACTTTTTATTAGTATGAATGGCTCACTATTAGTATAAATAGCTTAATAGTAGTATGAATGACGTGCTAATAGTATGAATAACGTACTATTAGTATGAATGGCGTACTATTAGTATGAATGACGTACTATTAGTATGAATGCCTTACTATTAGTATAAATAACTTACTATTAGTATAGAGCTCCTCACGTGAGGAGCTTCAGAAAAAAACAGGGTGCTCCTCTATCGTAGCATGCCCGTCAGACGCGGTGGTCAGAATGGAGGTATATAACGGGGGCGTATTGTATATACCCCCCGTCCCTCCCCTACCGTAGCACTGGTCAGTCCAACGCCTAGATCTTCCTCAAAGGGCGCAGAACAACTGGAAACGGTGCGCGCGAGAAAAACACAACCCCCTTGAAATAGCCAAACGGTTTTTGCAGAGTTTTAGGCGCAAGCTGCTGCGCACGCAGTAGGATTCAGTGAAATGTACTCAAGTTCGACGTCATTTGGGTACCAGAGTATGGTGATTCGGTTCCAGTAAGAGGCACATTTCGCGCTGAAAAAGGCGTCGGATCGATCCGGCACCACGCACAAAAAGGTTGCCCGTTACATACTCTCTCTAGCTTTTTTTTTCATTCCATTTATTATCTTCGCTCTTCCTTTCTCTCTCGTCCCTATTAATACTCGTAACTCAGATCCGGGGTCACAAAGTAGGTTTTTCTCCCTCCTCCCCCACTACGGTTCTTGCCTTGCGTTTTTATCGCGAGAAGACCTCAGTTTTTTCTTCCCTCGTCGACTTGCATCGAATTGTGTCTCTATCACTGCTTCTATCAAATAGGTCTGAGCATTAGAACCGGCGAGTTGTCGCTTTGGGTAGGGTGTAATGAAAGGTCTGAATAAAACCAGTGTTGGTACTGCAACCGAAACAATACACGGATTTGTTTTTCAAAGACTACGGAGTAGTGCTCTTGAATATACGTGTCGCCCAAATGGAACCCTCAAAGTTACATGCGCAGTGTGAATTACTTCACTCTATTTGTTGTGAAGTAGGATACGACATCGGCAGTGCTCTTGTATTTGATTCCCGAAGGCACCGCTCAAAGTTACATGCCAGCGTTGAACTTATTCACAATGCAACGTTTTTGTGTTGAAGTGGGATACGGCGTTCGTTGCATACGATTGGCGTACGTATTGCATACCTGGTACCGCTATATCCAAGTGCATGATTTTCGTGCGTATTGGGCTTGTAGCTTCACATATTCCTCTTTGCTCAAAGGTGGTTTACGAGCTGCTGCATATAAAATACGGGATTCGACGCAAATCGACGAGGGAAGAAAGTGCTGATATATTATCGTGACAAAAATGCAAGGCACGCACCGTAGTGGGGAGGGAGTATAAGAGCCTACTTAGTGACCCCGGATCTAAGCTACGGCTGAAGATGGAGAGAGCAAAGAAGGGCGAAGATGATAAATGGGATGGATCAAACAAAAAAAAACGAAACAATCGCGTAGTATTTGTATCTCGTGTCCGAAGGGGCTCCTTAAGCTTGCTACATTTCGTGAAACATTTTATGTATGTACGTATTAATAGTTGGTTCCGTGATATCGTGTGTCTCGTCGGCGAAAACTATATGCTGTAATCGATTACTGCGAATGGATTAACCTTACACGCGGATTAAAGTAATTTCACCAATCAAATTTCATCCGACCCCGCAGCCGGTCGCCCCGGTGGTTTAGTGGTTAGCCTCGAAAAAAACGAGGAAGGTCCAAGGTCATGGTTCCGGGTTCTTCTGTGTTGTGGGATTCATTGCTTGGAACCGAATCGACCGCAGAAGGCGCCTGGCATGTTGTATGCACGAATCTCAAATACGGCGGGAATCCCTTTTGTGTGTGTGTATGTTGTACACGGATCATGTTGGCTATAATTACCTACGATTTGTTTTTGGTGGAGCGATACAGATCTGCCCCAAGTGAGCAGCGTCGGAAAATATTGGGTGCTACGAGCACCTCTACGTAAGTGCGAACATGCGCTTTAGTTAACACTGCTGTTTCACAACAACAAAAAAATAGAATGGCATTCGTACCGCATTCCTCGCTGTTGTTCTCGTAGTCGCAGTTGCCATTTCCGTCCCGGCTGTTTGCACACCACCCCCAGTAGTCAAAGCTATGACTCGATTGCTGGTAGGGGTAGTCGTCCGTGTGGTCCGGGTCGCGGCAGTCGAACCCCCTGAAGTAGCCGCAAGCGTATTCACCGTCGACGCAGCTCGATCGACAACAGTCACCGTGGTCGTAGCCTGCGCGGGAGGCACACCAGATTCAACGGAAATATGACGATCGATCCGGGCACATACTGTTGTTTTTTGTTGCTGTTTTGAGATGCCGTGCACACGAACCGTAAGCACAGAGGTAGTCATCGCCGCGACTCGCTCCACACCAGTCGTCATTTTCGTGTCGTATTGCAAGTCACACGCAGAATAGGGCACGATGTATATGTCGGCTCAAGAGTCATCCCACGGTAGGGGCACAGCAGAAATTTCTGGGCTCCTCACATGAGGAGCTCAATATCTCACCCCAAACATGAATTCGGACACATTCCTTCGCGCAATCCGACCAAACCTTCCAATGCGGTAGACCAAAAACAAATACACCAGTAAAATAACAATAGTATCGGGTGGTTACTCACGTGAGAAGCACAACCGTTCAGAAAATATTGAGCCTAGAAGTAGTACCCCTACCGTGGGATTGCTCTCAACTCCTTTGAAGGCAATCGCCATTGCCGTATGGATACATTACCTGCAAGAGGGGGAAGAGATATCAGACAGACAACGATATTGACGCCCAAAGGACAAGTTTTCCAAATTGACAATTGCATTTCCGGTATTGGCAATTGCTTGTCCGATGAGAATGAGAATACTCGAACACTTTTCGTTTTTCTCGTGTCCAAGAGACGACGCATTTCCCTCGCAGCGCCGAGCAGCTCCGAGTTCGACCGAGTCTTGCCGAGCCTCGCCAAGCCGCACCGCACCGCACTGGACCGCACCGCACAGCGCAGCTCTAAATTTGCAGTAAGCCCTTCGCACCACGCCGTAAGGGAAATCCGCACACCGTTGAACACCTTTTGGTGCCCGTGCAATATACGGTGATGATTTTTCAAGCTCCAGTAATTCAGGTTGAGGGGTCGACGTCGAACGTTCGTCATCATCATGCTGCACATTAGTTTTCGCCACTACGTACGTACTGCTTGTTGGCTGTCGAACCACTGTACAGTATCTATAGTGGTATATCTGAAGCCGCTTACTGCGACAAGAATAGCTGTATGTACGTAGCATGTGTGTGTTTGGGCACAATTCTCTTTTCTGACGACTGGCGAGAACCGACCTACTTATTTGTCATTTTCCCCCGACAATGTCACATACCAGGTACCAGGTATATATTTACGTATATATATATAGGCGCGTGCTACGGTAGAGGTAGCACCTTTCGGCTGAATCGGTTTCTGCACGATCGGGCTCCTTAACCCAAATTCGTCGGACTTTCGTTTTTGTGACGAAATATTTTTAAGAATGCACTTCGGTCATGCATGCGATTTCTCATCCGGTACGTAGCACATATATTTTCCTCCAAAATCCTTTTTTCGGTGAGGTATGACGCTGTTTAAGTGAGGAGATCAGAAGAAAAATCATGGTGCATCTCTATCGTAGCATGCGTCTATATCCCTGCTTCTTAACTCTTTCAGTACACTGCACAAGTTTTTTCGGAACGCCAATTATTTAATGTATCATTTTTTGTCTTTTTTTCTCTTGCATGCACCTGGATTGCAAGCAGGGTAGGTCTTGCCTGTCGTATATGGCATTGCATTGTCTGCTCTGCTTACTGCACTGAGCGTAGTATATCTGTGTCATAGTTTTGTGACCACAGAACTGGTACCTTTTTAGGATGAAGAATCGGCACGGGCACTGGGTGTGCTAGATGTCGACGGGTAGAAAGGAAAGTTTAATGTGAAGAACACACACACACTGTAGTATTCGCTGTCCTCGAACGTACTGCGCATACCTACTACGAAGTTATCAGGCCGTGATATTAAATTGCTCTTATCTTGGATTCGTTTACGCCCAGCTTGGGTACCACGATGTAAGAGAGCTCTTTAAGTGAGGAGATTTTCAGAACGTTTGGAGCTACAGATATATACGACGGTGTCTCCTACCATGGCACTCGTTATGCATATCACCAACAAATCTGAAGCAAACAAGTTTGCACCCACACTACAGCAGTACCACCGTAAAAAGTAAAAAGCGTTTTCATGGGGGAAAATGCCTCGAAGTATGTACGTTTATAGTTTTATCATCTGAGCGGTCGGTTGCCGTTTAAATATTTTATGTTGATGCGCGAGCACGACGCGCCAGCCTTTGCATAAATAGTGTCCCGAAATCTAATCGTACCGCATTCCCTCGTTGTTGTTGGGGACGTCGCAGTCGCCGTCGGCGTAGAAATCGTATATGCAGCCCGTCTGGGCGGTGCTTGCCGTAAACTTCACCGAACGAAGCGCCATGGAGTAGCTCAGAGACAAGAGGTCGACAGAGCGGAAGCGTTGGGTCCCCCTCATGGCCCTGTTTTATTGTACGGTGGTGTTGATCCTGCACGTACGTGTGTAGGAAGTCAGTAGGAAAACAAAATTCGTTGTGGTTGTATGGGATATCATAGCCTCTCCTCTTCAAATCGTGTTACGCAGCCTTCTTCTTGTGAACTTCAGAGACAAAAAAATGACGATATATGAAGTGACGATACAGCAGTACAAAAACCGGCACTGCGTGATTGGGCCATGTTTGGGGTATGCGGTTGATGATAAGATACTGTCCGTATATACAAATGTGAGGGTGGAGCGTAACTGCAGAGTACGGCTCACTCCTGTGTGGTGTTTATGGTGGGGACTTTGACGACAGGTACTGGCCAACTTGACCTGTGTTTATTATGTGTTTAGTATTTGGTGGACCGACCAGGTGGCACACGAATCAGGCATGCCTCTCGCTAGGGTTAAGGTTAGGGCTAGAGGTCCGGGTCGGGGTGGTGGCCGCCGTTAGCCGAAGCCAAAATTGAGCTCACCGTCGGGAACGGATGCCTTACAGCTTCGTGACAAAACCCTACCTCTTTAGAAACAGCATAATTTTCTTCGGGCACGTCTGAGGAGTTTGCCTGAACGGGCTGATTTACACCAGCTGCCTGATGGACTATTAATACAGTAGCAACTCTATACAATGAAGCACACTTGAAAGCGCAAAAATGGAATTTTAAAGATTCCGGATGAAAGGGGAACCATCATTTCGACAACGCTCAGCAGAGAAGTGCTCGTACTTCTATCATTGTAGCACGCGTCAAACGCTCATGTCTTACATAGTGGTACCGGTATATCTAGTACCAGGTGCGTACGTGGTATACCGGTCGCCCCGGTAGAGTAGTGGTCAGCTTCAAAGACTACTATCATTGGTACCCAAGATCGAATCCCACCGTGGTGAGATATTTTGGCTTCATTTATAAAAATAAAAAGGAACCAATTGCTGAGAGCGCCTTCGTGGCGTGGGAAGGCGGAATCTGACGAAAGTCGACGAGGGAAGAAAGTGCTGAAATCTTCTCGCGATAAAAATGCAAGGCAAGAACCGTAGTGGGGGAGGAGGGAGAAGAGCCTACTTTGTGACCCCGGATCTAAGATACGACTAGGAAGGAGAGAGAAAGGAAGGGCGAAGATAATAAATGGGATGGAAAAAGAAAAAAAATGTAACATCGTACCGGTACCTTGGTGCTGTAGTTGAGATCACGAATTAAGAGGGGGTCTTTAGCCCCTGTAGTACTGCAGTACAGATGTGGGGACTAAACACTTGGAATTTGACTGAAACGTTTGTTTATGTACAGTGCACTACTAAAAGGGTTAGGCCTGTTTGTAAACCCGAACTTCTCTTCTTCAGGACAGCTACCAGAATGGGTACGTAGCGTGAAACATTGTTTTGTGCGCCAGTGCCAGGCTACTGGAACCTCTTCTCTCCGACACAGGCAGCTCTTAAAACGCGACCTACTGTTGTACCCCACAATGTGAAGTTATGTACCGGCATACATGCATACCCTCGTAGAAGCGACAAGAGCAGCTACTGCTGTAGCACACATAAAGAGGATCATACATACAAACACGCGTATACTGATGTGTAACATGTCACATGCATGCCGTGTCGCAGCAGCTGCATGGCGACAACCAAACCGCCTCCTCCGCGTGCAATTCGACGCGGGTCGATCCTCCATCCAGTACACAACAGTAGTACGTACAGACCTTGCAATGTATTCGATGCTACTACGAGTACTACTATATTATGGTTAAGGTACACCGTGTACGAGACAAAGGACAAAGGGAATATCGATTACCAATGGTTGCTTTTGTGTTAATTGGCTTCGGGTTAGGGTTTGTTATATTACGTAGGACCATAGTAAATATGACCAAATATTGTTAGTAAAAATAGGTAAATATTTTGGTTTTTGTGTGTACCATAGGTCCTATTTACTAGTGTTTACTACATTAGCCCACCCCGTAATAGCAGTCTGCATTCGTCCCGTGCACAGGCTGTGTGTGTCAACCGTGTCTTGTCGAAGAAAAGTGTCGAGCTCTTCTCGGGGAGAGTCGACGGGGGCGTGAAAATAAAGGCTGAGCTCTCTTCCCGCGATCAAAATAAAAAAAGCACACGTACCGTAGCGGGGGGAGGGGAGGGGAGAGAGGAGTGCCGGCAATATGTGACACGTGATCCCTGTACTTATCTGAGGTACGGGGGGGAGGGGGAGGGAGGTAAATATATGTACGTAGAGCGAAGGTAAGTTGTGTACGTACGGTGAAAAGAGCAAAAATATACTGCCTACTGCTTGTTGTACAGGGGTACTACTGTACTGTACCGCAACACGCAAGACAACACCGAAACCCCTTCGGGTGGATTTCGACAGGTATTAATAGTAATAGTAAGTAATCCGTTTTCTCTCGTAAGGGGACAGCGGTGCCATATAAGTACAGTTATAGGGTCGTTCTTATCGAGTAAGTTTTTGTTTCCAAAAATTCTTTTTTCTTCCCCCTAAAAAAAAACAGAAAAAAACGCAAAAACAGGATTTCTTCGGAAAGTTTGGTATTTCAACAGAGGGCAAAGTATTTGGAAGGCTTCGCATTTCAATATTTAGAAAATTGTTTTTGGAAAATATGGAAATCCCCAAAACATTGCGCGAAACAACATCAGTTCTGGACGAACATGATATTAGATCTTCTTAAGGTAGCTATTTAGGCACTCTGGTTGGCCAAGGGTATGTTTTACGCGGGGCAATCAACTTGGAGTCTTTCCCAGCCACAGCATCCGGAGTCAACCTACAGTAGAGTCTTTCCAAGCTCACCATCCACGCCGGCCGAGCCAACCTAGAGTCATACCAAGCACATCATCCCAGCACTGACCACTGGCATAGGGTTCGGGTTCGGGTTAGGGTTAGGGTTCGTATCGGAGGGTCTTCAGGCGTATAGCATAAAACTCCCTTAAATATCTACTACTGTACTACTGGTATCAAGGTGTGTCCACCCCTGAAAATAATATTGGAAATTTCAAGGGGGAAAAAATGCTAGATAAGAACGAGAACCAGTAGGTAATACTGCTGCTGCTGCTGCTGCAGTATGACAACGCCTTCGCCGACTCTCCACGTTACTTCTTATTGCCTGTATTCTCGACATCGTGGAGCATGCAAACGGGCGCAGAGGGCGAAAAGAGTGCGTGGTATTTAAGGCAATGATTTCCTTTCCCTCAAACGCAACAAGACGTCTAGAGTAATTTTCGTTGCGTTCGCCTTGCCCTTTTAGGATGAAAGAGGCTGAACGTGTAGCAGCCGAGTTTCCTCGAGCTGAGAATTTGGTCTTCTTGCAGATGAGAGTGATGATCGATTTTAGCTCCTAGTTTTTTGTTGTGTTTAAGGAGTTGCATCCCCTGGCCGTTATTAAAAGTATAAAATACAGTAGTATGTATTTTCATTGATGGTATGCATTATGCATATATGTTAAAAAACAAAACAAAACAAAAAACAACAGCTGTGAGCTCGAGGATTTCGTCGAAACTCATATTTTATATATAGCTGAGTGTAATATATATATATCGATCCACAAACAAAATGAAAACATAATTGGCAGGTTCGTAAAACAGAGATACCTTTATAACCCCTGTCAAGGGTGCACAAAAAAAAAATAAAACGACACCACACACCTAGGAGTGTCAGAGTGAAAAACAAACCGGATCGCTGTGATCACAGGACGAAATGAGCAAAAAACATTTTTTTTACGTTTTTTGTTCCCTTTTTTTTACTTGGTTTTAGAGACCCCCCCTATTTTTTTTTCGCTGGTCGGGGGGGGGGGGGTAATTAAAAAAAAACTTGACTTATTGTTTTCTGGGATCACAACGGTCCGGTTTCTTCCCTCCAATATAGGGGGGGGGGGGTGTGGTGTCGATAACTTTTTTTTTTGTGCACCCTTGCCCCTGTAAGAAACAAAACGGCAATTAAGGGCGAGGCCCCTCTCCCTCATAAATCCCGTTTTTCTTGGATCTTCGACATGTCGAGACTTTGCGCCGATTTTGATTAGTCTGTGTCATGGACGGCTGTCGCCAATGAAAAATAGTTAGCGGTGTAAATATTGAGTGTGAGGGGAACACACCTATCTCGCACAACACAAACAAAGTTGAGCATCTACTATTCAATCGGTTGAACTCACAGCTGACGTATTTATACTATATATTTTGTAATACAAACACCAATTTTTTTATTATCGTGAGGGCGTGTCTTAACTTCACTTCGCGGGCATTGTAGAACGGAACGAACGTAAAATCATTTGCCTGAAAAAGTGGTGCTGATTGGATATTGAGAAAAAACCCACGCGGACAGATTCCAAGCGTTCCAAGCTGTTCGTAAAATTTTTAAGAGGAAGCGTATCTGTCAAAACAGCAGTAATCCTTGTTCAGCAGAACCGAACGGCCCACTTGGAACGAGATTTACGGCAGTTGATTGGTGCTGGAAGTGTTGCAACTGGTTGCGACATTTGCTGGGAGGCCCACGAGGGCATGAGGCAAAATGATATGACATGGGAGCACGCGATGGAGCACGTGCAGACGCCACAGGTCTCGCCTGCGGTAGGAGCCACGCGATACGGCCATGGCCTGTACAGGAGGCTCACGAGGGAAAAATTCGGGTGGCGAACAAGACTGTGGCGATGGATATCTAGCAAAAACGCTGGACCGATGTTCACAGAAGCACCAGGAAACCTCGTCGAGCCGCGACGGCGATCGGTATCTAACTTCTAGATTTGTTCCGAGGGTGCCACTTGGACGGCTAGCACTGCTTGGTCTGGGGCAAGGCAGGCGCTCTATTCGCGTGTGGAGCTATCTACTGTACCAGGAGCACTCGCTGCCTACGTGACGGTACCCCCGTCCAAGAGTCCAGGTGCACAGTCCCGAGGCAAATTTCATGGGTTACTTTCTGTTGCGGCCTGTTCCAGGATCGGGTGCTTAAAACGTCGATCGGACACGAACCGCAAAAACAGCATGGAATGAAACGAACGAACGCGAATAGTCTCGTTCCGTTCCAGCCATTCCAAGCCAGTAGTGGACAAACACTGTTAGTGGATCTTCCTAAGGTAGCTAATTAGGCACTCTGATTGGCCAAGCAAGCACTGACCACTGGCAGAGGGTTCGGGTTCGGGTTAGTGTTAGGGTTCGATCTTAGGGTCAACATACTACTACCCAGACAAAACCCCCATTTTAAAGATCCACCATCACCCTTTGTCCACCCCTCTTCCAAGCTATCGAATGGAGTTAACCCATTCAGAACGGAAAAAAGAAAGGCTAATTCCAAGTTGTTTGTCCCCAAAGACGTGGAACCAGTTCTTAAGGTGTTAAGACACGCCCTGAGGCAGTTCTGATTGTTCTCCGAGCTCCTTACAATTCGTTAGCAAGGATCTTTATAGGAGCGGGCTGTTCACTTGTTGTCGCATTGATTTGCGAGCTATATTAATAGAAGGCACTTCCTGGTGGGATCAAGGTACGGGCGTAGACGCCTAGACCCAACTCAACCCCCAACCCTAAGCCTAAGCCTGTCTCAAACCAGACCCAAAACGGACCAGATTCCGTACACAATTGTTTTGAGCCAAAAACATCCCTCAACCCATTCAAAACTGAAAAAAACATCCCACACTAATTCCAAGTGGTTTGTCCCCAATTACGCGGGACCGGGTTAAAGATCCTTGCTAACGGATTGTAGATGTACTCGATTATTCTGGAAGAATATTCTGACAGAAAATCCGCCTTTTAATGGCCTGCCCTGCCTGGTCTACCAAGGTCAGGTATCGTCGTACTCGTAGTACGCATACGACATGAAAATGCATGAAACTCACCTGTGTGAGATCGAAATTTCCAATTTTCGAAAATCGCCTACTTTTTTACTTTCTTCGAGACCTGCGTGCCTCGTGTCTCGTGTGTGATCCTACTGCTGCTGAGATATACAGTACTTCGATCTGGCGTATCATACTATACGGGGTGGCGTGCGGCAGTAACGCAGCTGAAGCCGAAGAAGCAGAAGAAGCAGCCTCAGTCGCAGACATCAGCGACGCGTCGTCGATGGTTTGCTCCATCTCACACACAGCACAGTATCCTCCCCACTCCCCACTCCCCACCGTCTCGCTCCCCCCAACATACATATATACATGTTGATACATGACATTATGGGTCATTTTAAGTATATTGACAATTTGGTACCCCAAGTCGAACCGTAGAGACTGCGTATAGTATACGATACGTATATACAAACTTGTATATACGGGAACGGACGGGGTATTTGCAACGCGGAAACGCAAGAACCGATATTGAACCCCCCCCCCCCCCCAGCGAATGGAAGAAGAGGCAGTAATATAGGTAGGACGTCAATGCTGCTGTTCGAGCAGATCTCTCTCGTTAATATTCGACGAACTCCTCGATCTCTACAAGTACTACATTTTAGCATTTTAGAGCTGTACCCTGTACCAGGTGTACGTACATTTTTTTTCACCATTTAGTTGCCGTCGATTGTATTTGTTTATAATAAATATATGTAAAATATAGACTTATTACGTGTAACTATAATAGAGCACAGTACAGGACACCTCACAAGAAAGAGGCTAATAAGAAATCCAGGCTGATATTCTGAGGAAAATAATAATTTAGGGAGTCGTTCATCTTAAAACTAGTGTGGAAAACACCCTCTCAAACAAGAAATCCAGCCTGGACCATATTTCCTCTTTCTTATTATTAATAGGTGTGCTGTACTGTACACGCCACCTAATTAATGAGAAACGCAGGAAATATGGTCCAGGCTGGATTTCCTATTCGACCGAGGGTGCTATCTTCATAAATTTCGAGATAAACGACTCGAGAGTTTCTTATTTTCCTCCAAGTATCGGCCTGGATTTCTTATTTGCATGTTTTTTATTATTTAATAGCTGTCCTGTCAAGGTCCTGTCTTCTTGGTATTAACTCTGGTTTGGGCTGGTCTGTTTTACTTGTTGCCCTGTTTCTTACCAGGTATTGCGTATTGCTTATTGCCCTGTGGCCGGTGGTTACGTACATTTATTTGTTTTGTTTTCTTTCTTATGGTGTACCAGGTAGCCTTCAAGACCTTTTTTGCGTTCTTCCTTTTTCCCGGCACATCAGTGGGCACGTGGGCACGTGCGTACGCGAGTAGTAGCTGGCACGAGGCACAAACAAACGTGTGCTGCGTGTGCCCCCTTGGTCAGTTTGCGACATCCCCGGGATTTGAATTCAACCACAACAATCACAAACAAACACATACATACACGCATATATATACATGAACGCGTGCAGGTTTTCCTGTCCTCCTACCCTGAAAAAACGTGTGCACAACAATGACAAATTGAGCTATGATACTACGTACGAGTACTGCTATCGTCGTAACTACGCGTACTGCATGCTGCATACTTTATGTCTCGCTATTTATTGTTCGCCGAGTCGCCTCACCGTGGTCACAGCAGCAGTAGTATAATAGTCCTGCCTTTAGTTGGTCCCAGGACTCCGCGTACGCGCTGCAGTGCACGAAGCAGATCCTCATCGTTCGGTGTACGGGGTGATTTGAATTTAAATTGTGGTTCCCTTTTATTTCGACGGGGACACCAGGTGACCAGGTGGGGGCGGGTTTTGGGGTCCGATTTTGGCTAGTAACGAGTTGGATCTTCCATTAGTGCTTCATTGTAGACCCGAGGGTACTATTAATAGTATTGCTTCGTACGACGAGTATTGAATACCTGGTATGAACTACCAAGCATATTATTATATTATACGAAGTGATACATCAACTATTATCACAACAGCCAGTATATACTCGTACGCGTAGCTGCTTTTTTTGTTTTTTTTTAGTATTTGTTGTTCTTTGGCATAGCTCTAATATTTGAATAGAGCAGTGGCCAAAATCGGGTATACCCGATGGTTTTGTGGCCAAAACAGGGTACCATTGTATTTTAGTGACCGCGACGACCCCAGGGCGCCATCTCATTGGCCCGCGCTGGCCACCACCCGACGCTGGCCACAAACCCATCGGGTATACCCGATTTTGGCTACTCACCCCCCAAGAGGTACCCGATAATTGTACCCACCTACCCGAAAATGGCCGGGCTGTTCGACCACCACGGCTCAACAGCCCACCACGCACCAGACGACGATTACTACGTACCACGCACCTGCGTACCAGGTACGTATCACGACGTATGACGACGTATCCAGTCGAATTCCGGCCGGGTCCCAACCTGTTACCGACGGATCCATCTGCTCTACGAGCTACTATATTACTGCTGCTGTGCTGTGCGGTGGCTGATGCCTGGTGGCTCGTCGAGGAGGGAGAGAAAGAGCGGTGCTTTTTGGGTGGGAGAGGCAGCGAATCAACTACTACTACTGGTGTGCCGTGATGAGGTGGCTTTTGGTTGGGAGAGGGAGAGATAGCACTGTGAACCAACCACTACGGCTGGCCCATGTTTTGAACCACTACTGCTGTGCCGTGTTTCGAAGTGGCACCACTACTGCTGTGCAGTGTTTCGAGGTGGCAAGTTTGGTTGGGTGTGAGAGGCTGCGCGAATCAACCAAATCATGGATACTTGTCGAGCAGATGGATGGATATCTATCAAGCAGATGGTTCCGTCGGTAACAGGGCTGGCTGGGGGCATGGATTTCGATTAAATTAGTCGTAATCGTCGTCTGGTGCGTGGTGGGCTGTTGGGCCGTGGTGGTCGAACAGCCCGGCCATTTTCGGGTAGGTGGGTACAATTATCGGGTACCTCTTGGGGGGTGAGTAGCCAAAATCGGGTATACCCAATGGGTTTGTGGCCAGCGTCGGGTGGTGGCCTGCGCTGGCCAATGAGATGGCGCCCTGGGGTCGTCGCGGTCACTAAAATACAATGGTACCCTTTTTTGGCCACAAACCCATCGGGTATACCCGATTTTGGCCACTGCTCATTTGAATATCTCGCCTCGTGAACACGAAATAAATTATTTTTCACTTCTTCGTAAATACCGTACGTATTCGTAAACTATTCAATGTTATATACATACGTATACGAGCTGGTTCCAGCGAGAGCAGCGACGTTTCGGCTTCACACGTTTGCGCCCTAATTCAAAACGAGTTCGAAAACGAAATTTTATTGACCTTACGCGAAAACGTATGATATAATATTGATGGCTTCTTTCAAAACATATTGTTTCCAATCACCCCGTTCACCACACGACGAGGACCGACTCCTTGCAGTTGCAGCACGCACGCGTAGTCCTGGGACAAGCAAAAGGCAAGACTAAACTACTACTACTGTGACCGCGGTGAGACGACATGACGAACAATAAATAACGACATAGAAAATTTGCAGCATGCAGTACGCGTGGCGACAACAGCAAGCAGTACTCGTACGTAGCTCAGTTTCACTTTGCACACGTTTTTGCAGGGCAGGAGGAGAGGAAAACCTGCACGCGCTCATGTACGAGGAGTATGATATATATATGCGAAGGTTAGGTTCCCATTCTGGTGCTTGTGGTTGAATTCAAATCCGGGGGATGTCGCAAATTGAAAAAAGGGAGTACACACAGCAGACGTGTGTGCCTCGTACCAGCTACTACTCGCGTACGCACGTGCCCACGTGCCAACGGAGAACGCAAAAAAAAGCTCTTGAAGGCTATCATACCTGGCACACACTCAGCTAGCAAAGATGAGTTTCGACGAAATCCTCGAGCTCACAGCTGTTGTTTTTTTAATTTTTTAATAATAAGAGAAAGGAAAACAAATAAACGTGGCCACCGGCCACAGGGCATTAAGAAACAGAGGGCAGCAGCAAGTGAAACCGACCAGCCAGGGGCGTCCCGAAAAGCAGTTCTTCGACACCTAATTAACTTGACCCTTCTAGGACTGGAGTCCCGTTTTGGGGACAGATTACTTAGAATTAGAGCGGTTTGTCCCCATAACGGGACTGCAGTTCTAAAAGGGTTAAATGGTCAGAATGGAAAAACAGTCGGAGCACTACTACAGAGTAGTACCGGCCCGCTCATAAGAAACCATAAATCTGTCTTAGGCTGACTTTCTTATTTGAGAAAGGGGTGTGTCCCACACTAACTTCAGTATAATAGCTATCGACTTTCTTATTTCCCCGTACTGTTTGGGCTGAGTTTCTTGTGGGGCACTTTCTTATGGGAGGGCCGGTAGTGTATAGCGCTGCGATCGCTGCACGATTTAGCACACAACAACTTTTTTTTCGGACGCGCCTGATCAGCCCAAACGGAGGTAAATATATTTTGGTCCATACCATACTCCACATATTAATAAAAGCCGACGGCCGCTCGTCGAAAAAAACTTACTTGGTACTGCCTGAGTACAGCTCTAAAAAGTAGTTTGAGATGGAGGATTTTGTCGATGTTATTGAAGAGCGATCTGATCGAACTGCTCGTACGAGTAGTGCCTGATTTTATATTCGCTCGCGAGGGTGGGGGATGGAGCTTGTCAATAAATATCGGTTCTTGCGTTTCCGCGTTGCAAATTGCAAATACCCCGTCCGTTCCCGTATATACAAGTCCGTATGGATCGTGTAGTCTCTACGGTTTGACTTGAGGTACCAATACACGTAAAATAACCCATCATGTCACATATCAACATAGTATGTATATATGTATGTATGTATGTATAAGGCCTCCGCTCCGCGGGCGGCTCACGCCGCCCGCTACGCTCGCGCAAGGTCTCGAAGAAAGGTGACTTTCGAAGAAAATCTCGATCTCACAGCTGGGCTGGATGCATTTACATGTATTATGAGACGCATGCTACGATAGAGGTGCACCGTGAGTTTTCTGAGCTCCTCACTTGAGGAGCTCCATATCTCACCCGAATACCGATTTAGAAGGAAACCAAAAGTGCGACCCGACCAACAATCACATGAGCTAGGTATACTATGGAAAATATGGCAACACAAGAACGAAAAAACGACGAATTTGGGTTAAGGAGCCCGAGCATTCAGAAACAAAATCAATAAAAAGTGCTACCTCTGTTGTAGCACGCGTCATTGAGTACCACGATACCTGACCTGTGTTAGACCAGGCAGGGCAGACCATGAGGGCAGACCATCAAACAGCCGATTTCCTTTCAGAATAATCATGATTGCCTCTCAGGATGAGAACGGTAATCGAACATACTGGGTTTTGTATCGGAAGGGATGTTGTTTTCCCCCACAGAAAAAAATCACGCCGTAAACGTTATTTCATTTGTGACAACCGTCCATGACACAAAATGATCAAAATCGGCTCTCTAGATGTCGAAAAACCAAGCAAAACGAGGTTTATGGGCGAGACGTGGCCTTGCCCTAATTGCCACTTGCGTTTTTACAGAGTATATCGTCTGTTTTGCGAACCTGCCAAGCCTGCTTTCATTTGTTTTGTGGATCGGTCAAGGGCGCACAAAAAAAAAGGTATCGACCCCCCCCCCCCCCCCCCCCCCTATATTGGAGGGAAGAAACCGGACCGTTGTGATCCCAGAAAACAATAAGTCAAGTTTTTTTTTAATTACCCCCCCCCCCCCTCCAATGGTGGGTTGGCGTCCGTTGGCAACGACGCTGTAAAACACGCCACTCGCTGCGTGAGCTAGACAACCAGGGTGCCGTTTTTTTGTTATTTTGTTTTGGCGGTCACCAAAGCTGGCGGTCGAGTAGATCATTTGTGCGGGGTGGAGAACCTTTGTTCCGCACAAGGGGAATGGTCGTATCACGTAGTGTTAATATGGTAAGGCGTCCGCGAGGCAGTTACATAGTAAAACCCATTGCTGTCTCCGGAAGTGGCCACACCAGAAATTAAATTAACTCATTGAAGCTGTCGTCCATATGCAAGTCCGCCTCAGAGGCGGTACTTAGCAGGATGCAGCTCACCCTCCATGCGACTCGCCCAATACCTCACGGCGTTTCGCGCTTGGTGCAAGCAATGTCTGCCTGGTTGGTGAAAACCCAACGCGCTCCGTCCCGGCATTGTAGGGATGCGAGGGTCTATGGTCATATGACTACGGCCGTGCACAACATGAGTACACCCCCCGCCCCCCCCCCACCAGCGAAAAACAAATAGAGGGGGGTCTCTAAAACCAAGTTAAAAAAGGGAACAAAAAACGGAAAAAAAAAAATGATCATCGCTCATTTCGTCCTGTGATCACAGCGATCCGGTTTGTTTTCCATTCTGACCTTCCTACGTGTGTGGTGTCGTTTTCTCTCTTTTTTTACGCCCCTGGTTCGGTATCTATTAATACCATCAATGAACCAACGGTACTTTCTACTGCAACATTTAGTTTTAACGGCCAGGAACTTCGAGCTGAAATCGATTATCATTCTCATCGGAAAGACAAACTTATCAGCTTGATTGAGTAAATTCGGCTGTTATACGTTGAGCCGAAAATTACTCATAAACAAACGTCTTGCGTTTGGGAAGGGGTATCGTTCCATAAAATGATACGCGCCTATCTCGTTCTCTGCGCCTGTTCCTCCTCGCCACGTTGTCGACAGTACAGATACTACAGTAAGATATGCAATTACGAGGAGAGCCGCCTAAGGCGTTGTGATACGTACAGCAGCAGTACCTGCTGAACTCTACGACCATCGCATCGTTGTGCGTTCGGGGAAAAAACAACTACTTACTCGTATTATATGAGAAACTATCGAAATCCGCCCGAAGGGATTTCGGTGTTGTCTTGTGCGTGTTGCGGTACATACTCCTTTACAACAAGCAGTATGCAGTGAGCGATTGATTGTTTTTTCGCCGTACACAAGGTACGATTTTATGTGTGTCCTCTATCTTATGTATCACCTTTGCTCTATACATATATACCCACCCCCCATAAATATGTTATATATATATATTTAGGTTGGGTTGGGGTCGGTTGGCGACGACGCTGTAAAATACGCCTCTCACTCCGTGCGCTAGACAAGTACCGTGTTATTTATCCTTCTGTTTGGGCGGTCACCAAGGCTGGCGGTCTTGTTATTAATATATCATTTGTGCGGGGTTGAGAACCTCAACTCAGCACACGGGAATTTATCGTATCACGTGGTGTGTATATGGTAAGGCACCGACGAGGCATATACATAGCAATATACCCATTCATTGCTGTCTCTGGAAGTGGCCACACCAGACATTATATCATTCATTAGAGGCTGTTGTCCATACCCAAGTCGATCTGACAGGCGGTTCTTAGCGGGATGCAGCTCACCCTCCATGCGACTCGCCCAATACCTCACGGCTCTTCGCGCTTGGTGCAAGCAAAATGTTTGCCTGGTTGGTGAAAACCGTCCCGGCATTGTAGGGATGCGAGGGGCTATGGTCATACGACTACTGCCGTGCACGACATGAGTACACCCCCGTACCTCAGATAAGTATAGGGATAACGTGTCACATATCCCGGCACACTCCTCTCTCCCCCCCCCTCTTCCCGCTACGGTACGTGTGCTTTTATTTTGAGAGCGGGAAGAGAGGTCACCGCCTTTACTTTCTCCCCTCGTCGACTCCCTCCGATAAGGGGTTGACGCGTTTATTCGAGAAGGCGGTTGACACACAGCTTGTGCACGGGACGAATACAGACTGTAACCCTGACCCTAACCCTAACGAGAGGCGTGCCTGGTTGGTGGTGCCACCTCGTCGGTCCACCAAATACGAAAACGCATAGACAAGACAAGTAGGCCAGTGCCTGTCTTCGAAGGCCCCACCATAAACACCACACAGGAGGAGTGAGCCGTACTTTGCCGTCACGCTTCACCCTCCTCGTCTTTGTATATACGGGCAGTATCTTGTTTTCTCCCCCCGAGAAGGGGTTGACACTTTTCGTATTGTAGTCGAGAAGACTATTGACACACGGCCTGTGCACGGGACGAATACAGACCATAACTCCTAACCCCGACCCGTCCCCCAACCCGAAGCCAATCAGACGAAACCAACCATTGATACTCGATATTCCCTTTGTCTCGTACACGGTGTGCCTCAACCATAGTAGTAGCATCATCGAATAAATGTCCCGCTCTATCTCTATGCTGCTGCTGTGTACTGGAGGGAGGATCGCCTGCATGTTGGAAGGATGTGGCGGTTTGGTTGTGGCCGTGCAGCTACATGCGACATGGCATGCATGTGACATGTTAGACAGCAGTACGCGTGTGTTTGTGTGATGCGTTTCATGTGCTATTGATAGCTGCTCTTGTCGCTTCTACGAGAATATGGATGCTGGTACATAACTTTACATTGGAGGCGGTCGCGTCTTGAGAGCGGCATCTGTGTAAGAGAAGAGGCACCAGTAGAGCTTGGCACGGGCGCACAAAAATATTTACGATACGAGTACCCATTCTGGTAGGTATCCAAAAAGAAGAGAAGTTCGGATTTACACACAGTCCTACTGTACATACCCCTCTCTCATTCCGTCGTCTCCACTGCTGCACCAAGGTACCGGTACGATACGATACCACGGACTTACCTTGTACCAGTTTTACCGGAACCACTATTAATATGTAAGACATGAGTTAGATGCTGTTGACACGTACTGCGAGGCTAGAAGTACGAGCACTCTTCTTCTGAAACGTTTTCGAAATGACGGTGCCCCTTCGTCCAAAATCGTCTGAATTCCATTTTTCGCGCTGTACTCGTAGTGTGTTTCGTCGTACATAATTGTCATTGATAGTCCATCGGGAAGCTGGTGTAAATCTGCCCGTTCAGGGTAACTCCTCAGACGTGCACGAACACGATGATCCTGTTTCTAATGAGGTAGGGTTTTGTCCCGAAGCTGTAAGGCATTCGTTCCCGACGGTGAGCTTATATTTGGCTTCGGCTAACGGCGACCACCACCCCGACCCGGAACTCTAATCCTAACCCTAACCCTATATAACCCTAACGAGCGGCATGTCTGGTTGGTGTGTCACCTGGTTGGTCCACCAAACGCCAAACACACACATAAACAAGTCCAGTAGGCCAGTACCTCTGTCGTCAAAGGCCCCACCATAAACACCACACAGGAGTGAGCCGTACTTTGCCGTCACGCTCCACCTGTACATGTGTATATACGGACAGCCAGTATCTCATCATCAACCGCATACCAACATACACGCCCCAACCACGCAGTGACCAATTCTGTAGAGCTGTGTCGTCACTTCATATAGTCAATTTTTGTCTCTGAAGCTTCCCAAGGAGAAGGCTGCGTAACACGACTTGAAGAGGAGAGGCTATGATGTACCCCTTTCAACCGCAACGATTTCTGTTTCCCGCTGAATTATTACAAACGTGCAGGATCAACACCACCGTACAAAGGAAACAGGGCCATGAGGGGGACCCAACGCTTCCGCTCTGTCGGCCTCGTGTCTCTGAGCTACTCCATGGCGCTTCTTTCGGTGAAGTTCACGGCGAGCACCGCCCAAACGGGCTGCATATTCGATTTCTTCGCCGATGGCGACTGCGACGTCCCCAACAACAACGAGGAATGCGGTGCGATTTTATATTTCGAGCCACTCGTATATAGTAGAGAAGTACGACGGCAGGAGTATACGTAGGGATAAAGATACTTCGTATATATATACAAACGGATAATGGATCATTCATTACTTTACGTAGCGAAAGGGGGAGAACAATACATTCAAAGGCTGGCGCGTCGTGCTCGTGCACCTTGTCATTATTCGAGGGGCAACCAACCGCTAAGCTTGAAAATATTTACCTACCTCGAGGCCTTTTCCCCCCATGAACACGCTTGTTACGGTGGTGCTGCATGTGAGACGCATGACGAAGGTTACGGTCGGGGTACCGTATATATACTGAAGCTCCATTTTTTCTAAAATGCTGCTCACTTTGATGAGCTCTCGTATGTATTAATGCCGTTGTTATCGAGAAACGTTTCCCCACATATTCCAATAATTGTTTTCCAAAACAAAACAGGAAAAGCAGGAAAAACAAGATTTATTCGAACGGAAAAGTTTGGGATTTTAACAGGGGGCAACATGTTTGAATGACTTCGTTCGCTTTCCACCATTTGGAAATTAGTTTTTGGAAAATATGGAAATCCAAAACATTGCGCGAAAAATGTTTTTGGGTTTTTTTTGGAAAAACGTTAGCTCGATAAGAACGGCCCTTAGCACCTACGCTGGGCGAAAACGAATCCAAGATAAAAGCAATCTCGCGGCCTAACTAAGAATTTCGTAGGAATACGAAGTACGAGGAAAGCGAATACACTGAAAAACACGAATTACTTGGCGTTCCAAAAATATATGTTGTGCAGTGTACAGAAAAGGTCAAGAAGCAGGGAGATATATATAAATAAATATATACGTACCAGGTGTGTGATATTGTCGAGGGAAAATTATAAGTAGGTCGTTTCTCGTCCGTCGTGAGAAAACGGTTTGTGCCCAAGACACACACATGCTACTGTACATACAACTATTTTTGTCGCAGTGCGGGGCTTAAAAAAATACACTATAGGCACTTCTACAACCAACCGTAGTGACGCAAATTAATGTGCAGCATGATGATGATGAACTTTCGGCGTCGACCCTTCGCCCATGAACTCCCTCTACTCCCTGAACTACTGTAGCTTCAAATTGAATCGCTCCATTATACGGACACCACAATGTGTTCTACGGTGCGGGTTTCCCTTGCGGCGTGGCGTGCCGGGGTTGCTACAAGTTTAAGAATGTGCGGTGCGGTGCGGTGCGGTGCGGTGCGGTTCGTTGCGGTGCCGTGCCGTGCCGTGCCGTGCGGCGCCGTGCGGCGCCGTGCCGTGCGGTGCGGTGCGGTGCGGTGCGATGCGGTGCGGTGCGGTGCGGTGCGGTGCGGTGCGGTGCGTCTCGGTGCGGTTCGATGCGGCGCGGTGCGGTGCAGTGCGGCTCGGTGCGATGCGGTTCGGTGCGTTTCGGTGCGTTTCGGTGCGGTGCGGTGCGTTTCGGTGCGGTGCGGTGCGGTGCGGTGCGGTCGGCGCTGCGAGGGAAATGTGTCTCTTTGCACAAAAAAACAATACAATCATCGCAAAAGCAATTGTCAATTTCAGAAGAGCAACTGTCAGGTAGGTAAACTTGTCCTTTGAGCGTCTAGACCGTTGTCTGTCTGATGTCCCTGCTCTCCTTGCTGGTAGGTAATGTACCCATACGGCAATGGCGATTGCCTTGCAAAGGAGTTCAGTCGACGACAAAGTGGTGCCCTGTTCTGCGTGTTGACTTACTTTGCTCCACTACTGTGATACCCGTGATCGATACGACAACAAAATTGCTACCGGCGTCGTGGCGCTGGCTACCTCTGTACTGACGAATGCTACGGTAGAGGTGCACTGTATGTCTGGTGGCGGTCACTTGAGGCGCTCTATATATCAACCGAAAAATATATTTTTTTGACGAAACGAAAAGTGCTACCCGATGGAAAATTCTGTGGCCTTAACTGCGCACAAATCCGCAAAAATGGTGCGACACAATTATTTAATACCGACGATTTTAACTTAACCCATTTAGAACTAAAAAACACATCCCACACTAATTTCAAGTAGTTCGTCCCCAAAATATGTGGGACCAGTTCTGAAGGGGTTAAGCCCCCTCCGTCATTCAGAAATAATTTCAGCCAAAATGTGCTGCCTCTATCATAGCGCGCGTTTAGTTACGGTTCGTGTGCACGGCATCTCACAACCGCAAGAGGATCAGTATGTGCCCAGATCGATGGTGATATGTCCGTTGGATCTTGTGTGCTCCCCGTCGCAGGCTACGACCACGGTGACTGTTGTCGGTCGAGTTGCGTCGACGGCGAATACGCTTGCGGCTTCTTCAGGGGCTTCGACTGCCTCGACCCGGACCACTCAGACGACTTCCCCTACCAGCAATCGAGCTATAGCTTTGACTACTGGGGGTGTGGAAACAACCGCGAAGGAAACGGCAACTGCGACTACGAGAACAACAGCGAGGAATGCGGTACGAATGCCATTCGATTTTTTTTGTGAAACAGAAGTGTCAGCTCAAGCGCATGTTCGCACCAACGTAGGGGTGCCCGTGGGAACCCAGTATTTTCTGACGCTTGCTCACTGGGAGAATATCGGTATTACTAAACCAAACAACGGTACATATCGCCAACATAATCCGGGTAAAACACACACACACACGAAAACAGGGATTCCCATCATGTTTGAAAAAGTTATCAGCGGAGGAGCACGCGTCAGACAAAAATACAACGCCTCAACTGTAGTGCTACCCATACCATTGCTTGCGTGCTACTCCATACTGGACTGATGCTGCTGTTGTACGATCTTACACCTCATGCTACATAGTATACGACAGAGCTGCACACCTAATAATTCATGTTTTCTTACTTCGTTTTTTTGTTTTGTTTTCCCCCATCCCATTCATTATCGTCGCCCTTCTACATATCCCTCCCAGTGGTACTCTTAACTCGAAACTCCCATCCGGGGTCACAAAGCAGGCTGTTGCCCCCCCTCCCCACTGCGGTGCGTGCCTTCGTTTTTTCACCGCGACAATAATATTTCAGCACCACATTATTCCCCTCCCCGACTCGAGTTGGAATAGTGCATACGCATGCCAAGCGCTTTCTGCAGTCGATTTGGTTGCAACCAGTGAGTCCCACGACATGGAAGGGCTCGCAACCATGACCTTCGACCTTCGACGCGTACTACGAAAGAGGTATACCTTTTTTTGGCTGAAACATTCTCTGAACGATGGGCCTCCTTAACCCAAAAATCGTCCGCTTTCCATTGTTGTGATGTTGCAATATTTTCCAGAGTAGACTTCGGTCATGATGATATTGTTCATCGCGTAGCACTTGTACTTTCCTCCAAAATCATTTTTCCGGTGTGGTATGGAGCTTCTCAAGTATGAGGATCAGAAAACAAACATAGTGCACCTCTATTATCGTAAAATGCGTCCTTCGTAGTTTTCGAGGCTAACCACTAGACCACCTGGGCGACCAGCTGAGGGGGCGGGTGAACTTGATATAGTGAAAATCTTCAATCCGTGTGAGGTTAATCCATTTCGCAGCAACCGAAGACAGCATACGGTTTTCCCCTGCGGGACACACGATATCGCGGGATCAACTATTAATACGTACATACTCAATGGTTTACACGAAATAGGGCGAGATTAACCCCTTAAGAACTGGTCCCACGTAATTAACGACATATTACTTCGAATTGGTGAAGGATTATTTTTTTTCAGTTCTGAATGGGTCAAGGGACCCCTTAGGGCAAAACTTAAAAATAATGCGTTCGATTGTTTCGAAAACAACTGTTTTCGACAAACACTTCTGTTTCTGGTACAATTGACTTATATCATCACTCCTTACCGAACTCGGCATAGCTCCAGTTCTTATGCCCAGACCTTCTCCCGACCAAGGTATAGCTTGCTCGTTTATTTAATCGTATAGTGCGTTGGAGGCCTCGGGTTTGCAAGGCAGGGAAATAAATACTGTGTTTGCATCGCGAAACGAAATTGCCCAATTTCAATCATTCCGGGGCAGCGTGGGACGCTGCGGACGGATGGACTAGAGGCCCGGGTAGGTTTGCCTACTAGTGTTCGACGTTCTCGCCGAACATGTGAGTCAAAATAGTATCAGACAGTATCAACAGCCTGAGAAAATTCCATGTTTTTTGGCGCAGAGTAACGAGCAACCCCGTGGCGCGGCATATCTCGACAACAAGGGGATCTAAAGGTCAAGACTGCAAATAAATCCAATAGGTATTCGGCCGAGTTGTTCTGCGCGGCTAAGAAAAAGGACCTAAAGGCAAGGACCCTTACCGTGGCACCAGTCACCGCTGATTCACCGAACGTTCATTTTGGAAGCCGCGGGTGCAGGCTCGTGCGGTGGCGACTGCTACGAACAAGGTTGCGGTTGCTGCTAGTTATATTGCATAGACATTTCCCCCCACTTTCCTGGTGCAGCGTTACACGCACGTCTTTGTTTCCATTGTTGACCGACCGCCGAGACATCTGTCGAGAAGCCTACCGGCCGCCTTAACCTCCTCGCGATACCTACTATCTGTGACAGGTACGCTTTGTAGGCGACTCGCGTTGTGGTCTCCGGAACGAATGATTCTGGAGACAATCAACGCCATACTTAACGATCTGGGTATGTTGCTAATGCTATGGTGGTGATGTGGTTTTTGTTGTGTTCCCTCCCATGCAGGGTACGATGGCGGGGATTGCTGCGAACGGAGCTGCGTCGACAACGACTACGTGTGCGGCGCAAACGGCGGCTTCGACTGCCTCGACCCGGACTACTCCCACTACTTTGAGGACGACGACAACGACTTCCCTTACCCGTCAAGCTACAGCTTTGGCGACGATTTCTTCTGCCAGCAGGACAAGATCGGAAACGGCTACTGTAACCCCAGCAACAACCACGAGTTATGTGGTATGTATGCATATGTGGCACGAGGATTAATACCATTGTACTTGTTGCGATTTGTGATGGACTTGCTGAAAAAAGCGAAAACAACAAAACGTATTGCGACCACACCTCAAGGCCAAGGGTCGGACTTTGTTTTCCCTCTCATCCCCCTTTCTTGTTTGTTAAACTTTCGGTTGTACTACAGTACGTACAGCACGCGAAGAGTAGGCTGTAGAGCGGGCCCACTGTTCTCCAGTATCGGCGTATTGCTTCTCCGAAGCTACAAACCAGGACGGGTGCAGTTTTGGGTATCGCTACAAGAAGTGAGAGTGTGTTTCGTTGTTCCTTCGGCAAGACACTGCTCGTGTGTACGGGTCGATCTCATTGTAAAGCATTATTACTGCATGCATGCACACCCGAGCACGTGAGCGATAACACGACAACACCCTGTGTTGAATATCACCACTGCGAAAACGTGTACATATGTCATTCAAATCCCGTATAGACTAGCCCCGTGGCACCTTGCACAGACAGATGTTTGGGGAAAATCCGTTAAAATGATAGATTCGATCTGTAGAGTGATCTGGTCGGATCTGACACCCTCGCACAGATGGCTGACGCATACCCGTGAAAACGATGTGTGTGATCAATACAGTGATCTGAGCTGGCCTGAAATGATATGATCCGATCTGACCTGATCCGATATAGAGTGGTCTGGTCCTATCTGATATACTCTGGTATGGTCTGACATGACATGATCTGTTCTATTATCTTCGCACAGATGACTGACGCATTACCCGCGTGAAAATAATGTGAGTGATCAATACCGTGGTCTGATCTGGCCTGATGTGATCCGATCTGATCTGATCCGACACGATATGGTCTGGTCGTATCTGATATTATATTATATGATCTGATATGATATGATACGATCTGATATCCTCGCGTAGATGGCTGACGCATATCCGTGAAAACGATATGTATACTTTACACACTGATATTATCTGATCTGATCTGATACTATCTAATCCGATCTGGTCTTTGATCTGATATGATCTGAGTGACGTGTGAATATTTTCCCGCCACCCCCCCATCAGGATACGACGGCGGGGATTGCTGCTCGTGCACCTGCCCCAACGTTCCGTCGATCAGCTGCGGCGGCCAAACCGGGAACACCTGCATCGACCCAAGGGCGCCGTGCCTCGACGGCTACATCGAGGTTGGAACCCTCACCGACATCACCATGACGGCTAGCCTCTTCAACGTGCGCGGCTTCCAAGATGAAGATGCCTGCAAGCCCGGAGGGTGTAGACCCGAGCTCACCCGGGACGGCGAGTGGGTTGATCAAACGTCGAGGTGGGCGTGCTCCGACAATGAGTACCAGTGCGTGCTCACGTTCTCCTTCGGGGAAGCTGTAGACATCGACTACGTCCAAGTGGCCTTCTATAGGCCGCACGAACTCTGGCGCGGGGTGGAGGTGAGCCGTGCAGCACAGAGTGGTGTTCCGGTACAAGAGAGGGGGTAGCCACCCACTTGGTTTTGTTTTTTTGGGTTGAGGGGCTCCTATGACAAGTAAGAGGAGGATCCTCTCTAACCTCCGTCCAAACAGCTGACTTTCCTTGCGGCTAATAACGGTACAGCGCCCGACAAACAACAAAAACTAGAACAGAGAAGCACAAACAGGACTTTTGAAAACGTATCGGTGGGTAGTAGTGTCCAAGTGAACCCCTGGCGGGATACTCTGGGTCGGGGAAGAAGATGTAGAAGCTCCTCGTGATGTAAATATATTCCCGTCGTACACAGAAGAAAGGGGAAGAAACATGAAGAAACGTATAGTGGCTGGTAGGCATCATACAAACCCATTGAGTGCTCCACAGAGAAACACGCATATTTCCTCTGTGGAACTCCTAAATATCGTTACATAAATATCCCTGCACCAAGTACGTTAGCACTCTGAACAGGTAGTGTGCTCAGTTAAGACGAGAAAGTCCAGCCAGCCAGAAACAGGGTGGCCCAGAGTTTCCCCTTCTACCCGTCAGCTTATATAGGGGTGGCTCGTTTTTGGCTAATTTGTTTTTGTGGGATTAACGGGGTCTCTCTATTTAACCCGGAATTTTCTTCGCAATGCCATGCTGGCTCTGCCATATTTGTTTACCTTATGCCTTGGTGTACAACTAGGCTTAGGCCAACCCGATTACTGTAACAAATCTCACGGCCTTGGCATGCAAAATATTCAGATGGGAAAAGAGGAATGGCAGATCCCACGATATCGGGATTAAGAAGCACACCCACCACGTCATTCAGGAAAACATTCTGACAAAAAAAAAAAGTGTTCTACCTCAATATCCTCGTAGCGCGCGTCTCAACACGTTGGAAACTAAACTGGTGACGCGCAACTACTACGGGGGGATCCGGGCAATCGCACGGTAGGGACACCGCTTTCAGGCTCAATGTTTCTGACCGGTTGTGCTCCTCACGTGAGTAACCACCGGATACGATTGTTATTTTTCTGGTATATTTTGTTTTTTAGAAAGTACCGCATTGATGGGAAGGTTTGGTCGGATTGCGCGAACGAATGTTTCCGAAGTCATTTGTCGAGTTCGAGATGTTGAGCTCTTCATGTGAGGAGCTCCAAAAACTCTGCTGCACCCCTACCGTGGGATGACTCATCCGTATAAAAAACGCGACGGTATCGATGGGGTATATAAACCGTAACCTACCTCTCCTCTCGCGAGGAAGGGACATATATAGGTTACGGTAGATGGGGGTGCGTGCTACGATAGAGGTATACCTTATTTTGGCTGAAATGGTTTCTGAATGATCGAGCTCCTTAACCCAAATTCGGCGGACTGTCGTTATTTTGCTGTCATCTTGTTCCTTGTATCATATGCTTCGGCCATGTGATTGCTCATCGGATAGCACCTTCACCTTCCTCCGACATGAGTTTGGGGTGGGGTATAGAGCTCTCCAAGTAAGGAGCTCCAGAAAAAACACATGGTGCACCTCTATCGTAGCATGCGTCGGGGGGGTCGCCTGTTTGACGCGTGCCTCGTACGATAGAGTTTTCGGAATGACTGGGCTCGTTTAACCGGACAAAGTCGGACTTTCAGTCTTTGTGGTGTTGCAATATCGTCTCCGTACATTTAGGCCATACATACGAGGTTTCTTCATCGGGCATTCAGAGCTCTCCATGTCCCTAAACGAAAATCGCAGTTTTCGAGCGAAGTATTGAAGAGCTCTTCGTGCAAAGAGCCCCATAAAAAAATATCAAATGGTTGGTGCACCTCTATCGAATATGTAGCATGCGTCGTAAGTCCGATGCGTTTACCCGGATGACTGCCACATATAGTTTGCAGCCTTTTTGAGGCCTTTAAGGACTCTTTGGTATTCGCTACATGCACCGCCAGGGGGTCGTTTGTTAAGCTGCGACAGCATTTTTTTTTTTTTGTTGCTATGGTCCACGTCTGAGGGAAGGTACAGAGCCACTGGCTCGAGTGTCGCGAACGAGGTAACGAAAATGGTTATAGCATCTACCCCCCCCCCCCCCCTACCGTATCGAAAGGGATGCGTGGTTAATGGTCAAATGGCTATAAGGCAATCAACAACACGAGTACACCCTTCCCTACCGTATCGGAGTAGCCCTAGCGTAGCTTGCATCATGCATAGGGAACGTTCCGAAATCGATTATTCGGACTGTTCTTTCTCGCCCGTTTTTTGTTTACGAGATCTGGGGGTTCGTACCAGGGCAAGTCGCCTTTGCCGTGGTGTGTTATGCGTACCCAGAGGCTCTTGCAATCGATGACCCCGACGCACAAGAGTAGTACCCGGAACTGTACAACAAAGCCAATCACGGCGAAGATTCAAGCGCATGGCCATCTACGGACATCAACCTCAAAGCTCGCTAATGTCAAATGCGGTGGTTGGACACGCTTGCGTGTGGCTTGTCATCTCCTATCGCAAATTGATGTATTTTGTTTTGCAAGGAAATCATGAAGTTGACGTCGGCCAGGGCTTTTCTCAGGTTTAGTTTCGCCGTGAACGTGCGAGGTTGGTTCATTTGTATCCGTAACATAACTTGCAGCCAGCATGTGTGTATGCGTGTCGATATCCCATCACACAATCGTCACCCCAATACTGCCCCTTTTGTTTCCGGTGAATTCTGTTCAGGTATCGAGCAACGGCGTGTACATCGATCGCTTTGAATCCTCAGCGAAGTCAACCTTCACTGCGTTCGCCCTGCATGCGGACGCCGTGCAAAACCTGACGCTGAGGTCCAGCAGCAACCAGTTCGAATTCGAAGGCTTCAGCCTCCTCGAGGTTCGTGGACGTGCCCGACACACCCCACCCATGACAATAACTGTCGACCTATATGCTTCGTTATAGGGGTGAAGCTTACGGTTTATTTCGAGCCCCTCGCTCGAAGAGCTATATTAATGCGTAGAAAAGTCACCCGAAATAATAGCATTTTAAAGTTTATACCAAAAATCCCTCCAGTAGCCCGTGGAAACCCGCACTCGACGCGTGCTGCGATAGAGGTAGCACATATTTTGAAAAAATCAAATTCGTTCGGAATGAGGGGGATCCTTAACCCAAAATCGTCCGAATTTAGATTTTTATTTTAGGTGTGGTGTCTCCCACTATTTTTCGTGTTTTCTACTCTCAAAGGCCACGGACTCGTTCATTGGGTAGCACTTTTGTTTTCGTCCACCCAGCAGTTTGCGGTTGGGTGTTACAGAGCGCCTGGAGTGACGACGCATGCTATGTACGATAGAGGTGCACCATGATGTTTCTGAGCTCCTCACTTAACCCCTTCAGAACTGGTCCCCACGAATTTGAGGGAAAAGTACTTGGAATTAGTGTGGGACATTTGTTTTCAGTTCTGAATGGGTTAAGGAGCGTCATACGTACCTCACTGAAAAAAGGATTTTGGAGCAAAAAAAAAAAAAAAAGTGCTGCCAGATGAGAAGTCTGTCTCATGACCGATGTATAATCTGAAACAAATTGCATCACAAAAAGGAAAGTCCGACGAATTTGGGTTAAGGAGCCCGATCGTCCAGGAAACGATTCAGCGAAAAAAGTGCTACCTCTACCGTGGCACGCGTCTGGACCTCCTTCAGAAATGATACAGTGCATCGACGCATGCTACGATAGAGGTAATCCCAGTGACACTTTTCGGCTGAAACGTTTTCGAAATGACTATTCTTAAGAGTATTCATAGTATTAATAGTATAAATACTATGCTCCTTAGCCCAAAATCGTCGAAATTCCAGTTTTGAACAGCAATAATAGTATCCCTTACATAGTTAGCCCATGGCAAATGTTACCCATCAGGTTCGTAGCACTTTTGTTTTCATCCAATATTTTGTCAGGTTTTGGGTGGGGCATTGAACTCCTCTTGAAAGAGCAATCCCACGGTAGGGGCACCACTTTTAGGCTCCACCTTTTCTGACCGGTTGTGCTTCTCACGTGAGTAACCACCGCATACTATTATTATTTTACTGGTGTATTTGTTTTTGGACTATTAATACCGCATTGGAAGGTTTTGGACTACCGCATTGGAAGGTTTGGTCGGATTGCGCGAACGAATGTTTCCGAAGTCAGTTTTTTTCGGGTCATATAATTAGCTCCTCATGTGAGGAGCTCAGAAAATTTCTGCTGCACCCCCTACCGTGGGATGAGTCACTCTCAAGTGACCAACCACCCTCAGATAAAGTAGATGGCGTGTGCACCTGCATGCAGGCTACCGTAGCATGCGTCCACCTCTACCGTAGCACTGCTGCGTCCATGCCGTTAATTGGGGGACACACTCTACGAGAAAATAGAGTGAAATCACATGTTTTTATGTACAGCAGTGCAGAGTAGTAGGGAGACGCGTGCTACGGTAGAGGTAGCACTTTTTGGCTGAATCGTTTTCTGAACGATCGGGCTCCTTAACCCAAATTCGTCGGACTTTCATTTTTGTGACGAATAGTGTTTCAGGATATATACATCGTCCATGAGATTTCGCATCCGGCAGCACTTTTTTTTCATCTCCAAAATAATTTTGTTCAGTGAGGTACATGACGCTCCTTAAGTGAGGAGCTCAGAAACAACATGGTACACCTCTATCGCAGCATGCGTCGGGATACAAGTGAACCCGGTGCACCATCAATCCCATGACTACTTACCATAACAGACGGATCGAATACGATTCTAATGACAGGTGCGAAGGAAGAGGTGCGCGAGTTGTGTTCTGTGACGTTCCTGTTTCACTTGGGGACTGCTGTACTCTTATCACGGGAGACCATAGTAAACACTACAGTAGTAAATAGGACCACATTTTGTTAGCAAAAGTAGACACAGTAAGTATATACGGTTTTTGTGTGCACCGTAGCAGGTCCCTATTTACTATGGTCCTCAGTGATAGTACGTCAAAAGCTGATTCTATGTAGAGCCTAAAAAAAGGTGGGACCCGAGGAACAGTTCGGCGAACTACAGTACGTTGTTGGTGTACGCAAAGCTCGCATTGGAAAAAAAAAAACAAAAACGGATGGCTTTATCATGACATTTTTGGGGTTAAGGTGCCCCCCCGCCATTGAGAAACTATTTCAATGCCAAAAAAATGCCTCCCTATCGCAGGACGGGTACTAAAACTATACTACCTTATTGGGTAGTCTGATTGTGAGTGTGCCCATAAAGTCGGAGACACTCTTTTAGATCGCCCCTGCGACGTACGGATAGGTTTGTTCGTACCCGCAGCAGTGTCGGCCTCCGCTACCGCAGTGTCAATGAACCAACCGTTGTTTATAGTACCTATAGAGAATTTGGCATGTCAGCATCGGGGATCGGGGATCATAGAATAATAGTAAATATAGTTGGGACACTGGGACCCTAAATAGCCAGTACAGTAGTAGTTTGTTACGAGCGCACGCGTTGGCACACCGACGCCGGCCACCAGCGAGTCAGAAGGGGTCTCTTGCGGAAAAAACAAGAAGACACCCGGAAGTCGGTTGGCTAGCCAACGAAGACTGACGCTTGAGACTTTAACCGGCAAGTATCCGATGCACCCTCGACCGGCCCGTGTGGTGCACAGTAAGGGCACCGTAGTTCGACCCAAAAACGGAACGGACTGCCGCGGCTTACTTAAGGAAGGAACTGCCCAAAATCGTCGAACAAAAACGTTCGTGTTACACTTTGTTGGTATCCGTTCAACATTCAGCCCGTCGGGTTGGATCACTTAAACGTTTTCCGAAAGGGAACGGTTGACCCGCGACACAAGACCCAGACGCATGCTACGATAGAGGTGCGCCATGTTTTGCCTTGGAAGGGTGGTTACTTGAAGAGCTATATACCTCATCCCAAAGTGATCATTAAGGGCATTAAGGGAGGAAAGTAAAAGTGCTACCCGTTTGACAATCCCATGGCCGAAGCATACAAGGAACAAGATTTCAACAAAATATTTACAGTGCGCCGATTTTGGGTTAAGAAGCTCGATCATTCAGCAACAATTTCGGCCGAAAAGTGATATCTCTATTATCGTAGCACGCATCCCACCGTTTTTTACCCGTGTGCTTTGAACACCAACACCCTCGCAGTGTGTTGTTACTGGTATGCAGTGCGTATGGTGCGTAGTTCGGACGAAAACCTGACGAGCAAATGAGAAATGCTGAATCCCACGCGCGATAAACGTGTATCCAGGCACCGCTGGGCAGAATTGAAGACGGCATTCGACCACGGCTTTCGCCGCGCGTGATGGGATTGGGGGACAATACTGCTTTTAGCAAAACCCGTTTGTGACCGCCGTGGCTCTTTACCTTAAGAAGTGACAAATGAGGCATGCTTTTTCGACGCATGCTACGATAGAGGTGCACGATGTTTATTCCGAGCAACTCACTTGAAGAGCTCCATACGAATATTAAGTTGAAAATTGAGTTTGAAGGAAAATGAAAGTGATATCTGATTAACAGTCTCATGATCAAATTAAGGCGAAAATGTCACATATATTTTCTACGCACAAGAATAAAAGTCCGACGACTTTACGCTAAGGATCTCTATTATTCAGAAAACGTTTTAGCCAAAAAAGGGTATATCTCTGTCGTAGCATGCGCCCATCGTCGGAACACCACTGTATTTAGTCGTTGTGTACCTAGGGCATTGGGTTGTGCTTTCCTGGTGTCTCCAACTATTTGCAGTCGCTGGGTTAACTATACAGAAGGTCCTAATGCGAGGAGGTTTATAGACCTATACATACGGTCTATTATACCTCGAAACCGCTCAAAAAGGAAACCCATGCTGCCTGTCGATGAACATGATTTGTTTTAATCATTTTCTTGGATGCACGCTTGTTCTCGTCCGGGTTGGCACTACTGTCTGCCCTGTTGTGCCGTTTGTCTCGTTTCTTGCAGGTGCGCTTCATGGTCGAGAATCCCGATACGTGAACCGGCGGAAGGTATTGAGGATGGCTCGTTCGATGATAGCCCGACCGATCGGCATTGGTTTGCTTCCCTCACAGAGCGCAATGCCGGGAACAAACTAGGCTTCACTCGAGAGAGACCACGCCTCAACCCCTTGGTGCCACCGCCTCCCTGCTAAACAGCACATTATTATCAAGGGTGGCATACGAGACCTTGACGCATCCAAGCGGTTTGGTGGAGGACGCGTATGTATTTGTTTTTTAAATATTCATGTACACTATGTGTGCTGGACGGGAGCGCATGGTATCTCAATCGTCGTGGCTTTTATTTCGGTTCGATCGCAACGTCGGAAATACGCAAGGTGCGGAGAGCCAGCTGCTCGACTTGACCCCTTGGCCTGCTACTGGTGTTGTGCAGGCGAACAGACCCCTTCGTAAAACTCTTCAACCGTTTCGGACGAGGAGGCGCTTGTGTGGGTCGATGGTGCAGGATGTGGTTGATAGCGTACTACCCGGATCGATCAACAATGTGATCTACGATCTGTTTGGGTCTTCACTATCCACAGAAAACGCGAGAGGACGAGAAAGGTAAAATGCGCTTCACGTCTGGTGCAAGCAATATCTGCCTGGTCAGTATTGTAGGGATGCGAGGGTAGAAGGCATCTACAACTCCGATATATATCTATGGTGTTTTAGGTACAGTAGGTTGTTCGTGGTATGGGGGGGGTATACTTAATGAATTAATTCAGCGAAAGAGGGAAAAAAATATTCAAAGTGCTATTGGCAAGTATGTCTTATAGACCGCTGTAATACCGACGCGGCAGGCTGATGATTGCTAGATTCCATGCTTCAGAACGCGTGTGGTTAATACCTCATTTTGTTCTTCGTGATTCCTCGAGCACCTCTGCCCGAGGTTCCGTGTTTTTCGAGAGATAGGATAGTGTAGACGCGCGCCTTCGAAACTTCATACCTACCAAATGACACAATATAGTCTCAGGCCACACGGAATGTGGTGAGTATCGTTTCCTTACGATCGTCTTGACCCTTTTTAGCTTCTTGATCATCCCCCCCCCCGGGATTTGTTGTTTATTTTGGGATCTGGTAACGTCTTAAATGGATGTCGCGATCGACAGAATTGACGAGATTCGTGTCTGCCGCTGCCGTACGAGTCTCTCTGAGAAGACCCAATGACGTTGGCATCCGTCGTTTTAGCGGCGATGGTACGCTGAGATATGTAGACATCGAGATCGTAAATCATAGGGGGCTAGTTGACCGTAGATCTTCGAAAAGAAGGGGGTAGGACTGATTATCGTACATGACGGAACGGAGCACGTTGGGTGTCCACCGACCTGGCAGACATTGCCTGGACCAAGCCCGAAGCGCCGTGAGGTGTTCGGCGAGTCGCATTTAGGGCGACCTGCACATTCTACCAAAACGTCACCACTCGTGTGGCGGTTTTAGGCACGATGACAGCGTCGAGCGCCGTGACTTGCAGGCGGGCTATTCGTCTCGGGCTATTCGTCGTAGGGGTTACGGAGAGAAGACGCGGTTCCTACGCATACCCCGTAGGGGCTTCATAATATCATAGTAAGAACATGGTTGTGTGATATACGCATGGATTACTCTAGATTTTGCGGTCTTCGTATAGATAATCTGCACGCCTATTTGACTGACAACGATGTGCGTGCCTGAAAAACGTGTATAGAGGATTCGCGTGCTTGCTTTGTACGCTCAACACACGCGGTGTACGTTTGATAACCTCTGTTAGCGCCGGTGTTAGAAGATGTTTTGCCTGCTGCTGGTATCCGTGGACAAACAGCTTCAGTCCAATACACCACGGATTGGTGTGTTCTGTTAGAGAGTACACCTACTATAGCAGTAGCCGGTATCTATCATAGAGTCTCTGCTGGATAACACATGGTTATCTGCTTCAACGTAGCTCGTACTACATCACATCAGTAGGCATTACCCACCTAGGAGTAAGTGATTGGTTACGTATCACGGGTTTCATGTGATAACCATCTAGGAGTAAGTGTTCCGTATCACGGTTTTCATGTGATAACAAGCAGTACCGCATGTGGTGTTGGTAGTTATATTTCGTAAACAAGCACTGGTGGAGGGTAAGCAGCTTGTCGGGATTGTACGCAGCATTGGGCTGGAACGCAGCGATAATCGGCCACACTTCGTATGGTATTTGAAAGGGTTTCATGGGAGCCTTGTCAAAATACGAACGCATGCTTCTGACCAACCATGTACTGTAGTTCCTTCTCACCGCCTCTTTACCAATGTCTTGTATATAAGCACCCCATCACCGACGTGTGCCATATACGATGGAGGTGACACTTTTTGACTGAAATAGTTTCTGAATATTTGAGCCTCTTTAGCCTACAATCGTCGTGATTCAATTTTGTTTGTGCTGCAATACGATTCGTTGTGTAGTTATTAGTCCATGTGGTTGCTCACCGCGGGGAGCACTGTTGTTTTCCTCCAAATCGGGTTATTATGGGTTGCCTACTGCAGGTGTTGAGGTCCTCAAGTGAGTAGCCCCGGGAACAAAATCGTGCACCTCTAAACCGCAGCGGGCGTACACCTCACCGTCAAGAATGAAAGGAGGGCTTGCCTGTGTTTTATTTTTTGCACGCTGCGCGTCCGAACCATAACCACTTTGCACTCTCTCTGGGCCAAATAATAGGCACCGCGGGTTATGACCATCATAGCATAAGGACAATTTCGTTCTTGGCTTTATACGACGGGTACTACGTAGTTCGTCCGAATGTCACATTTCATCATTTCTCTTAAATAAGTCGAACGTTCCAGGTGAAATCAAACCGAAATACTGGGAGTTCCGTGCTCGACATGGCTTGTCTCAACGGTTACATGCGTTGTGGCACGCAGGTAAAGTTGCAGGGATCGTCTCGTGGTATCATCTACTACTGTACGAGCAGTCCCACGAGTATGTATGTATGTATGTATGTATATACGAGTAGGCACTACGTATACGCGAGGAGGTTCATGTATTCGTAAGAAGAGCGGTTTTTGTACTGGGCTGTGGATAGTTGAACCACATGATGACCCACTCACTCCACCTTTCCCCCTGCATCCGTCCACCTCTTTCCTGGCCGACATAATGAATACCTGGTACATATTTTTACACTTCATTCTACACAATGTGTTGCTGCAGTGCCTCGCTCACAGCCTAGTTTGTGGCTGCTGGGAGCTTTTCCATCCATCGCATATCAGCGCTAAAAAATGAGCAAACAGGAGGAGGAGTAGAAGAGAAATCGCGGTGAACGAAAGTAGGAAATGGACGGCAGACACCGTGGCAAGGCACTATGTAGGCCGACTAGTATAATAGGTGGAACCTGTACCGCCAACTGACTGCCGCAGCGCTGCAGTTGCTCCAAATGTGATCTTCCTTTTTTTTCCCCCCTTTTATCTTTTTCGCGACCTTGATTACTTTTCTTCGTTTTTTTTTTTTACCTTGCCATTCTTACTTATTTGTGTCCTTATCTTAAGAACTGAAAAAAAATGTCCCACACTAATTCCAACTAGTATGTCCCCAAATTCGTTATGAAGAGAATTATTGTTTTGTGGGTGGATGGCGAGCCTGTTTCCTTGTTTGCGTTTTCGTGTGTGTTTGTGTTGTCTGACGCACCCTCCTGGGGGTTGGGGCGTGGTAGACAAAAACAGGAATGAGACGGAAGACAGAGTAGCAAGCAAAAGGCACCAGACTGACTCTCGTGGTGTATATATACGCCATCATATATACTCACTCGTAGTTCGCGCGATCGAAGTATCCCATGCACTCAGCTTCCCAATATGAGTTTCGACAAAGTCCTCGATTTCACAGCTAGCTGCGATTTCTTTAACTCGTACATATACCACAAACACCACAAACTGCCGCGGCTGCCTGGAGGGTGCGTTTATTGTGCTCCAGGTTTTGCCTGTCCTTCTTTCCTTCCGTGCTGTTTGTATGCCGGGGTATTGCTTCCTTTTTTTCCTGTTTTGAGAAGGTCTGATTTTTTGCTCTGCTTATATTATCCTCTATAATTCTGGAGGCTTTCGGTTCCTGCGGAGGAGACTGGTCTCGCGTCGTATAGAAACGGCTACAACAACAAAAATGACAACAACAACAACAACAACAACAACAACAACAACAACAACAACAACAACAACAACAACAACAACAACAACAACAACAACAACAACAACAACAACAACAACAACAACAACAACAACAACAACAACAACAACAGACAGTAAGTAGTGCATATTCCGACCAAAAACCAGGAACCAATTTTCTACAAAAAGTATTGTAGATCCATCGTGTTGGTTTCTGATATTATTATTATGTACGTACTCTTGACGTACTGCATAAACGACGAAGTTTCTCTGTCATGGTTTCTGTGGCCACATAGCTTTACCCCCCCCCCTTCACGATTGAAGAATCGGCACGGACACTGCTGGATCAACGGGTGGAAACAATGGTTTACTGTGTGTGTGGAGAACACACGCACTGTTGTTGTGGTAGTTTCTAGTGCATATTTCCATATCTTAAAAAAGGTCGTCCAAGTACACCAGTACCTCCGGAGACCAGTCACTCAGCTTTCGGTGCCGGGTTACCCTGAGAACTCGTGAGGACTCAGTCCTTTCAGCTTTCGGTACTGTAGGTACGCTCACGAGAGCGATCGGCTATTTCAGCTTTCAATACCCTACGTAGGGACTCGCGAGGACTCAGCTATTTCTGCTTTCAGTACTCTGGGGAGACTCGAGGAGATTCAATCGTGCTACGATAGCTTCTGACCCCCCCAGGGGACTCAGTACTACAAAATGAGTCGGAGTCGCGAGCAAACGACCGAGTCCCGATGACTTCGTACGTACTACTAACTGTGGTGCGGTATGGACCTTTCGCGTTTTTTTTGTGTATACAAAATACACAAAAAAAAACGCATTTTATTTTTGTTTGACCCGTTATAACTCGGGACTCGCAAGGACTCCGTCAAATTTCTGCTTTTTTCGGTACCCTAGGGAGACTCGCCATGGCAGGACTCTTTCGGTTCAGCTAATCGGTGACGTGTGCTACGATTTTTGTCTGAATTTGTTTCTGAAGGATCGTGCTCCTTAAACCAAATTCGGCGGCATTTCGGTCTTGATTTGAAATAGTTTTCATTGTACAGTCAGGCCATCGGATTGTCCATCAGGTATCATAGCACTTCCATTTTTCTCCAAAATCAATGTGTGATGGGTGAGGTATTATTATAGAGATCCTCAAGTAGCTTCAGAAAATACAAGGAGCACTTTTTTTGCCGTAGCATGCGCCCGGTACCCAATAGGAACTCGCGAGAGGACTCTGCCGTTTCAGCCTACGGCAACCTATAGGGACTGGCGACTGGCGAGGACTCAGTAATTTCAGCGTTCGGTTCCCTAGGAAAGTCGCGAGGACTCAGTCATTTCAGCTTTCGCTACGGTTCTTGCCTACGAGTACGTAGGGACTGTTCAGAATAACTGGGACTCGCGAGTCAATGATGAGCTGAGTCCCAACGAGTCGGACTCGGACTCGGACTACCGTTCGTTGTATGTTTACGTCGTATAGAAATACGCATATACGTACATGTCGGAACGCAACGACAATAATAATGATGGCCATGGTTGACCGGGTATACAACATGCATGCATGTGATACGATGGCGTCGTATAGTACTATCGGCCTCAAGGTATATATATGTGTGTGTGTGTTCTTCACATTAAACCTTCCTTTCTACCCGTCGACATCCAGCACACCCAGTGTCCGTGCCGATTCTTCATCCTAAAAAGGTACCAGTTCTGTGGTCACAAAACTACGACACAGAGATACTACGCTCAGTGTAGTAAGCACAGCAGACAATTGTTGTTGTTGTCTTCACACTAAACCCGTTCTTTCTACTCAACCACATCAGATTCAGTACACCCAGTGCCTGTCTGTCCTGATTCCCAATCCTAGAGAGATACAAATTATTATGTGGTCACGGGAGCACAAAAAAAAAAGAAAACGACACCACACACCTAGGAAGGTCAGAATGAAAAACAAACCGGGTCGCTGTGATCACAGGACGAAATGAGCCAAAACCATTTTTTTTTCGTTTTTTGTTCCCTTTGTTTAACTTGGTTTTAGAGACCCCCCCTACTTTTTTTTTCGCTGGTCGGGGGGGGGGGGGGTGTAAAAAAACTTGACTTATTGTTTTCTGGGATCACAACGGTCCGGTTTCTTCCCTCCAATATAGGGGGGGGTGTGTGGTGTCGATAACTTTTTTTTTTGTGCGCCCCTTGGGTCACAGACTGTGAAAACAATGCAATGCCATATACGACAGGCAAAGTATATTTTAAAATAGTCGTTCTTTACTCTTTACTGCATCATTCAAGCCCTAGGAATATTCCATGAACTCTTCTATCATCACACTGGTGCCTACTGGTACCATAAAAAAAAAAACAGCAGGACGAATACGAATACGTTGATATCGGGTCCGCACCGGGCAGGACACCCGTACATACCCAGCAAGTACTTGTCTGTAACACATCTGCTATATCAAGGTCATCGAAATTTGAAATTTCCGCACCTACCTCCGCTGACAACGGATTGTAGGACGAGCGGCACAAAATCTGGAGGAACCCCAATTGTTCGTCAACCACATCTTTTTTATGGACAAACAACAACACAACAAGCAGGATACCCCCCCCCCCCTCTGTTATATCCCTACTCGCAAGAGTTCAAGAGGAACCACACAGTCATCAATCATCACCCCGCCGTCACCCGTCACATCACGCAATATCCACCACGAAGACCGGCTCGAAGTTACCGTAGTCCGGGGGCAGGAGCAATACCGACACCCTGCCAGAGGGGACTCGGTGAGCAATCATACCTGGTACACATACGATGAAATATATATGTACGAGTTTATCGTGCTAGTGCTGATGATGATGCTGTGTATCATAGCTCAATTTTCAGGAGACGGTTTTTGTTGTTGCACTGCTTGCTGCTGTATGTGTACGAGGGTAGCTACTGTACAACAGCAGCAGTACGTAGACAGGAAATAAAAACGACAGCTAGCTGTGAGATTGAGAGGACTTCGTCGAAACTCGTCGTTGCAAGTGGCGTGGGATACGTCGATCGCGCGTGTACGTAGCTCGTACGCACAAGGCTCCTCTTCGAGATTGTGGTTGCCTTGAAATCCTAGGGGTGTGTCTCGCAAACTGAAAAAAATAATGGAGAACACAGCAGCAGCAGCAGCAGCAGCAGCAGCAGCAGCAGCAGCAGCAGCAGCAAGCAGCACAGCAGCAGCAGGTAGGTGTTCGTTTTCCTCGAATCATCAACCAGCTATATCTATTCGTGTACGTTGCCACCCCGGGCAAGAACGACGAACGAACGTAAAAACTTAAAAAACATCTCCCAAACGCTACGCACGAGTACATACAGGCAGAACAAAAAAGGTGCTGGTCACACCCAGAGCCAACGGGCAAGCAATCGAGCAAGTAACACACTGAGGCCAGCTCTAAACACCCCATCTACCCTCTCATCACGACAAAGTTACCCCTCAGCTCAGGAAGTAAGTCAGCCTGGAAATTAAACAAAATAAAGTCTGTACTACTACTGCTGTATATCCTTCGGGATATACTCTTAGTCAGTGCCTATGTACAGCAGCAGTAACATGTTGACAAACTGTACCCCTTCCTGTGGCTGTCTGTGTGGTCTCGGCCCAAGGCACCCTTTTCGTTGTGCGGCTCTCTCTATACGTACTGATAGAGGGAAAACACCTTTTCGGGCACCAAACAGAAAAAAAAGCGCAACATAAAAATAAAGTGAAATTCCGCGCGCGCTCAGAGAGAGAGTAACAAAGTCAACCTGTGAGGACGTGTCTACGACTGATTTCAGGTTTTTCGTGGAAGGGCCGTTGCTACAGCAGCAGTACCAGGTCGTAGACACTCGCACAATATACTCGTACAGCAGGAGGGGTACGTACAGAGAGTTGTTGGTTGTTACGAGTGTTGTTGTTCTGATATAAACTCATCATCGCGAAAAAGATAGTCCGTGGTAAACTGGACAGGGTGTTCGCGTAGATCTGCCCGCCGCGCAGGCGAACCTCCTCACAGATAGATGTGCCCGCACTGAAAATAGAGCATTTCCGAGCACAACGACAAGGTGGAACACCAACCAGGCATGCCTCTCGTTAGGGTTAAGGTTAGGGCTAGAGTTCCGGGTCGGGGTGGTGGCCGCTGTTAGCCGAAGCCAAAAAATAAGCTCACCGTCGGGAACGAATGCCTTACAGCTTCGTGACAAAACCCTATCTCATTAGAAACATCATCGTTTTTTTGTTTTTTTTGTGGGCACGTCCGAGAAATTCGCCTGCGCGGGCAGATTTACGCCAGGCTCCACACAGCTCTGGAGTGATGGAAGGAGTAGATGGTACAATCCGTTAACAAGGAGTTTTCAGGGGTGATTTTGTCTTTAAAAAATGGTCACCACAGTCGAGTACCACCTGTAGTCCGTCCGTTTCGGGTCCGGTTTGGGTCAGGGTTAGGGTTAGGGTTGGGGGTTGGGTTGGGTCTACACCCGTACCTTGATCCCACCCCAGGAAGTGCTTCCCACAGCAGTAGCTCGCAAAGCAATGCAACAAGTGGGCAGCGCGCCCCTCGTATAAAGATCCTTGCTAACGGATTGTAACATATCATACCATACGTCAAGCATACGTAGCAGCTCTCAGTCAAGACCGCTATTACCAGAGAGCTTTTCCGCTTTTCCTCGTATTTTCCGCATATTTTCCACGTTTCAGTGCTCGTGGATTTTCTTTCCATTCGCTCGGGGTATTTTTTGTAATCGGTGTCTTCGTTTGTTTCAGCGTTGAACCTGCTGCTGCTGCTGCTGCTGTACGCCATTACATTTTTTGTAGAACTTAACCTTTTATTTTATTGGTGGTTCAGCACACAGCAGCAGTAGTAGTACCTGGTATTTACCAGGTATGTATATCTGGTACTGGTAGTATGTAATACAATATGGGCTTGGCAGGCCGGTAATTACTTCAGGATATAGGCAATTTGGTCCGTTTTCATATGACTTGCACGGCACCACTCGCACCACTCGTATTCGGGATGATCAAGAGAACGTATAGGGGAAGGGAAATGGTGCCCTTCCCCCTCCTCAGCCGCAGATGTCTCGCCTCGGCTCTGGGATAATAAAGCTGCATGTCCTTTTCTCGACTACTCCAAGCGAAGCGAATTGCTAGTTTACCTGGCCATCTAAAAGCTCTCATTCTACGCCAAAGTGAGTAAGGGCCATTCTTATCGGAGCCATACATTTCAAAAAAATAAAAATAAAATCTCAAAAAACAAAATCGCGCAATTTTGTATACAGTGAGTGGAAGATTGAACGAAGGAAATCTGGGGTTTGTGGAGAGGTATTGAATCGTTGGCATGATTGAAAGAGGGGATCGGGAAAGGTTTATCAAGTACGTATCATGGCGGTGCAGTTGGTTGAGCTGGAGAGACAGAGGTTGGAAGGTTTTTTCCATTTTTTTCTCCGTTTATTGGAACGTGAAGCCTTCCAAACATTAACATTTTGCCCTCTGAAGAATTTCCAATATTTCCAATATTTCCTCTTTTTCCTTTTTTTCCGGAAAAAAATATTGGAAATTATGGAAAAAAGCTGCTCGATAAGAACGACCCTACGACCAAAAAGGAGCATGCTTGCAACGGGATACTCTATGCCTCACCCAGTCACGTAACACGTATATATATTTAATACGAGTATGCAGAGTGCAGCTGTAACCTTGTCTACTGGTAATTAGCAAAATGGTGCACCCGGCCCCGCCAGAGGGCTCGAAAAAATATGTGTTGCACTTTGTGTGTGTGTATCGGTGTATGCGATTTGTGTGGTAATACCGGAGAGGCGCGAACCCTCACATCGAGTCAAACAATGGAGCATGAGACCACATCCATCCCTGGTTCGACATAGTATACCTGGAATGATTGTTCTGCTTTGCTGCTTGGTGGAGTTTTCATGATTGATTCTCGTTGCAAGGGTATACACAGGTGTGGAAGATACCTGGGGCCTATCGATTTATCTGCTATAAGAAGGAACCTACATTTTGATCCAACCAAGCTTGTCGACCGAATACACTGTGCCGAAGCATGAAAATAACGCACTCGACATTCCATGCCAAGCCTGCCGATCCCACGGCTCTTCGGGGCCTTCCGGTCCATGTAGATCCCTGTGCACCTCCTTGTAGGATGTCAACGTACTTCGACATTTTCCCGTCCGGCATCACAGCACTTCCCGCACATATCGTCATATTTTTAATCATTCTCCACATCTTTCCTCTGATCCCTGTTTCCCACAACTTTTTCCACAGCCCATTTCTCTATACTAACTGTGTCGTGGGCCTTCTTTACATCTAATAAAAAAAACAATACGTTGTTAGCCCCGCGTCTTTCCTACCTTGGATTATTTTGTTTTCAGAACACACGCGGTGAACACAAAAAACAGATGTACCTCGAAGCCCACCCACCCACCCACCCACCCAACGTATTAGGCTCCGATTTCCATACTACTGTACTGTAGTTGCCCCTTCTAACGAACACATTTTTCTCTCTCTCGTGTACGCGTGCCATGTCATCCCGTGCAAAGGGTAAAAACCGCCTGCCATGAAGGTCCAACACTTCCGCTCGGTCGGTGTTGCGGCCCTGAGCTACTACTCCATGGTGGCGGTACTTCTTCTGGGGAAGTCGACGGGCAGCACCGCATGCTGTCCGGGTTTTTACCACGGCGACGGCGACTGTGACGACTGTAACAACAACGAGGAGTGCGGTGCGTCTTTCCATCATTGCTGCTGTTAGGAAGTAAGGAGGCGCGTTAACGATAGAGGTGTATCGTAGCACCGAATTGTTCTGCGACTCCTTAACTCGAGGGGCTTCGTACCCACCAGGAACTGGACGGAATTTCGAGAGGTTGTGTAGGCTTAACCCGATAAACCAGTCCTTATGGCCTACGGGCTACAACGAAACACATTGTCCATCACAAATGGGACTCTCTGTACCGGGTAGTTCCTCAGTCGAGGAGTACACTAATAGTCAGTAATAGTCAGTAATAGTAAGTAATAGTCAGTAATAGTCAGTGATAGTCAGTACTGTATTTTTTTCACCTTCTGAGGCGATATTTTGTGAATGATTATTTATAAACTCCTCTCAAGTGAGCGATTACCGGCTAGTGTGATACATTCACTGGTGTACTCATACTGTGTTTCGGACTACAGCAGCAGTACTAACTGTATCGCATGGAAATCTTGGTCGGGTTAGCGAGCAAGCGCCTTCCCAGTCGTGTTTTTCGGGCTGAGATTTTGAGCTCGTCATGTGAAGAGCTCAGCAAAAATAAGCCACCAATCCTACTACTACTACTACTACTGCTGCTGCTGCTGTGGCGTGGCGTTGCTTCCAGGTTACGACAATGGCGATTGCTGTCAAGCGAGTTGCGTCGACGGCGACTTTGAGTGCGGAGAGAATGGCTTCAACTGCCTCGACCCGAACTACCAAGACGACTACCCCCAGCGGTTGAGCTATAGCTATGAAGACTTTTGGTGTGACGAAAAACTCGACGGAAACGGGAACTGCGACTCGGACAACAACAGCGAGGAATGCGGTGTGTTGTTTCGACTCCTTGAAAAAAAAATTGCTTTGACGAGCTTGTTGCTGCTGAACTGCTGTCGTTTAGCTTCTATTTTCCATCGGGTATTCGACGACCAATAATGTGGTATGCTTTTATAGACTTCTAATCAGCTTTATTGACGATGACAAGATCAGGCATACGCTTCTGTTATACTTGGAATGTTTCGTACAATACGCTCTTCTTGCTGACGTTTCGGGACAGTCATGTTACGCATTAAGGGGCATGTTGCTGCAATCATTTTTATTCCGTATTCACAGTTGGACGTTAGTATGATGTATTGGCGCCATGCGCTTGTGTCAATCTGACCGCCGAAGCGGGAAGATAGATTCCTCTTCAAGTCGCATAGGAGCGGGTGGATGGGAGAAACAGCGGACCCCGCTGCTCAGCTGGCTAGCACTCCCGTGTACTAGCTACTGCTGGCCTGAAGTAGACCTGTCTGGTCAGCCGGCATCATTAAGATGATTGCGACGAGGGACTCCCATGTTTTGCGAGTTTTGCAGACTGGCTAGAATATAGATAACACATTGAGGCGATGAATATATGGGTGACAATACGTGGGGTCCCAACCTATTCACTATCGCTCGCGAGCACCGAGACTGATTGCGCTTCTGGTATCTAGACCCTCGTTGCAACCATCGCTTCTCGTGCATCGCGGGTGGACTACTTAAATAGCCGAAGCATACACCTGTTTTTTTGTCGTGTAAAGAATAACCCAACATCAAGTGTGAGATCAGTTGCTTGAACTCCATCTCTCAATACGTGTGTGAAACCATCCTACTGTACTTCGTTTGCGCTTACGGGTATAAATATGTAGATAATATAAGTCGATTACGCCACTGGGTGGCATTCATAATATGAATACCAGGGTCAACAGGGCATTTGCTGTTCACGCCCTGGACACGGGGGCTCAGCCATAGTGTTTCACTTCTGCAGGAGACGAGGGGAAACCCTCTCGATACCAGTAATCCATCCATATACAATGTCGGCGACAATAGATTTGGAAACATGGTAGCAATAATCGCCTGTTGTTGTCGGGACTATATACGGGTCCCGCTGCCAACCGAGAGACAATGTGCGCAACAAAAACGCTATAAACCGTGTCCCCGGATGAACCATTTTGTCGGTCGCATTAGATAGTGCAACCTGTCTTCCGACATCGTACCACAAACGCTTGCGAGCCGTGTCCATTGCTAGCCAATACCAGTTGCAAAAGATTGGGCAAGCCATGCACCAATATGCCATACGAATATGCATTGTGGACTTGGTACTTATCGCGGTGCGGTCTCCAAACTTTTGCACCGACTTTGTAGCACCAGCGCCTCTGTCATTTCTGGCCCTGCAGCCATCATTGGTTTTGATCGGGGGTGTATCCGTTTTTGAAGTGCGCATACGTCGTTAATGTGAGTCGCCTAAAATGTCCCGCCTTAACGTATACGTCTAGACGCGCCTTTTACCCTCGCCTCATTTAGACTATTCATGTCGCTCGAAGATCCCGGCAATGCTGGCGTGAGGTTCACGGTTCTTGTTCGCTACCCGCCCGTGTGCAGGTTACGACGGTGGCGATTGCTGCGAAGAGAGTTGCGTCGACAGCGACTACCTTTGCGGCGAGAACGGAGGATTCGACTGCCTCGACCCGGAGTACAGCGATGGTGGGGATTCGTGTGAAGATGAGCGAATCGGAAACGCCTTCTGCGACGAGCAAAACAACAACCCTTCATGCGGTACGTTGTAAGCCTACGTACGTGTGTCCACGCATGTGTAGCGGGTTTACTTCTGAGTCTGATATATGGTATGTTTCCTTAGCCTGGTATACATTGGTTGCCGCATATGATACCTGGTATACGGTCTAGGTCGTTGGTTCCTCATCGTTGTGACGACCTGACATGCGGAGCGCTACTACCGTACAACACACATTGACACCGCCGCCCCATCTGGGATCAATTTCGTGGGGGTGAGTGTCTCAAACACACAACTAGGGCTGGTGGCCTCAACCCCTCAAGAACGGGTCCCACGAATTTGGAGACAAACTGCTTGGAATTAGTGTGGGATAAGTTTTGCAGTTCTAAATCGGTGAAAGAGACACTGTCCAGATCGTTCCAGAGACGCGTCCCCCGGCGTTTACACTGTTCCTCCCGTTGGCGTGAAAGCCAGCTTTGATATTCGTTCGAGGGAGTGTGTTGTCTTGGGGGGTGAATTACAGTAATTGTTGACTACTGTGAATGCGGAAAACGGTACGAGTACGATGGCTGATGATTAACAATCACTACCAAAACTGCCGGTCAGTTGAGGGGCACTCTCCAGCTAGGCGTGACGTTGCTCGCGTAACGGTATCCTCAAGACGCATGCTAAGGTAGAAGAGCTGCACTATTATTGTTTATGAGGGTGGTAATTGGATTATAGTATAGGAGCTCTACACATCACTCAAATGACAGGTTTTAACCCATTCAGAACTGAAAAACTTATCCCTCCCTAACCCAAGTGTGCTGTCCCCGAATACGAGGCGACAGTTCTTAAGGGGTTAACAAAACGTAAAAGGGCCACCTCGATGAACGGTCCCATGGCCTATACGAGTAGATGTACGCAAAAACTATGTTGAAAAAAAAAAGGAGGACATTTCCGACGATTTTGAGTTAAGAAGCCCTCGTCAGCCGGAAACGTTTTTAGCCAAAAAAAGGTACAGCAGCACCGCTATCGTGGCCCGCCTCTCAACGTGAGACTATTCCCGCGCAACGGGAACTCCTTAGTCGTGCTCTGATAACAATGTCGTTCAGGCGACATATGTTCGCCCGGTCACCAACACAGTGGACGTGTTTCGACCCTTGAATAAACGCCTACCCCCAACCATGGATACGGGCACGCGTAAGGGGTCTAGTGCGGTCCTCCTGTAGATTCAACTTTAGGAATATTCGCCTTACGTTCGTCGACCCTGCGATACGAAATATGAACTCGCAACTGCTGTGCAAACAAACCTCTCGCTCGCAACAATCACGGATACATATGTAGCGCTTCGGGTTCCAATGTTGAAACATTTCGTAAAATCCGTGATGTATGTAAACATAGGTGTGGTTCGCCAATCGACGGATGGATGAGTACGATTATTAATAGCGCTTCTGACTTGTTTCTACAGTGGAATCGTCACAGCATCCCTGGCGTACGTGTTGTGCGTCCTGTGTTATCTGATAGTCGAGGCATATTGTATGAGCAGGACATCTTGGCACTGCTGATTTTGCGAACGGTTTCGTCTGGTATCTACCCGTGCAGGTTACGATGGTGGAGATTGCTGCAAATACAGTTGCGTCGACGAAGACACCGACAACGTTTGCGGCATCAGTTCCTCCTACTACTGCATCGATCCGGACTACAGCGAAGAATACGTTCCCAGCAACGTGTGTCGCCCCGATCGGTCGGCAAACGGCCTCTGCGACGACCAAAACAACAACCCGGAATGCGGTACGTTTATGTTTTTGAAAAACGTTTTTTTTATTTTTAAACAACGATGACGCGTTTCACGACGATAGGAGGAGTGCTCGTAACACTTTCGTGTCAAGTCTATTCTGATGGGTAAGGCTCTGGCGAACTGAGGGGAACTACTGTGCGTACCCAACGTCGTGGTTTGTTACATGGACGGCGCATGGCGCAGATAGAAGAGCTCAGCCCGGAAGTTAACCCAGGAGGTAGTTGAGACTTCATGCGTAGGGCCCTCCTTTTAGTTCCCACGGTTTTGTTCTTTCGGAGTGAGTGCTTATGAGTGATCAACGTTGAAGCTTCTGCTAGTTGTACACACAGTGTAGGATGGCAAGAACAAAAATCGGTTTCGTTACGAACGTACTCAAGTAGTCCAATGGGTTGCTCATCCGTTGAGTGTGTGAAGTGCGTTTCTTAAGGACCCCGAGATGTATATATACCGGCCCCCTTTTAGGGAAATTCACCAAAGCCTACCATACAACGCCATTTTGTTAATTAATTCATACTACAGTATTTTAAGTCATTCATTGGTTTTCACCTACGATGGACACGATGTCGACCAAAAACATAATGATAACTCTGGCGCTATCATCCGTCTGACGAGCAACTAGATGGGACTCCCAGCGGTGCGGAGAGCTCATGTCTGTGCCCGTCGTGCCGCACCACTCCTCGCACCACTGTAACTCGGGCACCAACCCTTATCATCTCGAAATCGCGCGGCGGCCGTTGCCGCAATCGTCACTGCTATCGATTGTTTTCAATTTTTTCTCGGCCGAATCTCCAAGAAGAGTGATCGAAGACAGTTTTTCGGTGTAGCGAAGAGCTGTTCAAGTGAGAGAGCCTCGAATTAATAGCAGCATGCGTCCGATAAGCGTTATCTTATGGACCACTCTGTGACTCGTCCTACGGTAAGGTAGGGGGTTTGACTTGACTGTAGTATAGGTTCAATACTTTTCTGAGTGTGGATGAAATAATGACGCGTGTAAGGTACTCATATACTCGTATCAGTGCGAAGTGACTGTACATTACAATAGATAGGTATGTTGCCTTGTGTTTCTGCTTTCTTTCGGGAATTTTATGAGTGATCAATGTTGAAGTTCATGCTGCACATTGTCGGATAGCAAAGATGATAGTAATAATAATAGATAGATAGATATGGATCCCAACGTCTCAAGTGAGGTAACTACCGGGTATATAGAATGATAATTTTGCTCGTCTACGTGTTCTAGGACTACTGAAAAAACTGCTCCTGCAAAAAATGCTGGGTTCAGGTCGCGCGAGCAACCTTCTTCGAAGTTGCATGATTCGGGCGGTATATTGCGCTTCTCATGCGAGGAGCTCACAAAATAGTAAGCCGCTACCCCTACAAGGTGCCATTTGCGCCTGTCCCGAAATGTAGGGACCGTTTATATAGAATATGTATGCACACAATCCGTGGTTTTCTGTTTTCGGGAATGTTGTGAGTGATCAAACGTTGATGCTCAAATAATGCACATTGTCTGTCGGATGGCAATGGTAATAATAATGATGACTTTAACCTCGGCTTCGAGTGATGTCACATATATAACTTGGCGTTGCTGATGTCGCAAACGCCCTACTACTGCTACTACCTGCACACCTGTGTCCAGATTACGACGGTGGCGATTGCTGCGAGGAGAGCTGCGTCGATGCCGACTTCAGGTGCGCCGATACAGACGTTTTCTACTGCATCGACCCGGACTACAGCGAAGAAGAATTCCCCTGGCATCTGTGCAACCCGGGGACGAGGGGAAACGGCTACTGCGACAGCCAGAACAACAAACCGGAATGCGGTATGTATGTACGATGATGCGTACGAATCTCGTTTGAGAAATGTAGGAGCGTGCTTTATATGTACGATAGAGGTAGCACCTTTTGTGCATGCTGAAGCGTTTTTTTTTTTACGGGGCTCCTTGACCCTTTCAGAACTGAAAAAAGCAGTACTACACTCATTCCAAGTAGTTTGTCCCCAAAAACGGGGGACCAGTTCTTAAGGGGTTAATGTCATGGTATTCTTGATATCCCCGTTTTCCCTCTATTGTTGTGGAGGCGTTACTATTTATATATTCCTGTGATGATAAGAGGAATACTTGCCCCTCCTGCTCAGAACTTCTGTAGAGGCAAGGAACCGCTAATAATATGAACCAAACACGTGTGGGTGCGAGTGATTGAGAGTAACCAGAGTGAACCTGCACAGTAGTCGGGCTTGCCCCATACTGCACAAACTGAGTACATGATGCCGCGGTCGTAAGGCCGTGGCATATCTTCACATTAACCCCAAAAGTCGTCGGAATTTCAGGTTTTGTTGCAATAATGTTCCGTTTTGTAGGGTTGTTCATTTGGTACCGTACGTAACACTTTTTTCCCCCCCTCCGAACTCAGGTTTTGACTCACTATTTCAGTACAGCACAGTACAGTAGACAGTAGTATAGAGCCCCACAAGTGAGGGTGAAGAGCGTCAGAAAAAAAAAAAAACATGGCGCACCTCTACTATTACGGGAGACCATCGTTAATAGGGGGACCTATGGTAACCACAACAACCTATCTATATATTTACCTATTTTTGCTAACAAAATATGGTCCTGTCTACTATGGTCCTCCGTAATCGGTTAGCGTGCGTCTTTATCAAACAGCGATACACATTGGTGTACGTACGAGTATGCATCGCGGGGGTTTCGGTGTTACGGACGAGGCGTGCCACACGGTATATAGGGTATATAGGGGCTCGTAGAACATTGTAGACGACAGTTGTTCTGACTGACGCACGGGTTCCTCGAGTGAGTAAACACCCCCCCCCCCCAGTATCCTTGGAAAACTCACGTTGTGTCGGGGATTTCGGTGTTCCAGGTGAGGTGTATGCAGCGATAGGGGTTTGTAGCACGTTTCGGCGTTTTTTTTTTATTTACCTGGCAGGCTCCTCGCGACTCACGTAGGAACTACAGTACCCCATTATCGTTGAAAAAACAGCTGATCTCATAATGATTTAGGGTATAAGTCGTGATATATATATGATGGTACTCGTTCTGCTGTGTGGGTCGCGATATTGTGCATCCGGTCGAGTCAAGGTTGCATTAATTGTACCGCACGCGACGTGTGTTCGTAATTCGAGAGTTAACAAAGTTCAGCCTGAGAGTAGTCTATCTTTTATAGATTACGTACAGCTACGAAAGCATTATTAGTGGTCAGGGAGGGACGACTCTCTAATAAATCCTATATGGTACCTTGGTAGCCGTTAAGAACCTACCCCCAGCGCTATTGTCACCACAACAAGCCACGAGCCCTCTTAGCCAAAATCGGATATTCTCAAATGCTGTTGTGTACCGTAGGTCAACTCCAGCTTGAGCGTGGGGTATCGATCCCGCTCCTCGAGTGGGGAGTCTCATAAACAAATATGTCCGCACACCAGTACCGTGCCTCGCGCGCCTGATGTGGCACGGCACGCGCCTGATGTGGCAAAACACGGTTTGTCTGCTTATTCTATACCCCCGTGCAGGTTACGACGATGGCGATTGCTGCGAAGAGAGTTGCGTCGACAGCCAGTACTCGTGTGCCGATACATACGTTTTCTACTGCGTCGACCCGGAGTTCAGCGAAGAAGAATACCCCTGGCACTTGTGCAACCCCGAGACATCGGGAAACGGCTACTGCGACAGCCAAAACAACAAACTGCAATGCGGTATGAGTACAATTCTTCGTATCTACTGTACGTGTACTTCGTATTGGTTTTAGAATTGTGCGAAACAGCAATTAACTTGGAATTAACCTGGTGAACGGGCGTGACACTGTAGAAAACAGTCTGCTTCACCCGACGGAGTTATCCTATCTATGCCATTAAATCTCCGGACCCACCACCCCTACTTGCCGAGACCTCGGTCTCGGCGGGGTTGCGCACTGAAACCGATAACACTCATTCGGAAAATGTACACTGCTGTACCGGCAACTAACTGCAGCATGCATGCTTCTTTTATGTATGTATAAACCACGACGCACACCCCCGGTTTGCTTTCGATCTCGAGATTTTGTTTAGTGTAGCGTTGTCCTCGTGTTGTTGCACACCCTCCGGCTTCCTGAGGTATACATACCTGGTACTGCATATATACGCATCGAGGGACCAGGTATGACTGCCTAGTTTATCGTCTTTGCGTCAGTCTGGTACCCGACGCGTCGGATACGTTTGTAGGAGCTGAGACGGTGTGGGTGGGCTGGCGATACAGCGGAATCTGCACATTAGTTGACCTTCCTCCTCGAGCAGTTGTTTGCTGTTTAGCCAGAGTTGCACCATTAACAAACACATCCAGCTCACTACGGTATCCTTTTCGGAGACTCAGACGGGGGGAGGGCTCATGTCGTGCGTGGCTGTAGTCTAATGATCACAGGCCCTCGCATCCCTACAATGCCGGGACGGCGCACGTTGGGTTTTCACTGACCAGAACGATACTGCTCGCTCCAAGCGCGAAGCGCCTTGAGTCGATGAGTGAGTCGCATGAAGGGCGAGCTACTGTACATCCTAGTAAGAACCTCTTGTGAGGCGGACTTACATGCGTACGACAGCCTCCAATGAATTGGTTTCGTTTCTGGTGTGGCCGCTTCCGGAGACAGCAATGGTTCTACTATGTATCTGCCTCGTGGAAGTGCCTTACCATATACACGCTACGCGACACGACCACCCCCCTCGTGCGGAGTTAAGGCTCTCCACCCCGCACAAACGAACTAACTCGACCGCGCCAGCCCTGATGACCGCCACTCAAAGGCAAAAACGATCCCCTGGTTGGCTGGCTCACGCAATGAGAGGCGTCGTTTACAGCGTCGTCGCCAACATATGTCGACCTAACCTACATATATCAAGGAGGGGTGTGCTTTAACCGAGTAAAACCAGTCTTACATTTCGTTAAGTCGTCCAAAATTCCCGCTCATCTGGTTGTTGTTTCATTCTAACCATTCTTGGAAGTGTTGTGTCGTGGTGTTTGTCGTGCGTGCGCCCTTGGTTAAAATACATGTACAGCCTTCCGGTCGGCCGGCTCTGGGCATGTTTCTTCACGCGGTGTCCACGTGCGATGTTTAAGCGAACCCACGTGCTGACCCTATAACAGTTACAGTGGCGTTTTTTTGGAGAACCTCCCCTGTGCTGCAGGGAACGCACTGCTGCTGTTGTTGCCGTTGTTGCTGCCGTCAACGTGGTAGCATCCATCAGACAAACAAAAAGAGGGCGAGGATCACATTTTAACACATCGATTCGTAGCATAGATAACAGTATCGACGCTTTTACGCTACATTGGACTACAGTAGATAACGTGTTCCCGTTCCAGTGGCCTGCTCAAATCAGCGACGAGCTACCTGTAAAAAACGAGCGTTTCGTCTAAACTCATTTTTGTGAGCTGTGTGTGTGATACTTCAATCGCGCGTACCACGGGGTTTGTACATCGAATCTATCGGCATTTCTGATGTGACAAGCGGTTCATCTTCGCCCCCTATCCCCCCCGTGCAGGTTACGACGGCGGGGACTGCTGTGAAGAGAGTTGCGTCGACGGCGACTACTCGTGTGGCGCTGACGACGACTTCTTCTTCTACTGCCTCGACCCGGACTACGCCAGCGCAGACGACGACTACCCCGAACCGTCGAGCTACAGCTATGAACACGAGGATGGTTCGTGCCAGGATGAGAAGATCGGAAACGGCTTCTGCAACCCCAGCAACAACAACGAGGACTGCGGTACGTACGCCTTACAGCAGCAGTAGATATAGGGTGTACGAAACAGTGGTGCTCGAAGGGGTACTATGGGGGTATGGACACGCTTATTTCAAAACAGCAGTGCCAGGTATATATATATGTATACGTGACGATACTGCAAGCCTCAGCCGAATATAATTTTATGTAGGTTTTGTGCCCCGAAAGGTGAGTATAATACGCCTTTCATGACCTGATCGTATATGATCTGATATGATCTGATCTGAGCTGATCTGATCTGAGCTGATCTGATCTGATCTGATCTGATCTGTGCGACGTGAACCAGCAGGAAACGGAAACCCCCGCCCCCCCCCCCGACCAGGTTACGACGGCGGGGACTGCTGTTCGTGCACCTGCCCGAACGTGCCGTCGATCAGCTGCGGCGGCCTAGCCGGGAGCACCTGCATCGACCCCAGGGCGCCTTGCCTCGACGGCTATGTGGAGGCCGGAACCCTCACCACCGTCACCGTGACGGCTAGCCGCTTCGACACGGCCCGTGTTGGCAGCTCTCTCGACGACTGCCCGCCCGAGGGGTGTCTACCCGAGCTCACACGGGACGGCGAGGTCGACGACCTGACGTCGAGGTGGTCGTGCACTGACAGCGAATTCACTTGCGTGCTCACGTTCTCGTTCGCGGAACCCGTGAACATCCGCTACCTCCAGGTGGCCTTCTACAGGCCGGACGAGCTCCCGCGCGGTGTTGAGGTAAGCAATGTGGGCGTGGTATATACCTGACCTTTCTTCGCGTCACTATCATCGTTACGTTACGTACGTACTTTTGAAGTGTAAATCGATGCGGGTTCGACGTAAAAGAGATTTGTCGAAGGGTGTCGTTTCCTCTACTACAGAGGGGCCATAGTAAATAGGACCAAATATTGTTAGTAAAAATTGATAAAAAATGTATAGGTTTTTGTGTGTAACGTAGGTCCTATTTACTATGGCATCATTAGCCCACCCCGTAATAGTCTCTACAGGGAACGTTCTGTACCAAAGCGGGGGACGATTGATTCTACTTTGAAGTCGATTTTCAGAGATCTTGGGGCGGCGCCAGAACAACCTAGTAGTATTGCAGTCGTATTTTCACGTAAGCAACGGTTCTTGGAATCGAAAAACAACGAAGCACGAGCAGTACGAGGCACGAGGCGGCGCAGGCCAAATACGGCAATTGTCCTGACGTGTCGTCGATCACGGTAACCGCTGTCGGAGATAGCAAAACGAAATCGTTTTGGGTGGACGTTCTTGTGGTATACCATGTTTTATATGTCACCATACCATGTCTACCTTCTGAGGCGGACGTATAGCAGAGGTCGACCCGAACTTCTCTGCAACTTCCGTTGTGCCGTCAACGTGTACTCGTACAGCATTGTTTGTGTGTTAATATATCTGAGGCAGGGCGCCTAGTCAAGGTACCTGGTATGTATGTACTTTGTGTATATCTGTGTGTCGATATTACAAAAACAACCTATGTAACTAAGCCGTTTCCTATTGATGCTGTTCAGGTGAAGAGCAACGGCGTGGACATGGGCCGCTTTGAGTCCTCCTCGGAATCAACCTTTACGGCTTTCGATCTGCATGAAAATGCTGTGGAAACCGTGACGCTGACGTCCAGCAGCGGCCTCTTCGAATTTGAAGGCTTCGGCCTCCTCGAGGTTCGTGAATGCGTACGGCTGACCCACCCTAATATTTTTGCGACCCATCCGAGGATTGTGGATTTTTCGCGACCGATCAACATATTTTTACATTGTCAGGTCTCACGACCTTTGCACTCTCTCTCTCTATCGGCCGGAAAAATCAGCTTGGGAATGCGTCTGAGGTGGTGCGCGCAATCTCGGCTGCTGCTGTACTGTACTACATGTCCGGGGTCGGGGGGACCTCCCTGAGTCTAACGAGACTAACTAATCAATGTTTAGAATGGGGGGGGGGGGGCGGTTTCAGATCCTACCCAAAGCACTCTTCGTCTTTGTTTTTGCAACCTTTCTCGAAGTCTGTAGCTCAGCTGACGGGCATTTCAAGTGTTTCATTTCCTTACTGCTGTCCAACTAGGTGATCTGGTTGCCTCGTACCGTACGCCCTACACGCGTACGCCGCGGCATGCCGCCCGGTCTCAAAAGCGCCGCCTGATAAAATAATCGAACGGTCGTCGTTGTGGGTTTGAAACATACATCGTATTTACGTACTCTCACGCCAGCAAAACAACGCATATCTTAAGAAGCTCGAGGATAAAAAAATTACAGAGTGCATGTTACATATTTCGTTTTGGATGGACGACGCCAATTGCCTCTCCTTCCGGGTGACACCACCTGCATGTGCCATGCCTTGTTTCTGCAGGTGCGCTTTATGGTCGAGGACCCGGATATCTAAGGTGGAGGACTCCGCTGATCACGTGCCAGAATCTCTGGTTGTGTCGTCGCTAGTTAGCTTCCCCTTTGGGCGAAAATCCAGGGGGTGAAAGATGACAATAACCCGCATAGGGTTTCAGATAGGAACATGGACGAGATGCAAATTGACAGTTGAGGCAACGGTCACTACGCGCGGACGGAGTCGTACGGCCCGGGTGCAACGTGACTCTACCCTCACTGCTGGGCGATTAAGCTGCCCGTAGGTGGTGAATAACACCAAGTGCATCATTGTGTTAGTCGTAGTGTCAGGATCCCAAACAGGTCAAACGAGACAGTGATTCCACACCTTGCCTCCATCGCCTGCCTCTGCCTCAAGGCTTATGGAAGCCTTGATGCATACAAGCGTTTTTGGTGAAGGATTGGGATAGGTACAGAAGTTATGCTGGACACGAGCAAAACGGATAGCTCGACAGGACATTTTCACGTATTCGTCGTTATTTTGTTTTGTTCACTTCCGAGACCATCTCACCAGGAAGGGAAGGTGCTTGGAGGCAGCCGCTTAGAAGAAAATCTGTTTTTTGTCGACGCGACGAGAGTCCCTGACGCATCCAAACCTTATGGTGGAGGATGTTGATCGTTTGCGGTCATGGTGGAGGGTGTGGCTCGTAGCTCTCTGGAACACACCATACAAACGGTCTTTTGTTAGCGTTTAGCTTTCCACCGAGGCCCTGGTAGGAACAATGTAATATACCCCGTGTACAATTAGCGAGTAGCTATTGCAGCATGTACCGTCCCTCTAGTATCAACCCAGCACATTAGTGCGTGCTGGATTTTCATGTTTTCGAACGGGTGCTATCAAGGTTTTGTTGGGGTTTCGGTATCCCTCAGAAACCCCGTGACTGAGTTCCTCGTGATAGCGTTTCATCCCGTGTAAAGAAAGCGAGTACGGTAGCCGTGCTTTCGATTTGTTTTCGCCTACAGGAATGTAGTCTCAGAACACGCAAACTGCTGTTTGTTGTGCATATCACCTTCCTAAGGATCCTGTTTTTGACCTTGGATTATTACCTGATTGGGTGTCGGTGGAGCTATTCCCTGTTTTTGGATACGGTGACGCATTTGGTCTGGCACGTAAAAATGACAGAGGAACGCCTTCGATTAATCGACAGGCTTGGTTTAAGCCGTTGACGTGTGCTTCTCTGAAATAAATATACCGGCGATAGTACCAGGCTCGTGGTAAGCGGCGATGGCGCGCTCGAAAGTTGAATATCGAGGTCGTAGACCGTAGGGGTTGAAGAGTTACGTGTGACATGGTAGGTGTTTAGATGGAAGGGGGGTGTAGTCTTTGTCGTGCACATGGTGGTAGTCGCATGCCCATACACCGTCGCAGACCTACGCTGGCGGAACGGATAACGCCGGGTTTCACAGACCAGGCCGCAATTGCTTCCGCCATGTGCGAAGCGCCGGGGAATGTTCGGCGAGTCACGTGGAGAGCGACCTGCAGCCTACTAAGGACTGAGTGTGCAGTGGACGGCGACAACTCGTGTGCACGTCCTTGCCTTTTTCATTTCAGCGTCGGATGACCTAACTTGTAGTGGGAGGTGTTGATCCTGTGGGTAGCGGAGAGAAGACGTGGTTCCCGCAAGCGTCGTGGTGGTGTATTAATAGGGACCGCCGTGTTTTCATGTCACACATGTAATGTCGTGACGTTATACTTGTTTAGGTTAGATACATATACATGTATGTTTGTTCGACTGTCAATGGGTGTGTCTGAGCAACATCCGCAGGTTATTTGCTTTGTACGCTAACCAAACGCGGTACGTATTTTGGTATCCTTCTCAAGTGCAGTTGTTATATGCTTCGCTTGCTGCTGGTTTCCATAAGACCGGAAAGGTCCAGTCCGGTACACAACGGATTGCCGTTTTTAACTCGAAAACGTACGGCGTGTGATATCGGTGGATTGCGAACACTGCCAAAAGCTAAGCGTCCTGTCAGGGTCGTGTAAGGTTCTGAGTTTGACGACACGCGGAGGAAATCGTCCAATCATCATATCGCGTTGACACGGTTTCATGGCATACTTTTCAACATCCAAAACATCTTACGGTCAACACGGCAGCTTCGCTTCTTAGCGTATGTTGCTATGTTCCTGCGCACTACGTAAGCATCGATATCAGTCGTCAAAAACTTTATAATCGCGCCACCATCACCTTGCCGCGAAATATCGTGAAAACAATAATTGCCTGCATTCACACGCTCCACGTTCAAACCCAAAACCGCCTAGACTTCGAAGATATCGTATTTGGCCAATTATTATGCAGTCGAATGTGCTGCTTCGTAGATGAAGGACACCGTCACGTGGTGTCCTTTTAGAACGTCCGCGCGCGGGTTTGCCCCGAATGCGGGCCAATTGCGTATTGTCCTTCTCAAAACGGATCGGGCGTTTCTCTAAGCGCTATTTAGAACCGTTTTCGGCACTTGCATGGAACTATTACGGAGGGCCATAGTAAAAGGGCCCGTTTTAACGAAGAAGAAAAATATTTAATTTGGAAAAAAAAAAAATCAAATCCGCTTTTCATTGGTCAACCCGCGCACCAGCACCAAAGATTAGGATCTTGGGGGGTGCTGGTGCGTGTGTTGACCAATGAAAAGTGAATTTGAATTTTATTTTTTCCAAATTAAATTTATTTTATACTCGTTAAGATGGGCCCTAAATAAGACCAAATATTGTTATTAATAGTAAAAATATGCCAATATATAGGTTGTTGTCTATTATACCGTAGGTCCTGTTTACTATGAATGGTCCACCGTAAGTAGTAGTAGATGCTGCAGGGAACTACCGCCTTTTTTTTTTGTTTCCGATATCGCTGGACCAAAATGTTCTTGAGCTTCGATTGGACAGATACCTATTCTGCCATCCTATCCATGCCGGTTGCTGTTCTCTCGGGGGTGCCGCAATCCATTACATGGTAAATAGTAAATAGGGCCTACGGTACACACTAAAACCTATATATTTACCCATTTTTACCAACAATATTTGGTCCTAATTACTACCGTGTCCCGTAATAGTTTGTGATACATATATACGCGTTGTACGAGTACGAAAGATTTTTTGTTTCTGCATCGTGTTGAGTCAAAACACTAAAGATTTCCCGATTATTGCCGACCCACCTGCGTATACTGCTGTAGTAGTATATTTCGACCCAAAGTAATGTGACACTGCGACATAGTGTCGATGATGTCGACCCAAGATCGTCTATCTGAACTGAAGGTGTGACAAGTTGTTGTCGTGTAGATGAGCTGTGAAAATGGTACAGTACATCCGGCGGAGGGTTGCTTAAATCAGGTATATACCCGCTGGTCACTTGTATGCCAAAAACAGGCACGCACTAAAACCAAGTACAATTCACGCTCTAGGATATATGGCATTGGTCAGCTCTTTTGGTGTTTGTGACAAGTCACTATCATCTATCTATGTTCTTGTTTTGATGTTGCGAGGCACGGGTCTCTCGCTGCATCTAGCTCCATCCAATTAACTAGCCGATGGAGGTTTGCTGCGGTAGGTCGCATGTAGGGCAAAAATCCAATACGATCGTAACGGTACCTTGAAGATAGAGTTTGTTATCCAGGGAACACTACACCACTACTACTATATTCAAGCTAAGATCACCAAAACCACAAGAACTTTCCATAGTATATCCTACAAACATAACACGGGGATCGGAGATCGTTTTGCCTATAGTATAACCACTATTTCGAAAAACCGAAGGGGCGGAAAAACAGACGTCCGACCTCCACCCTTAACGGGTACACGCACGGCGCGGTGTGGTTCAGTAAACCTGCTCCCACCCGCACACCGCGACGCACTGCAAGAAACAACCGAGCCGTGCCGCGAAAGGCAATAGGTAGTGTAGTCTTGTTGTCGTCGAACACAAGAATAATCGAGTGTTCTCTTTTTCCTGTCGTCGTCGTATTAACCCATTCACAACTGAAACAAATGGCCCACACTAATTCCAAGTAGGTTGTCCCCAAATTCGCGGGACCAGTAACACGAAACGCGTTCGGATTGGACAATACTCCTACTACTCACTGCTCGTCGTTCAAACATACACAACGCTGTGCGGTGGAGAGCAACACGAGGAGTGTGACACAGGGGCAGCATAAGCACGGCTCGTCAAAGGTTACGGGAACCGCAAGCAGACGCTTTTGACAGATGGTTACGGAAGCTTGTCACAGGTTTTGACCGGTGCGCGTGTCGTTCATGGTAGAGTATAGCATGTATTTGTAGGTAGACAGCAAGCATAGCATTCAGGACGGCGTCTCAACTCCCGATCATGATCGGCCTGCAAGATTTCCTCATACACTAAACAAAACCAAGGTATTTCAATATCGCTTCGCGTCCCGTGCCGCAACGTGACGCTGGTCATGTCACGCTCGATCTTTTTACGTTCCTGCGAATACTGATCCGTGCGATCCCGTTCCCCCACGAAGCGCGTCGTACGTACGGCTGAGCTATCTCGCCTAGTTTTATTAGCATGGGTACTCTCCTTGCGTATGGTAGTGGATAGCGGAACGGGGCACATTAAGCTATGGGTGCAGCGAGTTGTGTCCCTGCTGTCCGCCGGTACTCTCAACGAGTACCTGTAGAGAAACACGACCGTATAATTCACATTGACCCATGTCACGAGGGATGTACATTATTTGACTTTTTCGTGGCACTGTCCGCGGCATGTCGCGACACGTCGCGGCAGTGTCCATGACGTGTCGCGACATGCCGCGAGACGCCACGGAGGCGACATGACGCGGATAGTGCCACGACATGTCGCGGAATTCCATCCTCGCGACGTGTGTCGCGGCGGGTGTCGTGGCAAGCACCGCGACGAGTGTCGCGGAAGCACCGCGGTGTGTGTCGCGGCGTATTTCGCGGCAAGCCCCACGGCGAGTTGCGGCGAGTGTCCTAACCCTAACCCTAACCCTAACCCTAACCCTAACCCTAACGCCCCTACGCACGCCGCGACACACGCCGCGACACGCGCCGCGAGACAAAGCGCGAAACTAGATGCGGCACTAGCCGCGACACACGCCGTGATTTATGACGCGCGAAACCTGTCGAGACACTTGCCGCGACACTTGCTGCGACACTTGCCGCCACACGAGTCAAGGTACTTTCCGCGGTGCACGCGGTGGCAGTTGCCTTGGCGCTGGCCGTGGCATGCCGCGACGTGTGCCACGGTCACCGCCACGGGAAGAACCGTGGCGCAACCCGCAACGGCGCCAACGTATCGCGGCATCTCGCGACATGCCGCGAAATGTCGCGGCACGGTTCGCGACATGCCGCGACACGTACCGCCGACAGGATCGCGAAACAATCCAATATTGTAGATCCGTGCGTGTCACTCTACGCAGTGTCCGGTTCTGGAAACCCCTCATATCAACGGGACATCACCGTAACATCACCCCCAGCCAGTTAGCCGGACAAGGCCAGTCGCGCGACATTTTATTACTGGTCCAAGGTTTAAATCCATACCAGGTATCACTTACGTTGACTCCAGTATTAGCTCGTTGTAGGGTCAGTTTGGCACTCACAGCTGCTTCCTTCCTCGCTATCCGACGTATCCGTCTCATCTTCTAACAAAACGGAGGGGTAGAATGTTCGGTTCTCGCAATGTGGACCTTCCGAGGTCCAGGCAAGTACAAAGCGAGTACTCGAGCATACACTGTACGATAGTATGCAGAAATATACGTGTAATCCGTGTGAGCTACAGACACAGAGGTGGTCGTACGTGTGGCAGTGCTTTCTTTTTTCGTTCGTCAGGGCTGTATCGAGTAGACACGTGGGTTGTTGCCCGACTCTCAAACACTGCCCCCGTGTCGATACGCCGTAAGTATCTCAGAAACCTTAGGTGATGGTAGTTTGCCGTGCCCTTTTCCACCAGCCAAAAGTGCAGTGGGGAGTGCCTCACCACTCATACCCTAGTAATAGGTAGCTACGACACACCACCGTATCTGCCGTATCCGAGCATCTTGAACGCCATAACAGGCATCCTAGACGGTAAAGCCAAGGCATCCCTTGTTAACCATGACTGAGGGGAGAAAACCAAGTCAAAATTTCCGTTACGAAGCCCCCCCAGCGCGCGTACTACTTCAGCCGCCTCACGCATCGAACACCCACCACTGCTTTACGCTCGCCGCGCGTGTCTTCCCATGTACGCCCCAGATCCCCGCCTACCGTTGCGAAAGGGTGTGCAGGATCTGCTTAGTGCAGCTTCGACACAGGGAACATGTGTTAGATCGTGCTGATTGTGCACGGGTCTCATCTAACAACATTAGCGAAACAATTCAAGATCGGGAATATATACCTGATGCCTTGAAACATCTACATCCGGGAGTGGGAATCGATGACCTGCCAGCGGTGTCATGTGTTTGAATCTCACGGCCAGTGATAGGAGCTGAGGGTAGGTTCGATGTAATGCTGCCGTAGGGGCGGAGGTGGTGTATGTGGGTGGGCACGGGCACGAGGAGGGTGGGAGGGCGAAAGGAACTCTCGCTAGACTTTGTACAGGGAAATGATCGCCCAATACGTTATTCTGACATCGTGTCGGTACACGAGAGGTAAAGAGATGTTGAAAATAAAAACCGCAAATAGTGCAGGAGTTTTGCATTAAAATACTACTGTATGTATCTGCCTTGTTTATCCCGGGACGGAAAACCGAAGCATAAACTCAGAGGAACACGTCGGCTGTGAGATGCGGCTGGAAAACAATAAGGCAATAATGACTGCTGTCGCTGTATCTCCTGCTGTTGCTGCCGCTGTGCTTCGTGTGGTCTCTGCACTACAGCAGTAAGGCCAAGGAAGTCGGGCGTGTCGATACCGGGCTGACTCGGTCGTTTTCTTCTCGACCGAAATTATTCCAGAGCACACCGCGGTGCCGCGCACCTGTGGCGTGGCTACACTCTCCGGGGACCCCCCGAGACAAGCCATCGCCGTGAAAACTTTGAGGAACCGTTCTTCGTGCGGCGACCTATTCACCCGCTTAAGCATGTCCTCGAAAAACAAAGACGCCCGCTCTAACCTTTCGGAGAAGATCGAAGACTGGATAATGTGGTATAATCGGAAACAAATTACATAAAAAAAGGAGTTTACGGAATCCGGTGACCGCCAACTTTGCTCCCTCGTGTCTTGGAGCATTGCTGGTAGTGTGATAATAAGTGCCGCGCTCGAAATGTACACCTAAGAGCGGTCTCCCCTTCRAATCGTAGGATCGACCTCCTGTAGGGGGCAGCGGCAGCAGCGGCAGCAGCAGCAGCAGCAGCAGCGCGAACGCGCGAACATGGACGGGCAAGATAGCCACGCCCTCCCCTCCCCTCGAACCCCCACCCCCCCTCTTCAGTCTCGAAAGGGGTGCGTGGTCAATCACCAAATGACCAAGCACCAGATTGGTACGCCCCCCTCCCCCCTCCTTCCGAGATAACCCCTCCTCCCGAACTCATTTGTCAATTTACTGCTCTTCTCGCGCAGGCTCTCACACGGCTGGTCTACGGCTCCCGAAGCAGGTAGGCCCCGCCTGCGCTCGGTCTCCCGGAAGGCCGGCGAGGTCAGCCAGCACACCAC